>CAMZMU010000128.1:99169408-99689496 GCA_947311845.1 Poa pratensis | reverse complement strand
CCAACCGCGCAACCGTGCGCTCACCCGCACACGATCCCGCGCCTTCCCGGTACCGCGCGGTAGTGCGCAGTTACCGCACGCCGTTACCGCACGCGGCTTATAAATAGGGGCCCAGGGGTAACTTCATCTTCTTCTTCCCCACTCGCCCACTGCTCCGCGCCCTGCTCCGTGCCTCTGCCTCCATCGCCGCCGTCGAGCACTCGCCGCTGCGACCTCGCCGTCTCGAAGATTCTCGCCGGAAACGCGCACCGCGCCTTGCGCCGCCACTCCATCGTCGATCCTTCGCGCCACCCTCGACTCGCCATCCACCGATCTTCGAGTACCTCACCGGTGAGTTCCTTATCTCCCCTCCGTTGCCATTGCCATTGCCATGAACATGTTCATCCTTCGATGAACTCGAGGATCTTGATGAATCCGATGAACTTGAGGAACCCGATGCTCTACTTTGCACTCTTTTAGCCATTTTAGATCTCATCTAGACTTGTATCAGACGCACCCGTAGCACTGTCCTTTTAGGTTTGCCCTGATGAACTCGAATTTATTCCCTTTTTAGCTCACCGGTAGATCTTTGCTAGTATCTCGCATGGTAGAAACATGTTTCCCGCCTAAATCCTTTAGCTCGGCTGTCTTGAATGATCCGAGGTATTTACCCCGGCTATCCTGAACTGTCCGAGGTACTTACCCCGGTTGAACCTCCTCTTCTGCAGGAAAGCTCAACATGTCTTCTGCTCGGATCCCGCCGAGGAAGGAGCACCTGGAGAACGAGGTAGCTGGGAGGGATCCGATGTCACGGAGGTCGACATCAAATGGCTCCGAGATTCACGGCGGATCCCGGCTAAACTCATCTGCCGGATTCCGAAGAAAGGAGATATCGAACCCGAGGTGGAATCCGGGGAGCGGGTCGTCTTCCTGGATCACTTCGAACGTGGCTTCGGGCTCCCGGCCGGGAAATTCTTCCGGGATTTCTTGGACAAATTCGGGCTACAGCCACACCACCTGCCCGCCAAGCTCCTCCAACTTTCGGCCTACGCGACCTTTTCCGAGGGTTACCTCGGATTATGGCCAAGCATCGAGTCCTGGGCCAAGTACTTCCAGCTGAAGAAGCAAAGTGTCCCGAACAAGAAGGTCGTGGACAAGGAGATGACCGCTGGGGCGGCCTCGATTTCACCTCGGCGCCTTTCTGAGTTTCCTCGGATCCAGGGCCTGGACTCCTGCCGCAAATGGCAACGCTCCTTCTTCTATGTGAAGAACCCGGGCACCGAAGATCTCATCAATTTGCCGGAGTTCACCATTGGAACCCCCGCTGCCCAACTCAACTGGGATTATGAGCCTGCACCCGACGCTCCCGAGGTTCTTCTGATCCACCAACCATGATGTCCCTCCAGGAGAAAAGCTGGGGGCAGATGACATCTTGCGCACCATGATCACCCGCCGAGTTAGCCCTTACAAGCGCGGGCCCATAAGATCTGCCACATGAGTGGCCGCTACGACCCCACTCGCCACAGCACCTTTGAACTTGATGACTCCGAGGTGAAGAGGCGCATCCGAGCCATCGCCAAGACCACCATGCCCGATAAGTGGAAATGGGGTGTCAAGCCCTATGACCGAGATCACCTTCCAGCTCAAGTAAGTGTACTTTACCCGACGTATAATATTCTCGGTTTCATTTCACCCCGACCTTGTATTGATCTTGTGCTAACTCGGTTTTACCTTGCCACCTCTGCAGAAGTTCACTCGACAGGAAATCGAGGATGGCCCCCTTTCTTCTAAGGAGTGGACTCCCGACCTGCCATCCCGGCCGCCGCCGAGGTTGAAGATCCGGACAATGAGGATCACCTCCCCATTCCCAAGGCCACCTCGGGTAAGACTCGTGGTTTCACCTCGCACCGCCCACCAGTTCGTCGTCCATCCAGGACTGGCCCGATGACGACGATGACGATTGCCAAATTCTGGAACCTGTCAACGTTATTCCATTTCATATGCTCCTCCAACATATAAGAACTTTCATCCAGCGTCTGCAGCTTCCCGGAAGCGCTCAGGACCTGGTACCTCGGATGCCGAGGCTTCCAAGACCTCGGAGACCGGCGCCCAAAGCCAAGCGTGCCAAGAAGACCTCGGCGAGGCACAAGAAGAGGCCCCGTGGAGGAAGATGCGTAAGTCACCTTGCTCCTTTTTACCTTTCACGCTGTTCCGAGGTTAAGTTTTCATCTAACTTAATCTTTTCTTTTTCGTCTAGCCCGGCTCGGCAGATCAAACAGAGCCACAGCTCGATACATTCACCACTGCCTCCAGTGGTTGAAGCTCAGACAACCGAGGTCGAGGTAACCTCGGCAGCCCCGCCAGAGCCTCTCCTCCAGAACGGTCCATTGACCTCAGCAGCCCGGAGAAGACCATCTCCTCCCCGGTGCGTGTCCTCCGCCGAACTTCCACCGCCGAGCTCTGACTCCGGCCTGGGCACTCTGCTCCCCGCCGAGATCAGACTCCTCCGCCTCCTCAGAAGGATGCGGAGACAGATCGCGCCAAGACTCCGGCTAAGACCGTGCAGGAGCCTCGGCTCTCCCCCAAGTCTCAAGCTGCGCGCAACCAGCAGCAACAGCAGCAGAAGAAGCAGAAGAAAGATTCAGCTCCAGTTGTTGAGCCCCCCAAACAGCCACAGCAAACTCCAATGCCGCCACCGCCACCGGGCCCCAAGGCTGCGAGCACCCAACTGTGCCGCATGTTCCCGCGCCGAGTCCACCTTGACAAGACCGCGCCCTCGAGCTCTCAGGTCGCCACCTCCCGAGCTCTTTTGCTGCTACCATCCAGCCGAACATCAGCAGCTGGGAGGTCGGGCAACTCCGGACCAAGAGCGGGAACAGCTTAGGCTCGGAGAAGCACTATGACATGGACTGGAACTCGGCTGACGCTGCCGAGGTCTCCTCTAACCCGAGCTCTGAGCATCCAGTTGGACCTAGCGCCGTGCTCCAGTCCATCTACAACATGCAGACTGCGGTCCTTGCAGCAAGAAGGCCTCGGTAAGTTTCTTTACGCAACTCTCTTTCTTCCTTTGAAACCAAATGACAAACATACACTATTCCCAGTCCCCGAGATTCGGGTTGAGCAATTGACACTCCACCGAGTTAAAATTGCTCGGCTTGAATCTCAAAAACTTGTCATTTCTCCCATGCTGAGTCCCCGAGGCCAACGCCGAGTCCCCGGGACTCAATTGGGCCTCGGGTGCTAAAAAGACCTCGGATTTCTTCGAACTGATCTCTCTATTTTTTCAGGAGTGCAACAATGCTCGGACAAAGATCTTCAAGAACCTCCTGCTGGATCACAACAGACTGAAGAAGTCTCACCGGACTCTTCTATCCGCAAAGGAGCAGAGCGACAAAGATTACGCCTCCAAGTTGAAGACAGCCGAAGATGAAATAGCTCGGCTGCAACAAGAGCTGAACCGGGCTAATGAAGCCAAAACTGCTGTGGAGGACGCTATGAAGGTCAAAGACCAGGCCGCCGAACAGCAGCAAGAGCTTGCCAAGACCCTGGAGAGCCGCGCCACCTCGGCCGAAGCCGAACTTATCGCCCTCCGAGCTATATCGAAAAGCTGGTTGTCCGAGCTCACTCGGATTAATCACCAAATGGACAGTAAGTTTCTTTCCCCTTTTCCTTATTTTCTGCCGACCTACACCCCGTGCCACCGTATGCCTTATTTCAGCGACAGCCTTTTTGTCTTCTTCAGAGAACTTTGAGCACTCCAAGGACAAGGCTATCCGCGAAGTTCAAGCAGCTCGGGCAAAGAGGGCTGAGACAGAAACCCTCAGCGAAAGCTGGGATATCCAGGACCACCTTGTTGCCCTTAATGCTCGGATCAGGCCGCTCAGGGCCATTGGAACCAAGCTGGTTGATGCTGCCATCGAGGTCCACCGTGCCCTCTGGCCCAAGGTCAAGACTCCCACTTGCATCGACGAGCTCGCCACGAAGCTGAAAGGAGCCGAGGCTAGACTTCGGGAGTGGAGATGCTCATCAGCTCGGGCTGGAGCGGACAAGGCCCTGGTGTTCGTGCTGTCTGGTATGAATGTTGAGATCCACACGGTTACCTCCCTGCGCAGGGGCTCTCCTTGGAACTCCACCCCTGATGGCATTGCGAAACGCCAAGCAGCAGCCGACCTCTTTGCTAGTTATGCAAACACCCGGACCTTTGATGAAGGGCGCCTCTATTCTGAGGATGAAGAGAGCTCGGACGAGGAAGCAGAGTCCGGTGAAGAAGTTCTGACGGCGAGGAAATTGACTTTGACGAGCCTGAGAGCTCCAAGGGCAAGGCCGAAAACAACCGAGGTGGCTGAAGATTCTGATGATGACTTCACTTCGACGAACCTCCGAACCCAAGGGCAAGTCCGGCAAAGCCGTAGCCACCGAGGTGATCTCCCCCGACGTGACGGACACCCCGGCATCCACTCCAACAACCGAGGTTGCTTCCGCGACCGAGGTGTTCCTGCGCCCGAGGTTGTTCCTGCGCCAGGCTGCTCCGAGTGTCCGCGCCGAGGCTCCTGCTTCCGAGGTCCCCGCTACCACAACTTCGGCGACCGAGGTCTCTGGTTCCGAGGCCTGAACTTGTCTCAAAAAACATTAAATCCCCGGTATGCCGGGTGCAGATGTAATACACTTAAGTAGTTTGCCTTGCTACCAGTACTATTATCTTGCTATCCGAACCATGCTTTTCTAAGAATTTATGCCGAACCCTTTTGGAACGAGTCCCCGAGTTCACTTTCGTGTTTACTATACTTGGCATTCTTTGCTCTTGTCTACCATTTTGGCGTTCGACAGTCGAGTCACAAGATTGTTGTTTATAGCATACAGTACTTAGCAAATGTCGAGGTGTGTTTCAAAATCATCCGACATAAACGAAAGGTAAAGACAGGGGTTAGTAAACGACACATGCCGAACTATATTTTTGGACCGAGTCCCCGAGTCCATTTTCATGTTTCCCACGTTTTTTCATCTTTGCTCTTGACTACCATTTCGGCGTTCGTCAGTCGAGTCACAAGATTAGTTACACAGCATACATTACTTGAAGTTTGAGACGAGGTTCAAAATAGTTCGGCATATGAACGAAATTGACAAACAGAAATAAAACACAAGCACAAGAGCGAGGCAGTCCCCGAGCTTCAACCTCGGAGTGCCGACATTTCATTAAGGATTAACCGAGGCACATACATTGCGCCCTTCATGAGTAGAAAGGTCGGAGTAGAGCTATATTCCATGGTCGCCTGACCTCTGATCCGGGGTTGTCCAGCCCATCTTCCCTTGGTTCCTGCGCATCTATAAGATAGTACGAATCATTGAGCAGAGCTCGGCTCACAATGAACGGTCCCTCCCATGGAGGTGACAACTTGTGCCGACCTTTCTTGCGCTGCACCAGCCTCAGCACCAAATCTCCCTCGTGAAACACACGAGGGTTGATACTCCGGCTATGATAACGTCGGAGACCTTGTTGGTATATTGCTGACCGAGATGAGGCCAATTCTCTAGCTTCCTCAAGCAGATCTACTGCATCCTCCCGAGCCTCTTTTGCCTCGGCTTCAGTGTACATTGCCACTCTGGGCGCATCATATTCGATGTCAGTGGGTAGCATAGCTTCTGCCCCATAGACCATAAAAAATGGCGTATAGCCAGTTGATCGATTTGGCGTGGTCCTTAGACCCCACAGTACTGCTGGTATCTCATCTATCCAACACCCCGTTTTCAGCAGTGGTTCAATGAGCCGAGCCTTGATGCCGGCCAACACTAGAGCATTTGATCTTTCCACTTGTCCATTAGACTCCGGGTGTGCCACCGAGGCTATGTCCAGCCGGATTCCCTTGTTCATGCAAAACCGAGCAAATTCTCCAACAGCAAAGTTCGTGCCGTTGTCCGAGATAATGCTATGGGGGTACCATATCGCAGAATGATCTCCTTCAAAAAAGTCACTGCTGAATGACCATCCAACTTCCGGATTGGTTTCACCTCGATCCACTTGGTGAACTTGTCCACCATCACCAGTATGTGCGTCATGTTACCTCGGGCTGGTTTGAACTCTCCCACCATATCCAAACACCATACCGCAAACGGCCAAGTGATAGGAATTGTTTTGAGCGCCGAGGCTGGCATATGCGTTTGCTTGGCAAACCTTTGGCATCCTTCACATCTCCGGACTATGGCCTCTGCATCAGCAAGAGCAGTGGGCCAATAGAACCCATGCCTGAACACCTTGGCCACCAGAGCTCTTGTGCTGCAATGATGACCACACTCTCCTTGGTGGATCTCCAAAAGCATCTCCTTGCCTTCAGCTGGCTCGACACACCGTTGCAACACCTCGGTTACGCTTCTTTTATAGAGCTCCTTGTTGATGATGGTGTACGCCTTTGCCCTCCTTTGGATTCTCCTAGCCTCGGTTGTGTCACTTGGCAAGCTTCCCTCCGTTATGAACTTCATGATTTGCTCCGCCCACTCCGGCACTGGGTGCAAAGGAAAAATTCTCGTCCACCTCCATTGGTTCGGCCACCATAATCTCCTCCATTATTTCCTCCACCATCCTGCGACCAGTCCCCGAGTCTTGATGAGCAGTCCCCGAGGTTCGGTGCGCAGTCCCCGAGCTCTGCCACGCAGTCCCCGGGTCCGACCAAACGCACCGACGTCTACCTCCATTGGAACAGGTCCGGGCTCTTGCTCCGCCGGGATGAAAATAGATTCGGATTCAGGAGAAGGTTTGATTGAAGGAGTTCTCAAGTGATTCAGGGCTACTCCAGGTGGTACTGCCTCTTTAGATGAACCGAGCTTTGACAACACGTCGGCAGCATTATTTTCTGTCCGAGGTATATGCCTGTATTCACACCCTTCAAAGAACCCGGATATCTTTTGCACATGGAACCGATATAACGCCATGTTGGCATCCAGAGCATCCCAAGTTCCAGAAGATTGTTGCACCACCAGGTCGGAATCGCCGAAGCACTCCACACGCCGGATACCGATCTCCTTCGCCACATTGAGGCCATGGATTAAGGCCTCATACTCCGCCACATTGTTTGATGCTGAGAAATGAATCTGCAGCACGTATTTCAGCTGATCTCGCTTCGGCGAGGTGAGGACTATTCCAGCCCCCAGCCCGATCTTTGTCTTGGACCCATCAAAATGCATTTTCCAATAATTATAGTCCGGCCTGGGTGGCTCATACTGCATCTCGGCCCAATCACAAAAGAAGTCCGGCAACGCCTGGGATTTAATTGCATCTCTTCTCTCATAATGTGGTGCATATGGAGACACCTCAATCGCCCATTTGGCAACTCGGCCAGTTGCATCTTTGCACCCGATGATCTCCGAGATTGGAGCTTCGCACACCACCGTCATGGGATGCTCCTGGAAATAATGCTTCAACTTCTTGACCGCCAGGTAGACACCATACGTCATCTTCTGGTAGTGAGGGTAATTCTGCTTCGAGGTAGAGATCACCTCGCTCAAGTAATACACCGGTCTCTGCACCGACCTGCCACCTTCTTCGCGCTCCACCACCACTGCCACACTTACAACTCGGTTTGTGGCCGCAATGTAAAGTAACATCGGCTCATTGTGCAATGGTGACGCCAACACCGGGCGTGGACAACATCTTTTTAGCTCATTGAACGCCACGTCGGCCTGCGGGGTCCATGTAAACCCGGTACTTTTCTTCATGAGCTGGTACAAAGGTAAGGCTTTTTCTCCCAGCCGACCTACAAATCGGCTCAACGAGGCTAGGCACCCTGTGAATTTCTGCACATCTTTCAAACACTTCGGTAATTCATGTTCTCAATAGCTCGGATCTTGGCCGGGTTAACCTCGATACCTCGGCTAGACACCAGGAATCCAGCAACTTTCCAGCCGGGACACCAAAGGTGCACTTGTCCGGGTTAAGCTTCAACCGATATTTTCTCAAATTCACAAATGTCTCCTCGAGATCCTCGAGGAGAGTACGTTTCTCCTTAGTTTTGATGACGATATCATCGACATACACTTGCACATTTTTGCCCATTTGAGAGTGCAGGCATTTCTGCATACACCTCTGATAAGTTGCCCCGGCATTCCTCAGACCAAAACACATGACACGATAGCAATACGCCCCATACGGGGTAATAAAAGCAGTCTTTATTTGATCCTTCGGGTTCAGTGGTATCTGGTGAAAACCAGAGTACGCATCGATAAAAGACAACAGTTCACAACCAGCAGTGGAATCAATCACTTGATCAATCCGAGGTAATGGAAACGGATCTTTCGGGCACGCCTTGTTGAGGTTAGTGAAGTCAATGCACATGCGCCACACCTTGACCACGGCTGGCTCGTCTTTCTTCTTTTCCACCAAGACCGGATTGGATATCCAGTCCGGATGCAGCACCTCCATAATGAACCCGGCTGCAAGCAACTTAGCCAGCTCGTCCAGCACCACTTGTCTTCGGTCGTCTGAGAGACGACGGGTCGGTTGCCTCACCGGTTTCACCTCCGGCCTGACAAATAAAGAGTGCTCTGCCAACTCCCTCGGAACACCAGGCAGGTCCTTAGCCGACCATGCAAAGATATCCCGATTCTCACGGAGGAAGTGACAGAGCTCGCTTTCCTATTTCTCGCCCAGCCCGGTCCCAATGATGGCCATATGCTCTGGGTGCTCCGGGTCAATGGGGATCTTCTTGGTCTCCTTGGGCACCTCGAATGCTGCAGTTGAGTCCGGGCTCATCAGTCCGGACATGCCGAGCTGTGTTGACTGCGCCATTGCCACCACTTGATGCAGCTTCTTCTTCTCTGCGATCACCAAAGACTCGGCCAGATTAGACCCCGCCGAGGCACACTGAATGGCTCGCTTGTAGTCACCCGAGATGGATATGATCCCATTAGGCCCGGCATTTTCATCTTCAGGTATGCAACATGGGTGGAAATCATGAACTTGGCCAGAGCCGGCCTTCCAAGCAATGCATGGTATGCACTCTCCAAGTCCACCACCTCGAACTCGATACTCTCAACTCGGCAGTTATCCTTGGTTCCAAATGCTACATCCACCCATATCTTGCCCATGGGTGCACAGGAAACGCCAGGCACAATCCCATGAAAAGTACAACTGCTTGGCATCAACTGATTTGGCGATATGCCCAATTTCACCATTGTGTCTCGGTACATGATGTTGATGGCACTGCCATTGTCCACCAGAACTCGGGTAAACCTCACATTGTTAGTAGGCCCACACAACGTCGGATCTACCACCAGGGCATACTTTCCAGGGCTCGGCATGATCCGAGGTGTTCTTTCCTGCTCCAAGTGATCTCCTGCTCAGACCAGTTCATATAGGTCGGCACCACCGGCATTACTGCATTCACCTCCATGGCACGCCTCTGCACGCTCTTCTTGTCAGTTGGCTCGGTCACAAAGACCACATAGCTCGCATGAGCCTCTCTATAGTCATTTCCGGGGTATTCATACTGCTGACTTGGTCCGGCACCATTGTTGTTGTTATTACCTCGGACATTCACAACATTCACGGGCCTTGCTGCTGCAGGCCTCGGAGGAGGTGCAGTGGTTATCGGGGTAACATTTGCTCCGGACAGATTTGGGTTAGGCCTCGGCTGAAATCTCTGAGGTGGTCCTGCTCTGTTTCCTCCGGCCTTCGCCCCTTCTTCCTGATTCTGCGGTTCCAGCTGCACTGCCGGGTTGAATGGTTGGCTGGCTTGCGCGGGTCGGTCGTATGGTAACAGCAAGGACCATCTATCATTGATTCATAAGTCAAGGGTGGCTCCGGGTTCGGACTAAATGCCGGACCATTGATTTTCGGCCTCTGGACACCTCCAGCTCCGGGTGATCCGGGTTCACCGCTGCAACTTGGTTCGAGGTGTATGGGTAGTCCGGCTCCCTCCTCTTTTGTCCGAACTCTTGGCGGTCATTACACCTTGGTCCGAGCCGGTTGTTTATTGGCTCCCTCCTTCTGTTACGTGCCACTGCCTCTGCTGCTGGCTGCATCGGATCACCCAAGCATAAGAATCTGCAATCCGGATTGTCTTCTAGGGATTTCGGCATATCTCTTTGGAGCCTCTGCCACAGCATGCTGCCATGTCGACAACCATCTGCAAACCAGGAAATGGCCTGTGCCTCTACAACTCCTTCACAGGAATTCCGAACATTGCTCCACCGAGTTAAGAATTCTCGGTCAGTTTCATGATCATCTTGCTTACATGCTGCCAGGAGCTGAGGTCGGTTTGGCCTCTTGTATGTACTAGCAAAGTTGCTGTTAAACGCCAGCTCCAAGTCTATCCAGGAGTTGATACTATACTCCGGCAAATTATTCAGCCAGATCCGAGCTGGACCTTCCAACATGTGCGGGAGATACCGGACCGCCCATCGGCGATTGCCCCCCGCTATGTGCACCGAGGATACATAATCTGTCAGCCAATCTTGCGGCTTGGTGCTCCCGTTGTATGGCTTGGTGTTCCGACCTAACTGGAACTGAGATACTGGCGGTGGTGGCTCCTTCATGATCCGAGGTCCAAACACGCCGGACCAGGAGGGCCTTCCTCCTCCAGTTGCTCGGACAAGTAGATTCTATCCAGCTTGTTACGAACATCGCCTGGAGCTAACATCCGAGCTCCTATCCGAGGTCCCAACGCCCCATCCACTCTGTGGTATCCAGCTCGCGCCATGGCCGAGTCTCCATCATCATATCGGTCATCGCCTTGACCGACATTCTGAGGTTGCTGAACATACTCCGGCTCTCGCTGATATTGCCCCTGCGGCCGGGTTGTTGCTGATACCTCGGGGCGGAGGTGGTTTACCTCGGCCAGCCGACGCTGCTTGCCCGCCATTCTGATTTCCCTGACCGGAGTTACCCTTAGCTCGGCTTGCATTACCTGGCCGGGGTTTCCCTTAGCTCGGCTAGCATTGCCCTGGCCCACCTTCTGCTTTGCTGCTAACACCGGATCATACATCTGCAGCTGCTTGTTCTGACCCGAGGTGACACTCCGGGCTCGATCGGCTCCTCCGACGAGTGGAGACGAGGCTTGCCCCTTGGACACCTGACTAACTGGCCTAGCTGAATAAACCATCTCGAATCACCAGCCCCGGCATATGCTGAGAGCCTCATTCTGCTGGTTAGCTACATACACTAATATTGACTCGCTTCTGCTGCGCACGCCATGCATCTCCAGTCAACCCGGATAGCTCGGCCCTGCCTGCCTCGGCAGCTCTGAGGTTCTTAGCAGGGGAACTATATACCGGCCTTCCAGTCGACACGCGACTCTCACTCCTAGCCGAGGTGGTAGGTCGAGCCTCCCTGTTTATCTCATCATTGAGCCCCTTGCCTCTCTGCCGCACCTCGGCTCCCCTATTGTATCAACTGCTACCGGGGTGAAGCCATTCGCTGCATTGTACTCACGCAGATCTCTATTGAACTCATCTCTGCTGCTCATTGCTACAGCCTCCTTTTGCAACAGGACACGCTTTGCCTCTAGGTCGGCCACAGTCACTACACCACTCCTGGATTACTGGGTCTGCCAGTGTCTCCACTATCTCTACTAGGGTCGCACCTCGGCCCTGCACCTCGGGGGTACCAGGCAACTCTTTCTCTAGCCTGGGCTTTGCAGATCTCACCTTAGCAACCTCGGCCGGCTTGGATTTGCTGGCATCTACTTTGCCAGCGGCATCAACCGGACCGGTCATCATCACCTCCACGCAGCTCTCGGGGCGAGTGATACGCCGACCTAAAGCCGCGAGGAGAGGAGTTTCGTCGTCCACGAGCACCTGCTCCGGGTACTCGCGAACAACCTCGACAGCAACGTAGGTGACGAAGCTGCCAAGCATCATGGTGAAGCCATGCTCGGGGAAGGGCTTGCCGGCGAAACACCCCGCATTGTCGCTGATGAAGGTGAACTCACCGATCTTGGCGATAAGCCCGGAAAGAACACGCTCGCCTGAGCCCGTCCGGATGTAAACTCCCTCCAACGCCTCAATCTGCCCCACGGTGGGCGCCAACTGTCGTGGTGGGATCACGGCAGATGCCATAGGTATGGCTAAGATGGGGCCGAATGGTCGTTGGGGGAATCCGGGGAGGGTTTATGCACTCAAGAAGTGCACACGCAAGAACACGCAAGAACACGAACGAGAAACCAAGAAACCAAGAACACAAAGCACACCACGATGTACCCTGCTTCGGGGCCCTCTTGTGGAGGTAACACCCCTACTGCAGCACTATCCTACTGTGTATAGCTCAAGGTGACAAGTACAAGCTGCTCCTCGAGCTGTATGATGATACAATGGTGAGAACTTGAGGTAAAAGATGGAGCTACACGGGAGGAAGAAGGCACTCCGAGCTGATCCGAGGTGTTCCGGGTTCCGAGGTTCCTTTCTCTCTCTCTCTCTTCCTCTGTCAATCGTCGGTCGGGGGGGTTATGCACGAGGGGGGTGAAGCGCACTATATAGGCCAGCCGAGTTACCGTTGTGCCCCTCGCTGAACACTGTAGCCATGCCTCTGCTTTGGTCATCATTGTACTCTGTCAGGGACAAGACATGGCCTGCCCATCCCCTGCATCACCACAGTAGAGCAAGGATGTCTCCTCGACTGAGACAGGACGTAGCCTGGTAGAGCTACCTCATAGCCTTTTTCCCGGATCTCGCGTGGTCAGCGGTCAGAGACGTGCAGCCCCGCCGAACCCGGGGCACGCCTCTGCCAAGCTCCGTGACAGACGCTCCCGTGTCAGGCGGGAAGTGACAGGAGCATTGACCCCTGCCCGACCTACGGCCCCCTGCCTTGGTTAGCTCGGATCTTGCTCCCGCTCTTTACCTCGGGTCTTGTACTTTAAGATCCGACCACCTCGGACATTACTTCCTTCAAACAGCTTCTCCTGCACTCACCATTCAAACCATAGCACCGAGGTGGGTAGGTCGGCTGATCATGGCTCGGATTAGCAACCTCGGCCCATGCCCACAGGATACCTCAGACCCTTCTGGGCCAAGATAGGTCGGCCTTGATATTCTCCAGGTCAAGATGAAGCTCGGATTCTCCAGGCCCAAACAGGTCGGCCCTTTCCGTACCTCGGCATATCTTTAAACTCATCTTTATGCCAAGCCTTGACCCTACCCGGGGGTAGCCCCCCGACACCCATTTTAGCAAAAAAATTTGGTATTTTTAATTTTTTATGCAAAACTGAAATAAATATGATATGATATGCAATGACACTAACAAAACAAATAAATTGCTTTGTAAGTAAAGATGGATAAGATGGTGCTCACGTAGGTGCAACCTCCCCAAGCTTAGGTGTTAGCACAAGTTGGTGACGTTAACTTTATTGTGAGATGAATGTGATGATGCACACCCTTGGATAAATCTCTCAGCTACGATTCCCCGGCAACGGCGCCAGAAAACGTCTTGATGGTCCCGAAGAGCAAGGCCTTGATACCTGCAAAAGTAAATGGGATTAGGTTGAGACTCCAAGTGCAGAGTGTATAGTAAGTGGAAGACAGTTTTCCCCACGAGGGGTGACTCGAGGTTTAATATCGAACTCTTGGGGAATCTGAAGTGGTAGATTTATCTTCTTATCCTTCTTTTGGTTACCTACAAAACAAGGTTAGATGTTTTGGTCCGCAACCTCACCTGTGGTTGTCAAGCACAAGGTGTAAGAATGATATCAGGATAGTTATGCAATGCAAACAAGAAATAAATATGCAATGATGGTGGATGCAATGATAAATGATATTTTTGGATTTTTGAATGATGTATGCAAGATGAAAAATATTTTTGTATTTTCGGATTTAATGATGGCTGAAAATAGAAAAGTGGTATATGGTGTTGGAAAGGTGTTCTTATGATTAAAAATGGACTAGGGTTCATGGTTTCACAAA
Source organism: Poa pratensis (assembly GCA_947311845.1). Taxonomy (NCBI): domain Eukaryota; kingdom Viridiplantae; phylum Streptophyta; class Magnoliopsida; order Poales; family Poaceae; genus Poa; species Poa pratensis. The sequence continues at coordinate 99,675,636 of CAMZMU010000128.1, read as the reverse complement.
TGCACTCTCCCTTTATAAAGTGGTAGACAATGGAACACACACAGTTAACATATGAGATTGCAACACAGGGTTTGATAACAAGTTATTTAGATATATGGGCATCACGTCCTAACATAGAGATCTTTTGGTTATTAACCTCTCTTATACTCCACCAAGATGCGAACTAAATCATAACACCTCAGTAATTAAGATAACTCAGAGTATAGCATTAAGTATCATGACATGAAGTGAAAATAAGAACATGCTAGATCTAGTCATGGAGTAGTGGCAATGGTCACGTCCACATCCCCGGTAGCATGGTATTTTAGTTTATCCCTAGTGAGGTAACAAAGTAAGGTAAAGATACCAAAGTAGATCGCAGAACTTTCACGTTCACTGCACTAGCCACCCCCCGTTACTCCAACTAATGCACACGTTCCCCCACACATGCTCTCATAAACATGCTTGATCAAAACAAGTAGACAAGAACGGGGTACATAATATGCATCTATACTCATAACTGAAACAAACATTGCAATCTCAAACATATATTAACTCATAAAGATCCACCACAAAGGTATTACAACGGTGACCGTAATCATGTTCAGCAGCTCATACGGTGCTAATTAGTGAAGCTCAAGAGAGGAGAGATACATAAGTTACTTCCACAAACCCATAGTCCAGAGGTGGACACATGGAGAGGGTGGAGAAGTCGATGGAGAAGATGGAGACCACGCCGGCAGCGCCCCGCCGGAGTTTTCCCCCTCCAATCTGCAGCTCCTGATCTCCGTTTTGGTGTTTCTGTGTTGGTGCGGCGCTCCTTCCAGAGAACGTCGGGGACCTTTTTTATAGGCGTTTTTAGGTCAAGACGATGTCGGTGGAGAAAGATCGAAGGCAACGGAGCCACGAGGCACAAATGGGTGGGTCCCACGCGGCTACAGTACCAGGCCACGTGGGCCCCCCTCGTTTGGCCCTCGAGCCTCCGTTTGCTCGCTTCCTTCGCCCACAGGTCTTCTTCCTTCCAAATATTGACGCCCGTAAATTTCTAGGTGATTTCGTTGACGTTTGGGTCCCTGAAACATTAAAATAAGAAAACGGGGTTTTTGTGCCTGTGCAGGGTTAATTCCATAAAATATAGTAAATAAATGAATATTCCCAAAAATCAATATAAAACATTGATATAACCCTTATATGATGCAAATATGATTGGAATATAAGCAATTAAAGTGCAAAGTTCATGTATGCATTTTACATGCATCACCTCCCTCCTTCATGGCTTCTTGGGAGCCCTCCCCCATGGAGATGGGATCCATGGGGGAGGCAAAAACGTGGCTTTTGGTGGCTGAAATTCGTGGGTGGAGAAGTCCTCCACGAGTTAGGTTTCCTCCCTTTATATATCTTCTCGGATTTCCGTCACCCCCTTTTAGGGTTCCACCAAAACGGGCCTACAGGCCGCGTCCGAACTCCGATTGGGCTGATCTCAGGCTTAAAATCTTCGTATGGAAAATTGTGACAACGTTCTCTTTAATTGGATTTCTATTTGACGTCGTCTTCGAGGGTCAAACTGACAATCTTCGTAAAAAGTTCTCAGACAAATTCAGAAAAGTCCCAATTTGACTCCAACAAGGTTTCCTCTTGTATTTTTGATAATTCCTACACATAAAGAATAAAACAAGAACATTGTGCACTTTTGCAACTATTAATAGGTTAGTCCAAATAAATCATAAACTTAATATAAAAACAAGTGTCAAAGGCATAATATTAACATGAAACAATCAAAAATTATAGATACGTTTTGGACGTATCAACATCCCCAAGGTTAATTCCTGCTCGTCCTCGAGTAGGTAAAGATAACAAAATAATTTTTGATTATAAATGTTATGATCAGATCTTTAACAATTGCATGATGTATGGATAATAAAACTTAGCAATCATGTTTCCTAATGAAAAGTATCAACGAACTAAGAGCTCATAACATGAAATTTCTAAACATCAACAAGATTGCAATATTCAAGTGAAGACTAGATATAGAGATATCAAAGATAAAAGCATCATAGTTATACCTCAATTAATCGTATCTGCGACAAGCACATTACACTAAGAACGACAGCTATGCTCTCGAAGAAGTGCTCAAAGAAAGGATGGTGACTCAACATAAAAACAAAAGATTGGCCCTTCGCAGAGGGAAGCATGGATTAACACGTGCTAGAGCTTTTTGTTTTAAAAAACAGAGGTAAAAATGTTTTGATAGGTGTTTGTTAATTGTCAACGAATGGTAGCGGACGAAAAAAAATTCCCCTTGTCAAACAGACTTTTAAGAGCGGCTCCCACGAAGGACGTTATTTCTACCAGCAAGGCTGATCAACCCTCTTTCTCTTTGGTTTACACACGCAAGTATTTCACTGTTTGTCATTGCTTACTGATAAATCAGGGCAAAAGTGTGAAGAGAATTAAGCGGTTAAAGTTGTAATTAATTGGGACTGGGCATCCCGTTGCCAGCTCTTTTTGCAAAATTATTGGATAAGCGGATGTATATGCCACTAGTCCAGTGTAAAAGTCTGTTTGACAAGTTGAATAAAGAATAACCCACTACTTCCTCATGAGCTGGTAAACATTGACACAAAAAGGGAAAATTTTGAAGGTTTTAAAGGTAGCACATGCAAATTTAGTTGGAATGGCTTGAAATACCATGCATATAAATTTTTGGTGGACTCTTTGGGATAACTTGGTTTTAAGGATTTGGATGCACGAGCAGCATTCCCGCTCAGTACAAGTGAAGGCTAGCAATAGACTGGGAAGCGACAACCACGAGAGCGATAACGGACATAACCATGCTTGCGACAAAATAAAATTAACGGAGGCATAAAAACGATACTAAAACTCTGAGGCAAAATAGATCATCAAGGCTTAATTGACTTTTATTTTTCAGTCATAACATGTGTGAGCATGTGCCAAGTCGATTCAAGTGAATGATTCAGAGGAGGATACCATCCTGCCATACCGTTTTACGAAAAGAACAATGCATGTAAATATCTATATGACATGATATGCACTATTAGCTAGTTGAGGCCAACCATAAGAAAACATAAACTACTAAACAATATCATTCACACATCATTTTAAGTTTTAACAAATAATACATTAACCAAGTAAACATTGAGAACAGAGGATAAATAAAATATGTGACGATTAACTTATTATTGTAACTGGTGTTTGATGCTAAGATAAATAAATAAATGATAAGATACAGACGCTCCAAGAACAGCACATATGATGTGAAAGAATAAAAATATAGTTTCACTAGAGATGACCTGATAATTTTGATGATGAAGAAGGGGATGCCTTGCGCATCCCCAAGCTTAGACGCTTGAGTCTTCTTGAAATATGCTGGGGAGATTCATTGGAGCATCCCCAAACTTAAGCTCTTCACTCTTCTCCATCCTATTATATCACTCTTCCCTCTTGACTCTTGAAAACTTCCGTCACACCAAACTCAAAGTAAATCTCATTAGAGGGTTAGTGCACAATCAAAAACTCACATGTTCTGTAAGGACGCAATATGACCGTTACTTTAAATATTAACTACTGCCACTAATGTTATGTGAAGCTCTTCCACCCAAAAAGAATTCCACTCAACACTAGTAAAAGAGAAAATGCAAAATAAAAGACATAATCTGTCTAAAACAGATCAGTCCGCAAAGACAAATTTTTTCGAGGCACTTACGTTGCTCAGATCAAAAACTTTGAACTAACAAAAGATGTATACGTATGTAAGGATTACGCACCAATTTTTTCAGATTTAATTCACAATCTGGTGATTTTATGAATTTAGTACAGTGAACAGCAGAAATCTGTTCCTGCGCAGCAATCAAAATTTTAGCAACATCTTATCATTAGAGACTACTCTTGGCACAACAATGCATGAAAGTAAAGATACAAAGGAGTTTCTACAGAAGTAAACAAACTCCTTGACTCAATAAAAGAAAAATTGCAGAAATAAAAATAATGGGTTGCCTCCCATAAGCGCTTTTCTTTAACGCCTTTTAGCTAGGCACTTATTGCAATACATAATATTTTCAAAGTGATGCTATTAAACCAAATCAAATTTTGTTTCTAAGTTACAGAGAGGTTGATTAAATGGCCAACTTCTAAATGAAAGGTAAGAACCATCAAGAATCAAATGAAAACGCAAAGAGGCCACTCTTGCAACAAAAGTCAGAATCTGTCCGGAAAATCAGCAGCTGGAAAACGTAATTTTTAGGTGCACTTAAACATGCCCGAAATTTTAGCCAATTTTTTGTACATGCAGAGGATTAGGTGCTACAACATCAGTAAATTTAACGTGATTTTTAGAGCTTCCAGTAAAATATGTAAAATCACGCAATGAGCAGTAGATGCTGAAAACAGAAAATCACTTTTTCCATATGTATCAACTAAGCTAAATGGGTAAAACATGGTACTTTATTTTTATAAGCCAATAGACCAGAGGCTAATCAAGATCTAAACATGCTAGCTACAGCAAGGAAAACTCTAAATAAAAATCAAAAGTAAAACCCAAATAAAATTAAAATAAAGAACCAAACAAAGAAGTAAAACAAAAGAAAATATTTTTGTTGCTTTGAATTTATAAGTGAAAGTAAAGAAGCAATAGAAACCAAATAAAGAGTCTAATAAAACTAAATGAGGTAAAACTAAGACATATAAAAACAATTATAATACAAGTTAAGACAATACATATCATGTGGACGGGTAATATAGAGTATGAACGAGACAACCTCATGTTAGTCGATGTGTTAGATTTTGGGCCATTTGGGCAGCCCAATAAAAATTTCTGAAAATCTCAAATTGGCCCATGTGCATGGCAGAATTTTGGAGGTGCAAAGTGGTGCTAAAGTTTAGTCCCACATTGCTAGTTGGAGGAGACAAACACCACCTTATAAGGTGGAGTGTTGTACCACTTGGTGTGCTAGTTGAGAATAGAAGGCTCTCTCGTGCGCACTCCTCCTCCTCCTCCGCCGCCGTCCGTCCGTCTCGTCACGACACGACACGACACGACACAACACGCCGCGGGTTGCGGGATTGAGCCGAGCCGATGCCTATATTTTTGCTGTTCAGGAAAATCGAGTCTGTTAGCGTACGTGTACAACTTAGCCAATTCGGATCGCTACCGAATCGTGGGCTGCTGTAACCGACTCGAACGTGTGTGACGTGGCCGGCCCACGTTGTACCCGTTAGGGTTTCCCGAACCGCACTATATATTGCCGTGCACTGCGTGCGCCGTCACACACCGAACCAATCTAGGTTTTGCCAATCTCGTGCCTTGCGCCGCCACTGTAGTCTACTCCATCCCGTACGCCGGCGTGCACCGGCGAACCGGACAGCAGGTCTCCGGAACCGCTCGTCCTTGTGATCTTGTACGGGAGAGGGCGAATAAGGTTTTTGGGAAGCGCTCCGCGCGACTGCTTTCAAATTCTTCATCACGGCTCGACTTCCTGGACGATCACCGGGTCCGCGGGCGACTCGTCTCCAACGTCGTCTTCTTCGAGCTGCTACTGTCGCCGCTCAAGCTGCTGCGTCGCTGTTCCAACGACTACTTCATCTACAATCGTTCGGTACGTTCGTCACGTTCCGATGGCTGTGTTTGTAGATGTTTGGCTGATGTCATGTTAATTAATACGTCTAGTATTTTCGAGTTTAACATGTTAGTAGCTGTTGCGATCATGTTTATATTCTGGAATTAATCATGGAAATTATGCCTAATAATCCAACAATCCAAAAACCTTATGTTTGTTATAGGCAATTTCCTGAGTTAAACATGGGACATCTATCTGATGCGCTGAGGCCGGACAAGTTTACCGGTGTGGACTTTAAGAGATGGCAGTACAAGACCACACTGTGGTTGCGATCTCTGAAAGTGTTCGAGGCTAGTGAGGGTTTACCTGAAGGAACTATATCTGACGAGGATCAGAACAAGTTCAAGGAAACCAATACTGCCTTTGTGGGACTCGTTCTGAGTGCTCTTAGCAACAAGCTGTTTGATGTGTACATGCACATTACAGATGCCAAAGAGCTCTGGGAGGCACTGAACGCTAAGTTCGGTGTAGCAGATGCTGGCAGTGAACTGTACATCATGGAGAGCTTCCATGACTTCAGGATGGCTAACAACCGTTCTGTAGTCGAACAGGCTCATGAGATACAGTGCATTGCTAAGGAGCTTGAGCACGCTAAGTGTGCCTTACCTGACAAGTTTGTGGCTGGATGCATTATTGCAAAGTTGCCCTCTTCATGGAGGAACTTCGCCACAACTCTCAAACACAAGAGACAGGAGATATCGGTTGAAAACCTGATAGCGTCTCTTGATGTTGAGGAGAAGGCTCGGGCTAAGGACACTGCTGAGAGAGGTGGTGAAGGTCAGTCTAGCGCCAACATGGTGCAGAAGAACTTTCACCATGGCAAGAGCAAGGCAAAGAGCAAGCCTTCCTTCAACATGCCTACCAAGACTACTTCTTTCAAGAAGAAGAAGATGCTGAACAAATCTGAGCTAAAGTGCTACACTTGTGGAGAGCCCGGACACTTCTCTGTGGACTGCCCAGATCGTGCAGACAAGAAAGGGAAGGCGCCAAAGCATGTCAACGTCGTGACCGCTAGCAATGCTGATGGGTACGGTAATTTACCGACTGTGCTTTCAGTATTTCAATCTCCATGTTGGTGGATTGATACGGGTGCTAATGTTCATGTATGTGCTGACATCTCTATGTTCACTTCTTATCAGGTCGCAGATTCAAGCGTCTTAATGGGGAATGGATCACATGCTTCTGTTCGTGGTGTTGGCACGGTAGATCTGAAGTTTACTTCGGGGAAGATCGTGCAGCATATCCCTACTATGAACAAGAATCTTGTTAGCGGCTCCCTTCTATGCAGAGATGGGTTTAAATTAGTCTTGGAGTCCAATAAAGTAGTTGTGTCAAAGTTTGGACAATTTATTGGTAAAGGGTATGAGTGCGGAGGCTTGTTCCGCTTTTCATTATCGGATTTTTGTAATAAGTCAGTAAACCATATTTGTGGCAGTGTGGATTCGGATGCTAATGTTTGGCACTCTCGTTTATGTCATGTTAATTTTGGTTTAATGAGTAGACTTTCCAGTTTGAGTTTAATTCCTACTTTCACCATTGCCAAAGGTTCTAAGTGCCATAGCTGTGTGCAATCTAAGCAACCTCGAAAGCCTCACAAGGCAGCCGAGGAGAGAAACTTGGCACCTCTAGAACTCGTACATTCGGATCTATGTGAGATGAATGGCGTGTTGACAAAAGGTGATAAGAGATATTTCATGACTTTAATCGATGATGCTACTAGGTTCTGTTATGTATATTTGTTGCACACTAAAGATGAAGCTTTAGACTACTTTAAAATCTATAAAGCTGAAGTAGAAAATCAATTAGAGAGAAAGATCAAACGTCTTAGGTCAGATCGTGGTGGCGAGTATTTCTCCAATGTATTTGATGAATTCTGTGAGGAACATGGTATTATTCATGAGAGGACGCCTCCCTATTCGCCCCAATCAAACGGGGTTGCCGAGAGGAAAAACCGCACGCTGACCGACTTGGTGAACGCCATGTTGGACACTGCTGGTTTATCTAAGGCATGGTGGGGGGAGGCTTTGTTGACTTCGTGTCATGTCCTGAATAGAGTTCCTAACAAGGATAAAGAGAAGACACCTTACGAGGAGTGGTCTGGGAGAAAACCATCACTTTCTTATTTTCGTACTTGGGGATGTTTGGCGAAAGTCAATGTTCCAATTCCTAAGAAACGAAAACTTGGACCGAAGACAGTGGATTGTGTCTTTCTAGGTTATGCTCAGTGGAGCATTTGCTATAGATTTTTAGTGGTTAAATCTGAGATACCTGATATGCATGTTGATACTATTTTGGAATCTCGTGATGCAACATTTTTTGAGAACATGTTTCCTATGAAGGATATGCATAGCATTGCTAGAATTTCTTCTGAGATATTTGCTGAACCTAGTACATCTGTTGATCATTCTGAACAACCACTTGTTGAGGAAGTCCTTGAGAAGGATGACAATGAATCAGCTCCCAAGAGGAGCAAGAGACAGAGGACTGAAAAATCCTTTGGTGATGATTTCATTGTGTACCTTGTGGACAATACTCCCACGTCCATTGCAGAGGCATTTGCATCTCCTGATGCTGATGACTGGAAAGAAGCTGTCCATAATGAGATGGACTCGATTCTTTCTAATGGAACTTGGGAATTATCTGAACGACCCTACGGCTGCAAACCTGTGGGTTGTAAGTGGGTGTTCAAGAAGAAGCTAAGGCCTGATGGTACTATTGAGAAGTACAAGGCACGGCTTGTAGCCAAGGGCTACACCCAGCGCGAAGGCGAAGATTACTTTGACACCTATTCACCTGTTGCTAGACTCACCACCATTCGAGTACTACTTTCCCTGGCTGCCTCCTATGGTCTTATCGTTCATCAAATGGACGTAAAGACAGCTTTCCTTAACGGAGAGTTGGAAGAGGAAATCTATATGGATCAGCCTGATGGGTTTGTAGTAAAAGGTGAAGAGAGAAAGGTGTGCAAATTGTTAAAATCTTTGTATGGGCTGAAGCAAGCACCTAAGCAATGGCATGAGAAGTTTGACAGAACTTTAACCTCTGCAGGCTTTGCCATTAATGAGGCTGATAGGTGTGTATATTATCGCCATGGTGGGGGCGATAGTGTTATATTATGCTTGTATGTTGATGACATACTGATTTTCGGTACAAGCATGATAGTGATAAATGAGGTCAAGTCTTTCCTGTCAAAGAGCTTTGATATGAAAGATCTGGGACAAGCTGATGTGATCCTGAACATTAAGCTGATTAGGGATGAGAGTGGGATTACGTTAACGCAATCACACTATGTTGAGAAGGTCTTGAGCCGCTTTGGTTATATAGACAGCAAGCCTTCTCCAACACCCTATGATCCCAGTGTGACACTCAGAAAGAACAAAAAGGAAACGAGAGATCAATTAAGATATTCTCAAGTGATCGGTTCACTCATGTACCTTGCGAGCGCGACGAGACCTGATATCTCTTTTGCTGTGAGCAAGTTGAGCAGGTTCATGTCTAACCCGGGTATTGATCATTGGCATGCACTTGAAAGGGTCATGCGCTATCTGAACGGTACAATGAGTTATGGGATTCACTATTCAGGGCACCCTGCGGTGCTTGAGGGATACTGTGATGCGAACTGGATCTCAGATGTTGATGAGCTCTACGCCACAAGTGGATATGCATTTATTCTTGGAGGTGGCGCAGTGTCATGGAGGTCTTGCAAACAGACCATTTTGACGAGGTCAACCATGGAAGCAAAACTTGCTGCTTTAGATACAGCTTCTGTTGAGGCAGAATGGCTGCGTGAGCTCTTGATGGACTTGCCGGTGGTTGAGAAACCATTACCGGCCATCCTTATGAACTGTGACAACCAAACGGTTATTACGAAAGTGAACAGTGCTAAGGATAATGCGAAGTCATCAAGACACGTCAAGAGACGCTTGAAGTCTGTCAGGAAAATGAGAAACTCCGGAGTAATAACTGTTAGTTATATTCAAACAGACAAAAACCTGGCAGATCCCTTTACGAAGGGACTATCACGTAATGTGATAGATAGTGCATCGAGGGAGATGGGTTGAGACCCGTGAGTGTTACACCATAGTGGTAACCCAACCTATGTGATCGGAGATCCCGTGAATTAGGACCTGGGAAGAACAAGCTAGTGGTTTAACTGAGAAGAGTTATTTTGTAACCCTCTCCGTGGGAAGATGCATAACTCTCACATTCTGTAAGGCAGGTTGGCAATATGGCTTAATGTGTTTCTGTTGGCTATTCGTAGCAAAGGTGCTATCCTACAGAGCGACCTTGAAAGAACACACCTATATGAGTCCGACTGTTAAACGTCGCAGTATACGAGATTTGGGTGATCTCTAGTAAGCTCATGAAGAGACCAGGGAGTATGACGCATATGCTCCACCCGCGGGGTAGGCTACTGGCAGCCACGTACTGGTTATGACTTTGAGTGAAGTCTATTGGCACCAAACTTGTAATTCAAGGTTCGTCCATTGTTCAAGTTGCTGGTAGATGTAGCTTGAAGCTCTATGCGGAAGTTCAACTTAACAGTCTCTGCTGAAACACTGGTATATAAACAAGAAACGAGGTTTGGCAAAATCTCTAAATGGGAATTTGAGATCTGTTGGGGGATTGTTAGATTTTGGGCCCATTTGGGCAGCCCAATAAAAATTCATGAAAATCTCAAATTGGCCCATGTGCATGGCAGAATTTTGGAGGTGCAAAGTGGTGCTAAAGGTTAGTCCCACATTGCTAGTTGGAGGAGACAAACACCACCTTATAAGGTGAAGTGTTGTACCACTTGGTGTGCTAGTTGAGAACAGAAGGCTCTCTCGTGCGCACTCCTCCTCCTCCTCCGCCGCCGTCCGTCTGTCTCGTCATGACACGCCGCGGGTTGCGGGAATGAGCCGAGCCGATGCCTATATTTTTGCTGTTCAGGAAAATCGAGTCGTGTTAGCGTACGTGTAAAGCTTAGCCAATTCGGATCGCTACCGGATCGTGGGCTGCTGTAACCGACTCGAACGTGTGCGACCACACTATATATTGCCGTGCACTGCGTGCGCCGTCACACACCGAACCAATCTAGGTTTTGCCAATCTCGTGCCTTGCGCCGCCACTGTAGTCTACTCCATCCCGTGCGCCGGCGAACGGGACAGCAGGTCTCCGGAACCGCTCGTCCTTGTGATCCTGTACGGGAGAGGGCGAATAAGGTTTTTGGGAAGCGCTCCGCGCGACTGCTTTCAAGTTCTTTATCACGGCTCGACTTCCTGGACGATCACCGGGTCCGCGGGCGACTCGTCTCCAACGTCGTCTTCTTCGAGCTACTACTGTCGCCGCTCAAGCTGCTGCCGTCGCTGCTCCAACGACTACTTTATCTACAATCGTTCGGTACGTTCGTCACGTTCCGATGGCTGTGTTTGTAGATGTCTGGCTGTTGTACATGTTAATTAATACGTCTAGTATTTTCGAGTTTAACATGTTAGTAGCTGTTGCGATCATGTTTACTATTCTGAAATTAATCATGGAAATTATGCCTAATAATCCAACATGATGAATAGGGGGATGACTCGGGCATCCCCAAGCTTAGATGATTGTATCTTCTTGAATATGTTCTTGGGATGCACCTACATATCCCCAAGCTTGAGCTCTTGCGTCTTCTTGTTCATCTCATATCACCATATTAATTAGATCTTATAAGCTACATCCACATAAAACTTCACAAAACTTATTAGTAGGGTTAGTACTTATTAAATAGAATCCACTCATGTTCAAGTGTTGTCAAATTTCATAATATTTATTAAACACTAGCCACTGTAATACCGAGGTTTCTTATTATTTCCGTTGTCCGTCGAAAAACTGAGGAAACTTTTGAATCCTAAGTACAATATTTAAATAAACAGAATAGAGAAATCTGCCAAAACTGAACAGTCTGTAAAGATGACACTCAACGAGATAGTTACGTAGCTCAAATGAAAAACTTAAAACTAATGAAAGACAGATTATGATCTCAGGTTGATGCGCAAAAAATTTCAGGTCAAAATAATATTCTGTGATTTATCACGATTTTATTTACAGAGAAGCACAAAAATCTGTCTACACTTGAACAGTCGGTGAAGATCGAATTTTTCGAGACAGCTACGTAACTCAAATCACAAAAAGTTAGTCTAATGAAAGAAAGCTAATAAGCATCACTTTGCACTCAAGAAATTCCAGATCAAGATCACGTTCTGGTGATTTTAAACATTTAATACGGTGGAGCACAGAAAATCTGTTTCTGGACAGCAAAGTAAAACTATCAACTTCTAATTAACTAGAGATTATTATTATCATTTTATTTTTATGTACAGAGTTATATACAATATTTACATGTTTTTAATGAAAAGCTTCCATGAAAAGATTTGTTTTGATTTCATAGGCATGAACACAAGTGTTCAAGGTCGACCCCCATTTAACCATTACTCATCTTTCCAATCGCTTTTCTTTTTGAAAACGTATTTAGATAACAACTAGACCTAATTTTTTTGGTAATTCGCATTCCCTATCCATAGTAAGATAAAGAACAACTTAATACTGAAAATAAAAACTACTTAGAGATAAAGCAAACAAGTGCATACAAGAACATTAACCTACGCTATGGCCCCCCAGCAACGGCGCCAGAAAAGGTCTTGATAACCCACAAGTATAGGGGATCGCGTGTAGCCTTTTCGATAAATAAGAGTGTCGAACCAAACGAGGAGCTAAAGGTAGGATAAATAATCTCTCAAGTTCTATCAACCACTGATACAACTCTACGCACACTAAACGTTTGCATTATCTAGGAAATAAAATTAGAGTAATAATACATGTATGAGAGATAGCTTTGCGAGATAATAAATACAAGAAAGTAAAAGTTAGTGCTGCAGCAATAAAGTACACTAAGTAACCATATACTAACAGTACCATGAGTGTGGAAAAGTGGTGGTAGTTGTGATGTCTTTGTCCAAGATTAATTAGTGAAGGTACTTGGTTCATTGTCCTCGATGCAGTTTTCTATGTGGGAGAGGCTAAATATACATGCACTCCACTACTTGGGATTACAAGTACTATATGATTGGATTGTTAGCAAGCATCCGCAAATACTAACAATGCATTAAGGTTTCCCCAATCATAGGCTTAAGTTCATGGTCCTCTTACTCCCATACGTGCAACTAATCGGTTCGCGTTCTCAGATTTTCTGTCACTCCGGCAGAACTTCCCCCGCTTCGTTTACAAATATTACCAACCCTAGGGTGTTTGATCAATCGCGCACAAATATAATGGACACCAAAGGACAGTACCATATCAACATACAACTCTAATGAACCATAGACATTCAACAAAGCAATCAAAAGACAAATAAACTACACAAGCATGACGTAAATCATAGGATAAATATTATAGCATCAAACACCATGTTTACATAGGACGGTACAGAGGTTTATGGGAGGATGAACCACTGAATACAAGGAGGAGATGGTGATGGAGATAGCGGTGAAGACGGCGGAGAGGGCAGCGAGGAGCGCAGGGCGGCGGCGGCAGCGCCGGCGGCGCGGGTAACTCCTTCCCCGCCGCCGGCATCATGGGGAGCGCCGCCCCTTAGGCTCCCTCCTTCATGGCTTCTTGGGAGCCCTCCCCCATGGAGATGGGATCCATGGGGGAGGAAAAAACGTGGCTTTTGGTGGCTGAAATTCGTGGGTGGAGAAGTCCTCCACGAGTTAGGTTTCCTCCCTTTATATATCTTCTTGGATTTCCATCACCCCCTTTTAGGGTTCCACCAAAACGGGCCTACAGGCCGCGTCCGAACTCCAATTGGGCTGATCTCGTTTTTAAAATCTTCGTATGGAAAATTGTGACAACTTTCTCTTTAATTGGATTTCCATTTGACGTCGTCTTCGAGGGTCAAACTGACAATCTTCGTAAAAAGTTCTCTGACAGATTTCAGGAAAGTCCCAATTTGACTCCAACAAGGTTTCCTCTTGTATTTTTGATAATTCCTACACATCAAAGAATAAAATAAGAACATTGTACACTTTTGCAACTATTAATAGGTTAGTCTAAATAAATCATAAACTTAATATAAAAACAAGTGCCAAAGGCATAATATTAACATGAAACAATCAAAAATTATAGATACGTTTTGGACGTATCAAGTTGATGGCGAACATGACTGAAATTCGAGCTAAGCTTCCTGACTTGGTAAAACTCATTGAACTGATGTGTTAGCTCGGCTCGACTCGTGTAACAACGAGTACAAAGTTAAAACTCGGCCCCACTCATAAAACTCGTGGGTTTGCTCGTTTAGCTCATTATTAAAACTATCAATATCAACATGACCTGTATATATAACTGTTTCTAATTATTTGGCCATATATGATGCAATCATCACGATAATCCACGATATTATGACAACAACATGTAATTTGCAGTCGATAAACTACAATAATTAAAAATAACTGTTCACGTAGACAAAAATGCTAGGTATCGACTCTTTTTATCTAGTTAAACGAGTACGCATAAACTTGGCTCGTTTAACTCGAAGTCGTTTACTCGTCCATAATGAAAACTCGGTTCTGACTCGTTTGACAACGAATTCAAGCCAATCCCGAGTCAACTTACGAACTACTCATTTACCTCATTTACCTTGCGAATTTCGAGTCTCGAACCTATTTTCCTTCTCGTGCGACAGCTGCATCAACCAGTACACTCAGAGTCACGCGAAGACCTATATTAGTTTGCACCGTTGTTTGCCAAACCAATAGACACCAAAGTCGATCGACTCAAACAGCTACACTCAACAACTATGAATCAGAAATCCAAATGATCGACCAGAGCAAACACCATTACACACGGTACCATCTACCAAAGTCAACATACCATCAATGTTTCCGGTCTCCTTGTGGCCTTCTCTCATCACTTGCGATGTTTTAGGTGTACGTGATCGACGCCAACCTGGACTCGCGCGATCGGCTGCGTTCTCTCTCGATCGTACCGAAACATGCATGTGCGGATCAAAATAGCATCGGCTTTATTTCGTAGGCGCGTTGCATGCATGCATGGTTTGCCCTGATTCTTTGACCACATGCGTGTATATGCATGCATGCATCGCCTCTAGCGGCTACTTCCTAGTTCGAACCCGTATGCATGCTTCGACTCATTGCTATGGCTTGGTGCCATAATGCCATGGGGTTGCTCAAGATCTCCTGACACGAAGCTATCACGAAGAAGAAGATTGGATAGTAAAATGCATGTGCTAGCTCAAAATCCATGCACATCCGGTGAAGTGTAAAAACCGGGTGATCGATCCCTACGGGAAGTGCCGATCATCGATCTATATCTGGGCTGAAACACGGGGAAGGGTCGCGAATGGGACGGCGGCAGAGACAAACGCCGGGAAGAGATGGATCGATGGCAGTGGATGGATCCATTCATCCATAGACGCGTGACATGAGCTGGAGCCGCGCTTGCATCTCTCTCCCTGTCGCTCCGCATTGAATTGTCCCTGAGCGTCGCCGCGTGAGGTGGACACCACCCCCATACCCACACAACAGAGGAGACGAGATGAGAGAGGCTGGGGCTGGGCCTAGCCGGCCGGCATCATTACTACGTTCATGCCTCCCTCGCCCAACGGCAAGGGCGCCACCGCCGGCAGCTCGGCCCCGCGGACCGCCGCTTCCGGGGCCCCCGCCGCCTGGCAACGTGATCCCGGTGGTCGTGCATGATGCCCCGGCGCGTGTACGAACCGCCGCTTCGATCCTGATCGTTCGAGCCCTTCGATCTCGTCCCCGTTCTTCCATTGCAATGGAGGCAGCTGCCCGGCGGTGTATTACAGTTCTTCATTTGATTTCGTCTTAGTGGACTAGGCGTGTTGACTTGACTTGATTCTGATCTGTTCAACGACCACTCTTGTCACGAGGCTGCCCCTCGATGTTGGCTCTCCCTACAGCTAGCAGCTCCTAATGAGACGAGACTCGCTCAAAGTTTGCAGAATTTCATGGGCGGGCAGGCATTGACTCGATCTGAAAATGACGGGGTTCCGTTTCATTTGAAGTGTTCTCCGCTGCCGCGAAGGACTCTCCCATGCTGATGGTGTACGTCAACCGTAGTCCTTTTTAATTAATGAAATTCCTTGGAAGAGGTCAATCCATCTCACATGATCAATGACTGCATCAACGTGTCTCGAACAGCATAGTTCGTCAATCCGTCCATACGTCAAGTGCCTCGTAAATACATATACTAGTAGAAGAAATGGAGAAAGAAATAGCTGTGCACGAGATTAATTCAACAACTGAAGGAGCCTTGGAATTTGCTTCGGCGTTCATGAAAGTACAGTAGTACGTACTCCCTCTGTCCCAAATTACCCTGCGTTCTATGTTTAATCAAAGTCAAAGTTTTTACACTTTGACTAAGTATATAAGAAAAAATATCAATATTTATAATAAAAAATAAATATTATTGGAATCATCATAAAGCATGTAATCCTATTATATCTATTTCGTATTATAGATGTTTATATTTTTCTCTATATGTTTGGTCAAATTTGAAAAAGTTTGAACTTGACGAAATCCAAAACGCAGGGTAATCCACTAATTTGTGACGGAGGGAGTACACCATAACCTCAGCTCGCACGAAGGTTCTATATCTGCGATTAGTTCATGCACGTACTCACTCACAGACTCACTCACAGTCCCGTTGCATCGGTCTCCGGGAATTGCATCCCATAAGTAAACAAAGAAGGAGAGTAGCCTGGACGTCTCCCCCCCCCCCCCCGTTCTCTGTAGCGAGAGGGGCGATTTTTTAGATCCTCCCGGTCGATCCACCTCCTCGCCGTTGATTCGTCGGATCCCTCGCCCTCCGGCGGCCGCTTCGGCGGCGGGAGGGTGGGGGATCCCCGCGTCACGGATGTAGATAGGGTAGGCTCTTTTGGGGCTTCAGCCGGCGGCGCCGTGGTGGGGCTGGAGCTGCCGGTGTTGTTTTTGGTGCAGGTGCGTGTCCTCTCCGGCGGCGGCGCTCGGTGGAGCTCCGTGGTGGCGCGCCTGCTTCCCTGGCACCCGCGGATCGGTGGATCCGCGCCGTGCGTCGATCCCCGGCCAGATCCAGTGTGGCGGTCTCCGTGCTGGCGGGGGATCTGGTGGATGGAGGTGGAGCTCAAGAAGGCGGAGGTTGTGCGGGCGTGTGGTGAGTGGGTGGAGGACCTGGCCATCTCCGGTGGCCGGATCCGGAGCAGATTGAGCTTGGGGCCCCTCCCGACCGATGCGGCTTCTTCGTCGTCATGGCTAGGGCTAGCTCCTCGGAGTCGGCTTTTCCTGCGGTTCGTCGACGCCTTCGGGCCAGGAGTTCTTCTGCTCCTTTGTTTGTGGTTTCGGATCGGTGGATCCAGCTCTGTTCTTCTTGCTCCTCCTCTGTTCTTATTCCAACTTGTATTCCGATCTGTTCTTGGTTCTTTGTTGATTAATACTAGTATGGAAAAAGCAAAAAAAAAAAAAAAATTTGCATCCCATATGTGCGTGCGTGCAGTGCATGGACCCGTATCGCCCAGGCCATGATCGAGCAGCTGACCTGCTGGAGCAACAAGACAAGCGCACATTTACATTGTGTACGTACCCTGTTAAAGCCAGGGCAGCCATGTAGTATACCCGTCCAATCCCAGTACAGACTTTTTTTTTTTTGCTCCCGGGCACCAATGATCCTCCAAGTAAAACAATTCGAAAATCATATTTGTAAGATTCAAAAATTCTGAAAACATCTCTGGGTGTAGCCAATAGTATATTCCACGAACTTGTAAAATTTCAACTCCAAATACTTTGTATTTTGAGCTATACAAAAATGACAAATTATGGATCTAAATATGCCTATCTTCAAATCTCTAAGTTTTACAAGATTTTGTTATTTTTATATAGCCCATAATATAAAGTATTTCAAACTGAAATTTTGCACGTTTATGGGATGCACCATTGGCTACACCCGTGATCTTTTTCAGAATTTTTTGAAACTCAAAAATATAATTTTCTATTTTCTTTATATGGAGGAGCACTGGAGCTCGGGAGCAAATAACACTTTCCGTGTCCAATCCAATGTCTTTGTTTAACTCGTCTTCTAAAATTGCCTCCCTTCTATAGATAGCAAGAGAGCAAAGAAGAAAAAGGCATCGATCCATTTGTAGTAGTAGTTTTTTTTATCCAGAATACGTGTTACAAACGTATCATAGGAGTACTACTATGTATTAAAGCAGTACTCCGTACTCCAGTGTGTAGTGATTGATCCGGAATTTATTAGGGAGTCAACTGTTAACTCCTCAACTAAGATGGGTTGGTTGGTAGACTTGGTTGGTAGTACTCTTTTGATACTATGGGAGTAGTAGCGGGAGCTGGATCCTCTAACATAGAGAAGCAATGTCAGAGAAGCTACAGTAGCCTAACTTTACTTCTTCCAATCCATATGATTAAGGCTAAAATGATTTAAATTAATTTACAAATTACAAATCTAAATATACATATACAGTAATTACGTACAAACAAATTTATGATGTAGGAAAATTAATTTTATTTTTTCTCATCTACAGTAACTACATGCTACAGTAAAATACCTACAGTGCTTGCTACACTACTCTGACTTTCCTTCTCGTTTTTACACTGCCAAATACTGTAGCTCCCTGACATTGCTTCTCTATGTTAGAGGAGCCGGCTCCGTAGTAGCGTCCCCAATGATTCAAAGACCCGGTCGAGGGAAGAGTACATGACCCTACCAACGATTTTGAAGTGCGTACCACGGTACCCAGGCCCTGGACCAGAAGTAAACTGGATTTCGACGTGTCAATTTTTGAATTTGCCTTGTTAATTTTCACAAAGTTAACGTTGGCTTGTTCATGTACCAGCCTGCTACCTCCCTGGATTACAGTTCACCGATTCAAATTCGATTTTCCCGCTCAATTTTCAAGGATGGCGCTTAACCACCACCGGCATTTTATCAGGTGGTAGTACCAAACAGCATTAGCTGAATTAATCGCCGCCAGGATGGCACAAGAAGCGATCTGATCTTACTAACAACGGCTCAGATCCAATCATCCAACCCAACGCCCCAGGTTGAGAAACATCCGAGCTCTCTATGGTATAACAGAGTGTACCCCCAAGCCTTAAGAATTCAGGTTACCTTCCACACAAACCAGGACAATTGCCTGCATTGAACTTTTGGCCGTAGCCTGTAGCACAGCCTCACAGCAAGGAGACAATATGGCAATCCAAGTAATCAGACGGAATTAAACAAACTACTAGTGTAACTGAGGACCAAGAGATCGACGCTGGCTTACTTGTCTGGACTAGTAATCTTGCACGTGCAATGCACGTATATTTTTCTTACCTGTGCAATGCATGTATATTGACTATTACACAAGAAGTTAACAGTACATATTACATATGAAATTGAAAAAAACGTATACAATTTCAAGCTAATGATGATATGTAGACATAATATTGCTGTGTCACCAAACTATGTAATGCTTTCAATCTTTTATCTTTTGTATTATGTTTATTAGTCTGCAGGTGTTACCAATTCCAAAGGATACTACCCTGTTTTGGGGCATTCGAGAATATTGCATAGCCATAGACGTAAATCATCCAAGCAACCGAAGTACAAGAGATTTATAAGCCCGGAGGTGGTGTGTCCATTGTAAACCTGCAACTAACATACAAACTTGTTTGGTTACATAAACAATGGTGTGTTTCCTCCTTTTTGACATACAACATAGCATTGCATCCATGCGCTTGTGCAGAAACTTGAATATTTTAGGCAGACCTTACATTCAACTGATATTGCGACCGAACACCTGATTACCCACCTTCTGTAGTTCTGCCTAGGTAACAGATTATGTTTCCTATTCTTTGACCCAAGATAATACTTGAGAAAATATATAAGAACCATACGAACTACAGTAGGGGGACAACTAAAATGGATCTTTCTGTCATAGCAAACTGTTTTGCACCATATTTTCGGCGTCATAATCTATCACACCTGAAACTCGAGCTACTATAGCAGCTGCAAATAGAGGAACATAAAAAATGAGGGAAATAAACACGTTCAGGAAGCGTCATTACTGGAGCTACCCGTCACCCGAGCTTATGTGCTAAGAAGATGGACACAATGAACTTAAGAGAGCAAAATAATGAAGGGTGGTAGGTGCATCAGCAATCCTCATAAATCCAATAGTCCAAGTTCACACTATATTTTTGGTCCATGCCTGGATATGAAAATAGTGTTTTACATGTGTGGGCTAGGACTTAAGTCCGGATGGTGCACCAGAGATATAGTTTTTCCAGAAATTTTGTGACGGAAACAAAATGACCTAACTTCATGTTCTGACAAAAGCTTGAGCAATTTAAGACTTTCTAAAAGAAAAAAATTGAAGTAAGAAAAACTACCAAGCATTTTCTGAGCAGGAGCAACTGGTGTCACAAAAGTTGTATTCAGAAGAATAACTCAATCGTAAGCACCTGGTTAATCACTTGGTTCCCTCCAGCATCATACATCACAGGAGGACGTTATGTTGTGACTGTTAGTAAAACAACCAGTACAAAATCTTGACTTGCCATAAGCCCTCAACCACCTACATGAAAAATAACGGAAGATTCAGAAAACAAGTAGATAAACCTACTGAAGAAAATTCTCGGCAGGAAATACTCTGGAGAAAGGATCTAAAGACAAAAGCTGACAACAAAAGTCCGTCTCCGTGACTGATACGTCAGATTCCGAAGCCATTTTGCACCACATTTACTTGCACACTTTTACTAATCCATTTGCTACCAAATATGCAGAACACAACTAAGAGTCTAAGACAACCATATTTTGGAGAAAAAGGACATTAATGTAAATAAGACAATCATGTTTAATAGCTGAAACTGGTCATTCGGATGTAGCATCATATGGAAAAAATGTCCCCCCTCCAACGCACCTTGAGCAAAGCAGCAAAGGCAACCGTGCAGGTATATGTTCCTAATCATCTGTACTCATAATTAATCTTCGCCATGCAGCAAGAATATATGACCATGCCGTGCAACATTCATAAGCATAGTAGTTCACATTAGCAATCTAAAACCAAGAAGAAAATCAAAACAAAACTATCATGGCTAAAGCCATCTTTTGCCACCGGTCATTTTTGAAGATTAAAGCATGACTTCCACGAACAAATCATCATTGTCCTAGCCCAGCATATACTGCACAAGCAAATTAAGGAGGCAGAGTGTGGAAGGGAGAGATATCAACACTTCATCAGTGCAATGTCCATATTAATCCTCAGATCCAAGCATAGTAAACTTTGTGTGCTAATAATTTCCTCGACTATGGTTTGCAGTCAACCCATAGTAAACTTTATATGCTAATCTTTCTCGACGATGAGCTACACAACTAAGATACAAAAAGGCATCCTCACCTCAACCAACAAAGAAACAGTCTTCCCACACCGCTGTCCTCATAGGGAAGACATGTCTGCAACTCAAGCAAACAAACATAAATCCCCACTTAATTTTACTGGGAATCCAAAATAAATGTGAGAAAATATTTGAAAAATCACAATTCTTATAAGCAAGGAGGGGAAAATCTCATCGCCTCATGACCACCACCATCTGGATACCAAGGATTTTACTGTAAAAATCATAAGCGTTGTCATAGGCGCATAGGATAATTCGACCATACTGTATGCAAAAGCACCAGTGTTCAGAAGTGTGATGGAGGTTACGTACAAGCAGACCCGAAGGAGGAGGCTAGGTCGTGCTGAGGGGAGCGACCCCCATGTACTGGTGGGATCTGGTCGGCCTCCACAAGCCCCGCCGTTGCAAGCCTACGGCGTCATGGCGTGGGGAGCAGGTGTACTGGCGTCCGGAGTGGCACGATGGAGTAGGGCAGGGCCGCAGCATCCTCACGCCGGACAGGGCGGCGAAGTCCGGGAACACGCGACGTGGAGGCAGGGCGGCGGCGACGGGCGAAGGCGTCCTCACGGCGGCCGACGGGCAGTGCGGCGGCGTGGAGGCAAGGAGTGTTGAGGCTGCGGCGTCCTCTGGCAGGCGGTGCGGCGGCGTGGAGGCAAGGAGTGCAGAGGCTGCGGCGTCCTCCGTCGGGCGGTGCGGCGGCGCGGTGTCCGTGGCCCTGGCAGTGGCAGCGTCGTGGACTGGGCGTGGGCGGCTGCGTCGGCGGATCAGATTAGGAGTGCGACGGTTTTGTCGTGGTGGGATCACGGCAGATGCCATGGGTATGGCTTAGTTGGGGCCGAATGGTCGTTGGGGGAATCCGGGGAGGGTTTATGCACTCAAGACGTGCACAAGCAGAACATGCAAGAAACCACAAGAACATGAACAAGAAGCCAAGAAAGCCAAGAACACAAAGACACCACGATGTACCCAGGTTCGGGGCCTTCGTGAGGAAGTAAAACCCCTACTCCTGCCTTTCCTCTCTCAATATATCAGTGTAGTTCTCAGGTACAAGGTGCTCCTCGAGCTGTATGATGCTCCCAAAGTGAGAGCTCTAGATGGAAGATGAAACTATGAAGGGGGAAATGAGCTAGGGTTTTCGCCGTCCTCCTCCCTGGAGGTAGAGATGCCGCATATATACACAGGCCGAAGTACATTTTTACCCCTGCCTACAACTGACAATGGCATGGCCAAAAGGTAGAAGACAAGCCTCTGCCTCCTGCCAGCTCAACGGCCGGACTGTCAGGCCAGCCAGGCCTAGCTTTCCTCTTCCGGTCATACTTCAGTAGCCTGCCGAGGTCTAGCCTGTAGACCTTTCCCGAAATAGCCGAGTCAGCTCCTAGGCCCCCGAGCTTCCGGGAAACCCGTGGACGGACCTCGCCGTCCTCTGAAGCCTCGGGCTACGAGCTCTGCCGCCCGTGACCTCTCTGACATGCCTCGATCCTTGCTGCCAACCTCGGATAACACTCCGGATCCTATACCTCGGTAGAGAATACCTTATTCCTGTGGTAGCTAGCTGACTGCCCCGAGGTTGATACCTCGGAGGATATACCTCGGAGAATATACCTCGGACGTACACCTTACGTCGGATGACGCCTCCTGCGTCCTTGCTCAATCGCTACCTCGGACAGCTTACTACCTTTACCTTACATGTCTTTACCTCATCATTACCCTACCCGGGGGTAACCCCCCGACAGTAGTCCCCGAAGCTGATGTGGTCTTGCAGCCTCGGATGAAAGGCCGCACCAGGTTCAACCCGAAACCACATGCGCTACGATGTTTTAGGTTACCGAACCAATACTCCGAGAAATCCATCGGTCTGTTCCTCGGGCCATACTGCTTTTCCGAAGTATCCGCCGAGATCTCGGACGTCAACCCCTCGATTTCTGCATCTTTACTGACTTCGGTCAGAGAACACTGTTCACGTGTCCCATCCGTCACTTCCTGGTCCACGATAGTCAAAGCACTCGAGTGCTTTCCACCACGCGGCCCACGTCAGCGGAGGTTTCCCGCTTGCGCCGCTTCGCGCTCCAGTAACCGCGCCGCACGACGGTTTGCCTCCTGCAACCGATCCTGTGGCCTGCTCGCCCACCGCTATCTTCGTGCCACGTGGGCATTTGTGCACAAACGATCCCACTCGCCGCTCCGATAACCGCGCGGTAGTGCGCAGTTACCGCCCGCGGTTATAAATACGGGCCCAGGGCAGTGCTTCCCTCTTCTTCCTCATTCACTCGCCGTCTCGCCTCCATCGCAACCAGTGCTGCCGCTTCCAGTTGAGAAGAAACGCGTTCCCGCCGCCGCCGACGAGCAGCTCCTTCGTCGCCGCTGCGACCGCGTCACCGGCGCCGCCCTTCAGCACCTCGTTTTCACGGTATGTACTCCCTTTCTTGATACCCTAGGCATTGCTCTAGGTTTCTTCCTCTTCGCGCTTTGGTTCTTCATATGTTCTTGAATAAAATTCTATTTACCTCCTCCGGTAGATCTTACTCGCATACTTTTTGGGTAGAAATGAGTTTCATACCTCGGACAGACGTTCGCCTAGCATATATGTGCCTCTATGTACATAAGATAGCCGTCCAACTCCTCCTGAGTTAGCCAGATATAGCCTTAGATTCCAGATTTACTTTTTCCTTTGCTAAACTTCTGTGCATTCTCTGCAGATTGATTCTGCCGAGATGTCTCCTCCTGAGACTTCGGAACAAACCGAGGTTCCAGACCTCGAACTGGAGGTCGGAGAACGAGCCGGCTGGGAAGGTTCGGATGTAACTCCGGACGAAATCCAGTGGCTCAGGGCGACTCGGCGGATTCCCGCCGGGGTAGAGTGTCGCCTGCCAGAGGGCGAACTCGAGCCTCAAGTCAAGCAAGGGGAACGGGTGGTCTTCGTCGCGCACTTCCAGCGCGGCTTCGGACTGCCCGTTAGTGACTTCTTCCGGAGCTTCCTCGACAAGTTCGGACTCCAGGTTCATCACCTCCCCGCCAACGCCATCACCACTCTCTCCTGCATCGTTTCCTTCTCTGAGGGATACCTCGGCCTCAAAGCCACGGTAGACCTCTTTTCCGCTACTTCCAACTCAAGCGGCAAGTGATCCCGGATCCAAAGAACAAGGATCTGCCCAAGCAATTAACCGCCTGCGGAGCTGCCACCATAGCTCCTCGCCGAAACTCCATCTTCCCACGTATCACTACTCCGGACACCGTTCGCAAGTGGCTCCGGACGTGGTTTTACGTGAAGAACTCCGGCGAAGAGGACCTCCTCAACCTGCCGGCGTTTAACCTCAGCCCTCCTACAGAACAGCTCAACTGGGACTACACTCCCCCTCACACCGGCGAACTCAAGTCCATCCATGGGTATATTGCGAAATGGCAGGACCCGGAAGACCCCGGGAACGACGGGAAAGTCCTGACGGCCGACGACCTGGCCTGCACATTCGTGAAGCGCAGGGTCTCCCCTCTTCAGGCGAGGTCTCACAAGATCTGCCACATGAGCGGTCTTTATGACCCCACCCGTCATACGCACGTTGCACTGGACAACGCCGCGGTAGCTCGGCGAGTCCGAGCTATCACCAAGTCCAAGATCTCTGACGCTTGGACATGGGGAAGGGAACCCCACTACCGGACCAATCCAGCGAAACAGGTACGCTATTCCGACGTTTTCTTCGATACTTCTTTACCACCGAGGTCTTGCTACCGACGTTCACCTTGACAATTTTTCTTCCTAACTCCTTTTCATATGTCTGCCATACAGCTGTTCGCCCGCCAGACCGCCGAGGATGGAGTCCATCCTGCGGACCACTTCGGCAAGGATCTCCCTGTCGAGGACCCACCATCCAACGTGGACCCTGACGACGAGGATTATATGCCCATTGCCTCGGCCCGCATCACCACCGCGGGTAAGCCTCAAGCACAAGCTTCAGTTCAAGAGATTTCGGATGACGAGGAGGGGTTCCTCGTCATGGAACCAATAAACGCGGTACCTCTCTCCCGCCTTCCTCACCTTCCGAACTTTACTCCAGCAACCAGCCGGAAACGCGCTGGTGCCGCAACTTCGGCCGCCGAACCATCCGCCACTGGAGCCTCCGGACCCACTGAGGCTCCGGTCAAGAGACGCCGGCTGAAGAAGTCCGGACTTCCTCCTCATGCCCGGGGGGCAGAGGTTTCCTACCTCGGATGGGTAATGCTTTGCTTCTATAGCCAACAATGTTTGTTGCTTAAACATATTATCTCGGTATTAACACTTGACCATCTTCTTTTCGTTGCAGTGCCCCCATAGACGTGGATCAGGAGGTATCCTCCATGACTGCACCCGTTGGTGCCTCTGAAGCCACGACCACCCCGACGAACTCTCGCCCCGGATCTCCTCCACCGAGGTCTGGCCCGGCCTTGGGGAAATCTGCCCCCACCCGAGGTCAGACTTCTCCGCGTCCTCAAACGGATGCGGGGATCAATCGCGCCAGAACTCCGGCTACCGCCTTGCCGGAGCCTCGACTCTCCCCCCGCAGCCAGACTGCCCGCAACCAACAGCAGCAACAGCAGAAGCATCAGCAGAAGCAACAGCCCAAGCAGCAGCCCCAAAAACCAGTTCGCCAGACTACCTTGCCGTTGGAGAAGGGCAAGGAGAAAGAAAAAGAGACGGTGAAGTCTAAGGTCACCCCCAAACCAACATCTGGGTCTGGCACCCTGACTATCTCTTCTCCCTCAAGGATGCAACCGAGGTCTCCTCCCCCGGTGACACGCCGAATTCCTCCATTCGCCGCACCCATTGATGAGACTGCCCCTCCGGCCGAAGAATATGCTCGGAGGGCATCTCTTATATTGGATAACCGGCCTGCTTCAAGCTCCGAGGCTACTTTGGCCTTGGAGGCCTCGGTTAGGGGCATCGAGCAGGGCGGACCGTGGGGATTTCCTCCTCTGCGCACTGATAGTGACCAGAGCCTCGGCTCCTTGGAACACTACAATGCAGACTGGAATTCTGCAGACATGGACGAGGTCTCTTCTGCCTCCTTGACCGCCCAAGGGGACGAGCATCCTGCGGGAGCAGCGCCTGCGCCCGACGCATGCTTGAAATGCAAACTTCTGCTTTGCTTGCTACTCGAGCTGTCAACGTAAGTTCCACTTTCTTTACTTTCATGCAGTATCTCCTCTAATATCCACCATCTCCAGTCCCCGAGATTCGAGGTAAACTATTGACGCTCCGCCGGAGTTAAAATTGTTTGGCTTGAATCTTAACTCTCCATTTTCATCCGACGTATCCAATCCATTTTATCTCACTTTAGCATGCACCTCGGGTACGAGTCCCCGAGACTCCTGTCGAGGCATACCCCGGCAACATTTTCCCAATGATTTGACTCCGAGTCCCCGAGACTCTTGTCGAGGTATAGCCTTTCTAACCGAGCTATATTTTTCTTCCTTGCAGAATGCTATGAACGTCCGCACGGATATCTTTCATACCCTCTTGTTTGACCACAAGAAACTCCACGACGAGCACAAGGCCGTCCTTGCAGAAAAGAACTCTTTGGACGAGAAGCTACAACAAGAGAAAGCCGAAGTAGCTCGTCTGGTAAAGGAGCTCAAGCGCATCACTGAGCTGCGGACGTCTGAAAAAGAGCAGCTGCAGGCGGAAAAGGCCAGTGTTGTCGAAACAGAGAAGAAACTTCGGGAGGATGCCGCCAAGGATCACGAGAATGCGCTCCAGTTAGCCGAGACCCGCGCCACCTCGGCCACCGAGGCTTATGAAGCCCTTCAAGCTTCGGTTAACCAGCTCCTCCCGACGCTGCAACATATCAACCAAGAAATGGACAGTAAGCTTCTTGCCCCCCTTAGCCTTGCTTTGTCCTCAACATTACTGGCTCTTTGCCGAACTGTTTCTTTCATTATTAACAGGCTATCCTTCTGCAGAGCACTTCACCTACACCCAAGTCTCGGCCCGCAATATCACTGCTCGGCACAGGAGAGGCGTAACGAGACGAACCCCGTCTGGACCGTTGAGGACCACATCGTGGCCATCAAGCTCGGATCCATCCCTTGAAACCATTGGGTCCGAACTCCTCGACGCAGGTCTGTCTGCTTTCCGAGCCTTATGGCCTCTTGCCGACGCTCCCAAACTACGCCCGAGCTCGCCGCCAAGCTTCGTGAAGCCGAACAAAGACTCCGAGAGTGGCGTTCATCTTCAGCTCGCGCTGGAGCTGATGCCGCTCTCAAATTCATCATGACTTGGTGCGAGAAGATCGACCTCGAAAAGATGGACACTCTTCGCCGAGGCTCGCCCTGGTCCTCGGACCCAATTCTCATCAAGCGCCGCGAAAAGATGGCTGCCTTCTTCGCTGGATATGCCAACACAAGAACTTGAGCGAAGGAGACACCTACTCCGACGCCGAGGATTACGAGCCAGAAGACGAGGAATACGAAACAGAATCCGACGTCGAGGCCGAGCAAGGTGACGGCGGTGAAACCCGCGAAGCAGAAACCGAGGCTTCTCCACAACCTGATGCCGAGGTTACTGCCGACGTTGCCAGCACTTCCCAGGCTACCTCGGCTCCGGACGAAATCCCTGCTGCATCGGCTGCTGCCGACGTAATTCCTGATGCCTCGACCTGAACTTATGCTTGGCCAAAAAACTTCATTAAATCCCCGGTATGCCGGGACGCAGATGTAATCAAACTTAAGTAGTTCCTTTGCTACCTCTATTACTATTATGCTCATTCGAACCATGCTTTTCTAAGCTTTATGTCGAATCCTTTTGAATGATTGCTCGAGTTTACTTTCGTGTTTACTATATTTGGCATTCTTTGCTCTTGTCTGCCATTCTGGCGTTCGACAGTCGAGTCACAAGATTGTTGTTCATAGCATACAGTACTTGGTAAATTCCGAGGTATGTTTCAAAGTCATCCGACATAAAAAAGAAGTAAAAACAGGGGTTAGTAAACGACATATGCCGAACTGTCTTTTTGGACCGAGTCCCCGAGTTCATTTTCATGTTTCCCATGTTCTTTCGTCTTTGCTCTTGACTGCCATGCTGGCGTTCGTCAGTCGAGTCACAAGATTAGTTACATAGCATACAGTACTTGAAGTTTGAGACGAGGTTCAAAATAGTTCGGCATACGAACGAAGAAAGAGTACAAACAAAAAGAAACATGCAATCATAAGAGCGAGGCAGTCCCCGAGCTCACTCTCGAGGTGCCGAAGTTTTTATTTAAAGATCAGCCGAGGTACATACATTACTTCCTTCAACAGTAGAAGGGTCGGAGTAGAGCTACATTCCATGGACGCTGAAGCTCCAAATCGGGTCTGTCCAGCCCATCTCCCCTTGGTTCCTGTGCATCTATAAGATAGTATGAATCATTGTGCAGAGCTCGGCTCACAATGTACGGTCCCTCCCATGGAGGTGACAACTTGTGCCGGCCTTTACTGCGCTGCACAAGCCTCAGCACTAGGTCTCCTTCATTAAACTTTCGGGGTTTTACATGCCGGCTTTGATAGCGTCGGAGACCCTGCTGATATATTGCTGACCGAGATAAGGCCAATTCTCTTGCTTCCTCAAGCAATCTACTGCATCTTCCCGAGCTTCTTTAGCCTCGGCTTCTGTGTACATTGCCACTCTGGGCGCATCATATTCAATGTCGGTTGGCAGCATTGCCTCGGCCCCATAGACCATGAAAAATGGCGTATAGCCAGTTGATCTGTTCGGTGTGGTCCTTAGACCCCACAGAACTGCTGGTATCTCATCGATCCAACACCCCGGTGTTTTCAACAGTGGTTCTACCGAGCTTTGATTCCGGCCAATACCAATGCATTTGACCTTTCTACTTGCCCATTAGCCTGTGGATGAGCCACCGAGGCTACATCAAGTCGAATTCCCTTACTCATGCAGAACCGAGCAAACTCTCCGACAGCAAAGTTCGTGCCGTTGTCTGTAATGATACTATGAGGATATCCATATCTCAGGATTATTTCCTTCAAAAAGGTCACTGCCGTATGACCATCCACCTTTCGGATTGGCTTCACCTCGATCCACTTAGTGAATTTGTCCACCATCACCAGTATGTGAGTCATATTGCCTCGGGCTGGCTTGAATTCTCCCACCATGTCCAGACACCAAACTGCAAAGGGCCACGTGATAGGAATGGTCTTGAGCGCCGAAGCTGGCATGTGCTGCTGCTTGGCGAACCTTTGGCACCCTTCACATTTCCGAACTATATCTTCTGCATCGGCATTGGCGGTGGGCCAATAGAACCCGTGCCGGAACACCTTGGCCACCAGAGCTCTTGTGCTGCAATGATGTCCACATTCTCCTTGGTGGATCTCTAAAAGCATCTCCTTGCCTTCAGCTGGTTCGACACATCGCTGCAACACCTCGGTCACACTTCTCTTGTATAGCTCCTTGTTGATGATGGTGTATCCCTTAGCTCTCCTCTGGATTCTCCTTGCCTCGGTTGTATCACTTGGCAAACTTCCATCGGCTATGAAGTTCATGATCTGCTCCGCCCATTCCGGCACTGGATGCAGAGGAAAAAGCCTCTCATCTATCTCCATTGGTTCGGTCGCCATGATCTCCTTCATGATTTCCTCCACCATTGCTCGGCCAGTCCCCGAGTGTTGGTGCGAAGTCCCCGGGTCAGACCCGAAGTTCCCATCATCTATCTCCATAGGAAAAGCTCCATCATTCCTCGGATACTGCGAAGCAGTCCCCGAGTCCGGCCAAACGCATCCGACGTCTACCTCCATAGGAATAGGCTCAGACTCCGAACTTGGCGGTAAGAAAATTGACTCGGAGTCAGGAGGGCTTGATTGAAGGAGTTCTCAAATGGTTCAGTGCTATCCCCGGTGGCACCGGTTCTTTGGATGAACCGAGCTTGACAATACGTCGGCGGCTTCATTCTCCCCCGAGGTATGTGCTTGTACTCACATCCTTCGAAGAACCCAGACACCTTTTGCACATGAAACCGATACAACTCCATGTTCGCATCCAATGCATCCCAAGTGCCGGTGGATTGATGCACCACCAAAGCTGAATCGCCGAAGCATTCTATACGCCGGACACCTATCTCCTTTGCCACCTTGAGCCCATGGATCAGGGCCTCATACTCCGCCACGTTGTTCGACGCCGAGAAATGGATTTGCAGCACATACTTCAACTGGTCTTGCTTCGGCGAGGTTAGGACTATGCCGGCACCTAATCCGACCTTGGTCTTGGACCCATCAAAGTGCATCTTCCAATAATTATAGTCCGGCAAGGGCGGCTCATATTGCATCTCGGCCCAATCGCATAAAAAGTCCGGTAGCGCCTGCGACTTGATTGCATCTCGCCTTTCATAATGCGGAGTATATGGAGATACCTCGATCGCCCATTTGGCAACTCGCCCAGTTGCGTCCTTGCATCCGATGATCTCCGAGATTGGAGCATCACATACCACCGTCATGGGATGCTCTTGGAAGTAATGCTTCAGTTTCTTAACCGCCAGGTATACTCCGTACGTCATCTTCTGGTAGTGGGGTAGTTTTGCTTCGACGTGGATATCACCTCGCTCAGGTAGTAGATTGGTCTCTGCACCGATTTGCCTCCTTCGTCTCGCTCCACCACCACTGCAACACTTACGACCCGGTTTGTAGCCGCAATGTATATCAACATCGGTTCATTCTGCAAAGGGGACGCCAACACCGGAGCAGTGGACAACATCTTCTTCAGCTCATTGAACGCCGCGTCCGCCTGCGGGGTCCAAGTGAAACTGGTACTTTTCTTCATAAGTTGATACAATGGTAAGGCTTTTTCTCCTAGCCGACTTACAAACCGACTTAAAGATGCAAGGCATCCCGTGAACTTCTGCACATCTTTTAAACAGTTCGGCAACTTCATTCTTTCGATAGCTCGGATCTTAGCCGGGTTAACTCTATACCTCGGCTCGATACGAGGAAACCGAGCAATTTTCCAGCCGGGACACCAAAGGTGCACTTGTCCGGGTTAAGTTTCAACCGATACTTTCTTAAGTTTGCAAATGTCTCTTCGAGGTCTTCGATGAGAGTATGCTTCTTTTTAGTTTTGATAACAATGTCATCGACATACACTTGCACATTCTTGCCCATTTGAGAGTGTAAGCACTTCTGCATACACCTTTGATAAGTTGCCCCGGCATTTCTCAAACCGAAACACATGACACGATAGCAATACGCCCCGTACGGGGTAATAAAGGCAGTCTTTATTTGATCATCAGTGTTCAGTGGGATCTGGTGAAAACCAGAATATGCATCAATAAAAGACAACAGCTCACATCCAGCCGTAGAATCGATCACTTGATCAATCCGAGGTAAAGGAAAGGGATCCTTCGGGCACGCCTTGTTCAGGTTGGTGAAGTCAATGCACATGCGCCACACCTTGACTATCGCCGGTTCGTCCTTCTTTTTCTCCACGAGGACTGGATTAGATATCCAGTCCGGATGCAGCACTTCCATGATGAAGCCTGCAGCCAGTAACTTCGCCATTCTTCGAGTACCACCTTTC
The DNA here is from genome assembly GCA_947311845.1 of Poa pratensis. NCBI lineage: Eukaryota > Viridiplantae > Streptophyta > Magnoliopsida > Poales > Poaceae > Poa > Poa pratensis. The sequence goes on along the minus strand of CAMZMU010000128.1, from coordinate 99,644,068 downwards.
TTCGGTCATCTGAGAGCCGCCGCGTCGGTTGACGCACTGGTTTCACCTCTGGCCGAACAAACAAAGAGTGCTCTGCCAACTCCCTCGGAACACCTGGCAGGTCTTTAGCCGACCATGCAAAAATGTCCCGATTCTCACGGAGGAAGTGACAGAGCGCGCTTTCCTATTTCTCGTCCATGCCAGCACCAATGATGGCGAAACGCTCCGGGTTCTCCGAGTCCAGCGGGATTTTCTTGGTCTCCTTGGGCACCTCGAATGAAGCGCTCATGTCCGGAGTAATTAGTCCGGACATGCCGAGCTGAGTAGACTGCGCCATTGCCACCACCTTCTGAAGTTGCTTCTTCTCCGCCGCGATCACCAAGGACTCGGCTAAACTGATCCCGCCGAGGCACATTGCATAGCCTTCTTGTAGTCACCTGAAATGGTTATTATTCCCTTGGGCCCCGGCATTTTCATCTTTAGGTAGGCCACATGAGTGGAGATCATGAACTTGGCCAAGGCTGGCCTTCCCAGCAAGGCATGGTAAGGGCTCTGCAAGTCCACAACCTCGAACTCAAGACTTTCAACTCGGCTGTTATCTCGGGTACCAAAACCCACGTCGACCCAAATCTTTCCCATAGGTGCACAAGAGACCCCGGGCACAATACCGTGAAATGTACAGCTGCTAGGCTGCAACTGGTTCGGTGAGTATCCCAGCTTGACCATTGTGTCTCGGTACATGATATTTATGGCACTCCCATTGTCCACCAAGACTCGGGTGAATCTCACATTGTTGGTCGGCCCACAAAACGTCGGATCCACCACCAGTGCATAGTTTCCAGGGCTCGGCATGATCCGAGGTGTATCTTGCCTGCTCCAAGTGATCTCTTGCTCGGACCAATTCATGTATTTCACCACTGCTGGAGTTACTGCATTCACCTCCTTGGCACGCCTCAGCATACTCTTCTTATCAGTTGACTCAGTCACAAACACCACGTAACTCTGATGTACTTCCCTATAATCATTACCGGGGTTCTCATACCTCTGATTCTCAAAGGACCACGTTGTTGTTGTTGCCCTGGGCACTCACTGCATTCACCGGTTTCGCCTGCACCATCTTCTGGTTTTGGGCCGCATGCACCGGGGTTGAATTTGCTCCGGTTAAGCTCTGATTCTGCGCCGCTATGGTCGGCTTATGCTGCTGCTGCGCGTTCGGATATTGAGGTCTACTGTAACAGCCCCAAAATTTGAGTACCAAATTTTCACTTTTGTGTCCTCTTTTGCATCATGGCATGCATGCATCATTGCATCCTTTGAAATTGCTAAACCACACCCAATTTATTATTATCAATATTGAAAACCAATAATGCAAAACTTGTCCCAACTAATTTTACAACAAAGAAGGCACTCAAGCTTACACAACAAAAATTCTTGACATCTTGTATAATTGTCAAGGAAGTTCCAAGAGTTCGGATAATATTTTGTACTTGCCCCAAATTGTTAAAGGAGCAACATTTTGAACTCTAGCAAAAATGCCATATTCAAACCCTATGAACAAATATTGCTCAAAACATTTTATTTTGCAAAACCAATTTTTGTGGTACTTCTATATTATATGGGGAGGCTCCCCAATTTTTCTCAAATTTTTATAAATTATTTTGATGCCTCAATTAATTCAAAACATGTGCTGGTTTTAATTTTAAAATAGAAAAGGACCTGTTTGTAAATATGGGAGGATCTGTCCGTGATGAATTTATTTCGCGCAGGGGGTTTTCTCGAAAACCTCCTTTCTTCCTCACTGTTGCGACCGAGCGCAGGGCTCGCGCCGCACCACCTCGCCGCCATGCCGCCGTGCGCCTCGCCTCCGGGCCCCCTGCTCTGCCCTCACCCCTGCAAGGAGGAGAACCCCCACGTGCTCTCCCCATTCCTCTCGCCCCTGCTCCGTCTTCTCTCCCCGTTCCTCTTCCCGCGGGCCGCCATGGCCACCGCCGCCGCCGTGCTCGTCGCCGTCGCCTGAGAGCCTCCCGCTCAGATCGAGGACAGGAGAAAGCTCCGCCGCCACCTCTCTACCCCCTGGCCGCGGGAATCGACGCGGGGCCGCCGCATCTGCCGCCGCCGTCCACCTCTTGCCGCTGCAGTCCGAGCTCCACCGCGTCGCTCCGCCGCCCGATTCCAGCGCCGCCGAGCCATTTCCGGCCACCCCGACCTCGCCAACTTGCTCGCGGTGAGCCTCCCGTGCCGAAGCACCATCTCCCCTCTCCCCTCTTGCGCCAGCGCGCGTTCACGCCGCCGAGCATCATCGTCTCCGTAGCCCCTCCTTTCTCGCGTTGACGAACCCGGTGCAGGAACCGGATTTTTCCGGGTTCTATACCGGTTTAACGAAAACGCTACTGGACCGGTGGAGTTTTATCCGGTCTATGTCCGGATTTGGGCCGGAAACAATTCCGGAAATATTTCCTCCGGTGAAAAAATCCGGAAAATTCCGGGCTGGCATCCGGATTCAAATATTCTTTCTGAAATGGTATTTTGCTTTCATCCCTCTACCTACAAATGATCTACACTGGTTTTTGCTGCTAGATAAATCATCGAAAGGTCAGATAAAAGGGAAATTGTTAAAAATTGGTAATTTTTCATAGGTGTATCCAAAAATGCGTGTAATACCTCAAAATGCACAGAAATTTGTGATTAAAGCTTTAAAATAAATAACACGCATATTTGATCACATTTAAAATATGGTGCCTCTAATAATATTAAAATCATACGTTTAAAAAGGAGGAACTTATAAAATTAATAACTTTTTACCGGGACCTCCGAAAAATGTGTTCCTTATACCGAAATGATCAGAAAAACATGAGTGATCCAAAATCTTCATCATCATGCATAATGGTTCACAATCACAATAATGTGCTCTAGTAGTAATTATAATCACTAAGCTTAAATATGGGGTTTATCCCAAATAATGCAATAAATATAACGGGGACCCTATTTAACTTGTTGAACATGTCTAAAGCTTCTAGGGTGCATTTAAAATGTCATATCATCATCCATGTATGCATTGCACGATTGCCATGTGTTGATTGTTTTTCCGGTGTTGTTTGTGCATCGGTAGATCAAGGAGGTGAAGTGCCACCCCCGTCTTGTGACGATCCGTACTACCAGCACTCTGAACAAGGCAAGCGTAATCCCCCCCCCTCTGAGCATATCTTATCCTATGTTTCCGCAAATATTTTCTCCACTCAATATTGCATGCGGTTCTAAATGTCTTTTGCCTGGATTAGAGTATCCTACTAGTTGCATTAGAATCCTGTTGCCAATACCTGATTTAACTTCCTATTACCATAGGTTTGTGTTGTTGGCCATGGAATACTTACTACGCTATGCAAGTGCTTAGCCATGCTTAGTGAACTGCCTAGTTGTACTAGGGATGGTAAATGCTGGAAACAGGTGATAACTTGGGACAGTGATGTTGATGGTGGAGAATTGTGGAGATGGATAATAAAATGCTAAGAAGGTGGGGATGAGAGGCCACGTGGAATGTGGTGGGTTGTCTCGTTCTTGCCGCCTAGGTGCGAGTTCTGTACCTCCTGAACCAAGACTGAGCGTGCAACCATGCGTGAGGCCTATGCATTCGCAGTGCAGGAACCCTCATAGACTAAATAACTCGAGCGGGGCTAGCCAGGGTCCTCTAGTTTGGCTTTCCATTTGCGCGTGCGTGATGGTGTTGAACTGAGATGAGGATGGTGGTGTTAGGAAAATAAGTGGCCGTGGGGCGGGGTGTGGTGATCCTGGCAGTCCTACCGCCACTGATGATCCTGGAAAGTCCTTAACGAGGGAGAAGTCGACACCGTTCCCACCCAGCCGGCTTTCCAAGGAAGAGAGCTAATGCGCAGGTAATGGGCCGGGCGGTACGCGTGGCAAACATTTGTACACCCCTGCAGGGATAAATCTTTTCGAAAAGCCGTGTCCACGGTTACGGACGACTTGGAATGGACGATGATCATAGAATAACTTTAATGGAATAATTAAAAACTGGGTACTAGAGGTACCAATTCCACGAATGTAAGGTTGACTTCCTCGAGGGTGATTCGGGGAGGTGCCTTTGATGAACAGGTACAATGGCGATGTTGGTGATGTTTGAGAAAGGTGATCTCAAAGAAAAGAGTTACTCTTACCCCTCTTTGAAAATGTTCTAATAGTCGATGCCATGGAGTTGTGTTTTATAAATAAAATCAGCTTTATGCAAAACAGCCATAAAACCTTGAAAGCCAATCATGGAGCATATATTAGCTCTTAATCTTGCGAGTTCGTCGAACTCAACGTCGTTTGTATTGTTTCAGGAGAGGACTTCACCGACCTCGAAGGTGGGTTCTTTGTGGACGTCGACGAGTAGTCTGGGGTTCCCAGGTGGCAGCTTGGGACATCCTGGAACAGCTGGCGTTGTGATGTTTATCTGTAGGCCTCTTAGGCCATATGTTGGATCTTGTTGTTTAGAACAACCTAATTTGCTTCCGCTTGTTGTAATGTTGGGTCTGTGACCTCTGGTTGTCATTTGCTATCTTTCTCTGTATAAGAGTTGAACTATATGATTTTGTGTCGTAGAGTCTGTGATGTGCCAGTTGTTCCACAAGTCTTGATCTTACTATTATGCTTTGATAGTTGTGCCTGTGTTAAGGCATCAATCGGGGAGTTGCGTTGTCTGGAGTGAGGTGTACCCAGCAACGCCTGCCAAAGGTTTTGGCCGGGGATTGGTAAACCCGTAACCTCCGGTTGTATCGCTTAACCGGTGACACACAGCATCACTGTATAGCAGTCGGGTCGGGGCGCCACAAGTTGGTATCAGAGCAGTACTGCCTGTAGGAAACCCTTCTACCGGTCGATGTTGAGTCTAGTGTTTGTGAAAATATTTTGAACCTAAAAATGAGTTGTGAAAACCATCTTAGGATTCTTTTTACTCCTTATCTGGTTACTCTCTAATCTCGGAGCAGTCTTACCTCAATTTGATTTAAAGGTTTTACTTCTCACCTGTTACTTCAAAATGATTAGGAACGGGGTGGGTTCGACCTTTAGTGTTATGTGTCACGTTGCTCCCGCTGCGTTGCAAATCCCAAATCAACTCAGAAGTTCCTACCGAGTCGAGTCATTTGATCCTTTCTTTGGGTGTTAACCCACGGACTTGAACATAAGGTCCCGGATTGTGCCAACTAGAGTGTGTTAAGTTGTGATTTCTTAACTCTCACTAGTAGCACATGATGCTGATCTTCGACCAAGTTCTATCTTGTTGTTTTCCTTCTCGCAAAGTATTATCGTCCCTAGTCTGTGTACTTGTGAAGACGCTAATGCTATTGTTCGACCATTCGGAGAAAGATACTAACCGTGTCATTGTCAAATCTTCAGAATGGCTCGAGGAGGTCGTGGAGGCCGTGGTGGTCGCGGTAACCACAATGATGATGAGATGATCTGCCGCCACCACCCTCGATGGCTCAAGTCTTGATGGCCATTGAGGAGAACCGTGGGCGCAATGAGCGCTTGCTTGAGCAGTTGGTGCAGAGAATGCACGGAGGAACGAGTGCAACACTCTCACCGAGTTCCTGCGCTCGCAGCCACCCACTTTGCTGATGCTAAGGAACCACTGGAAGCTGATGATTGGCTTCGAGCTTTGGAGCGCAAGTTTTCCGCGCTTCATGTTCCATTGGCGGAGCAAGTCAACTTTGCCACCTACCTCTTGGTTGGTGCTGCTGGCTGTTGGTGGGAGAGCCATGTGGCTTTGTTTCCAGCCAACCATGTCTTCACCTGGGCTGAGTTCCGCACTGCCTTTCGAGCGGAGTACATTCCCCAGCCTATCATGGACTTGAAGAGGAGGGAGTTCCTGGATCTGCAACAGGGACGGATGGACCTCCGCACGTATGGTCGTGAGTTCAACCATCTTTCTCGTTACGCCCCAGGGACGTGACCAATGATGCTGACAAGCAAGAGCTGTTCCGCAAGGGTCTGAATCCGCAGCTCCGCTATGAGCTATTGCCCTTCAGGTTCCCGACCTATCAGGAGCTGTTCAACCAGGCTTTCACTCTTGAGCAAGGAAGAAAAGAGCTTGAAGCTTCCAAGAGGCCCGCACACGGGGATCACCAGAGTTCCTCGGGTTCTGAGAGCAAGAAGCGCAGGGTGTTTGTCCCTACAGCGCCGTACCTCGTGCTCCCTTCATGCCGAGGGCAGCAGGATATAGGCCACCTCCTCCGCGTCCCACTACTTCGACACTTGGGATAGGCGGGAGTGGGTACCGTCCTATGCTACCTGCTCCACCTGGACTCACTTGCTACACCTGTGGCCAGGCTGGTCACTACTCCAGGGAGTGCCCCCAGAAGGCACCTCTCGCGATAACTCCTGCACGAGCCCCTGCCACTCCAACTGGCAAGGCTGGACCTATTGTGCGTGGTCGCCTGAACCACGTCTCTGCTGAAGAAGCTGAAGAGGATCCTGGCGTCCTTATGGGTGAGCTTCGAATCAACAACCATCTTGCTACCGTTTTGTTTGATTCTGGAGCATCGCATTCATTCATCTCTATTGCGTTTGCAAAAGATCACCAAATACCGTTTGAGAAGATGAGCAGTCCCTTGATGATCTCTACCCCTGGCTCCAAATGGCAGACCGATGGCGTTACTCCTGAGGTCCAGATTATCATAGCATCCCTGTCCTTCCCTTTCCCGTTGATAGCCTTGAGGTCGAAGGGCCTTGATGCCATACTGGGCATGGACTGGCTAGCAAGATACCATGCCAACCTCGACTGTGCTGCTAAGTCCATCACCGTGACCCACCCTTCCGGTTACGATGTGCAGTTTTGGGCTACATATTCAGGACCTCCATCATCAGACAATCCCCTCTCCCCGGAGATCGCCCTATGTTTCATGGAAGGCTTGTCCCCTCCTGAAATCCAGGACATACACGTGGTGTGTGACTTCCCCGATGTGTTCCCAGAAGAATTGCCTGGCATGCCACCGATCGAAGTGTGGAGTTTGTCATAGACTTGCTTCCCGGTACTGCTCCAATTTCCAAGAAGCCCTACCGTATGCCGGTGGAAGAGTTGGCTCTGTTGAAAGAGCAAATTGATCAGCTGTTAGCTAAGGAGTTCATCCAGCCTAGCAGTTCACCTTGGGGTTGTCCGGTACTCTTTGTCAAGAAGAGGGATTCTACCGTGCCTCGCCTTGTCTCTGATTATCGACCGTTGAATGCGGTGACAATCAAGAACAAGTATCCTATCCCCCATCAATGATCTGTTGGATCAGTTATCTGGTGCAACTGTATTCTCCAAGATGGATCTGAGGTCAGGCTACCATCAGATAAAATCAGAAAGGAGGATATCCCAAAGACGGCATTTGTTACTCGCTATGGCTCATATGAGTATACCGTCATGTCCTTTGGTCTCACAAATGCTCCAGCTACTTTCATGAGGCTCATGAATTCCATTTTCATGGATTATCTTGATAAGTTTGTCGTCATTTACATCGATGACATCCTCATCTATTCTAAAACCGACGAAGAGCATGATGAACACCTTCGGTTGGTTCTGACACGGCTTCGTGAACACCGTCTCTATGCCAAGTTCTCCAAGTGTGAGTTTTGGTTGGATAAACTTGTCTTCCTTGGACATGTAATATCTGCCAATGGTGTGGAAGTCATCCCCGACAAAATTCAAGCTATTCTAGATTGGAAAACTCCAATGTCAGTCAAGGACATTCGTAGCTTTCTCGGATTGGCGGGTTACTACCGCCGATTCATCGAAGCTTTCTCCAAAATAGCCAAGGCATTGACTGACCTTCTCAAGAAGGATAGAAAGTTCGTATGGACTGCCGAAGCTGAAGAGAGCTTCCAAGCCCTGAAAGCCAAGCTCACGTCCGCGCCTGTGCTTGTCCTGCCGGACACGAGCAAGGATTTCGTCGTCTTCTGTGACGCCTCTCTACAAGGCTTGGGCGTGTGCTAATGCAAGAGGGCCATGTTGTGGCCTATGCTTCTCGTCAGTTGAAGCCACATGAGCTTAATTACCCTACTCATGATCTAGAGCTTGCCGCGTGGTCTAGGCTTTGAAGCAATGGAGACCCTATTTGTTTGGCAACCGTTGCGAGATCTTCTCGGATCACAAGAGTCTAAAGTACCTCTTCACCCAGCCGGATTTAAATCTCAGGCAAAGGCGTTGGTTGGAGTTAATCACAGACTACAATGTGAGTCTGAACTATCAACCCGGCAAAGCGAACGTCGTGGCTGACGCGCTAAGTCGGAAGTCCTATTGCAACAATCTTATGATTGAAGAAGCCCAACCTGCCCTCTATGAAGAGTTCTCTCGTTTGAACTTAGAAATGGTGCCCTCCGGCTATCTTGCAAATCTGGACATAAAATCTACTCTTGTAGACCAGATTAAGGAGGCTCAAACTCGTGATAAGGGTATTCAGAAAATCAAAGAGAACATTGCTAGCGGGAAGGCAAAATGTTTTTCTGTCAATGAATCCGGAGTTGTTTATTTTGGTGACCGCTTGGTTGTGCCAAAGAAGCAAAAACTGAGAGGACTGATCCTCCAAGAAGCTCATGAATCTCCTCTCTCTATTCATCCTGGTAGTACCAAGATGTACCAAGACCTTCGACCACAATTCTGGTGGACTCGTATGAAACGAGAAATTGCCAAGTATGTTGCTGAATGCGACACATGTCGACGGGTAAAAGCTGAACATCAAAGACCTGCCGGCACTCTTCGTCCTATTGCAGTCCCCGAGTGGAAATGGGATGAAATTGGTATGGACTTCATCACCGGGTTTCCCCGATCTCAAAAGGGCAACAATGCTATTTGGGTAATCATTGATCGTCTCTCCAAGGTTGCACACTTCCTACCCGTCCGTGACGAGATACGGGCGAGTCAACTTGCCGAGTTGTATTTGGCTCGTATTGTTCCATTGCACGGGGTCCCTTTGAGGATCATATCGGACCGTGGAAGTATCTTCGTCTCCAAGTTCTGGCACAGTTTCCAAACTGCTATGGGGTCCCGTCTCAACTTCAGTACCGCTTACCACCCCAGACTGATGGTCAGACTGAAAGAGTGAATCAAGTTTTGGAGGACATGCTTCGGGCATGTGTCATCTCTTTTGGCCAAGGTTGGGAAAATATCTCCCTTTCGCGGAGTTCTCCTACAACAATAGCTATCAAGCTAGTCTGGGCATGGCTCCATTTGAGGTTCTCTATGGAAGAAAATGCCGCACTCCTCTGAATTGGTCTGAAACCGGAGAGAGAGCCTCTTTGGTCCAGATATTATCAATGAAGCTGAGGAGAAGGTTCGAATCATAAGAGAGAATCTGAAAATTGCTCAGTCGAGGCAGAAGAGCTACTATGACAAGCACCATCAGGAGATTCACTATGAAATTGGTGATAAAGCTTATCTCCGTGTCTCTCCCTCCGTGGCGTTCGCCGCTTCGGAATAAAGGGAAAATTGGCACCTCGCTATGTTGGCCCTTTCACCGTGCTGGAGAAGCGAGGAGATCTTTCTTATAAGTTGGAGTTGCCGGTCAAATTTCCAAATGTGCATGATGTGTTCCATGTCTCCCAACTCCGCCGGTGTTTCAAGGATCCTATCCATGGAGTTAATCATGAGGAGCTGGATCTCCAAGAAGACCTCACTTATCGTGAGCATCCTATCCGTGTCTTGGATGAAGCTGAAAGGAAGACCCGGAACAAGACTACCAAGTTTCTCAAGATTCAGTGGTCGCACCATTCCGAGGAAGAAGCAACTTGGGAACGAGAGTCTAGTCTACGGGAGGAGTATCCCGACTTCTTTCCGCAATCTTAGAATCTCGGGATGAGATTCCTGTAAGGAGGGTAGAATTGTAACAGCCCCAAAATTTGAGTACCAAATTTTCACTTTTGTGTCCTCTTTTGCATCATGGCATGCATGCATCATTGCATCCTTTGAAATTGCTAAACCACACCCAATTTATTATTATCAATATTGAAAACCAATAATGCAAAACTTGTCCCAACTAATTTCACAACAAAGAAGGCACTCAAGCTTACACAACAAAAATTCTTGACATCTTGTATAATTGTCAAGGAAGTTCCAAGAGTTCGGATAATATTTTGTACTTGCCCCAAATTGTTAAAGGAGCAACATTTTGAACTCTAGCAAAAATGCCATATTCAAACCCTATGAACAAATATTGCTCAAAACATTTTATTTTGCAAAACCAATTTTTGTGGTACTTCTATATTATATGGGGAGGCTCCCCAATTTTTCTCAAATTTTTATAAATTATTTTGATGCCTCAATTAATTCAAAACATGTGCTGGTTTTAATTTTAAAATAGAAAAGGACCTGTTTGTAAATATGGGAGGATCTGTCCGTGATGAATTTATTTCGCGCAGGGGGTTTTCTCGAAAACCTCCTTTCTTCCTCACTGTTGCGACCGAGCGCAGGGCTCGCGCCGCACCACCTCGCCGCCATGCCGCCGTGCGCCTCGCCTCCGGGCCCCCTGCTCTGCCCTCACCCCTGCAAGGAGGAGAACCCCCACGTGCTCTCCCCATTCCTCTCGCCCCTGCTCCGTCTTCTCTCCCCGTTCCTCTTCCCGCGGGCCGCCATGGCCACCGCCGCCGCCGTGCTCGTCGCCGTCGCCTGAGAGCCTCCCGCTCAGATCGAGGACAGGAGAAAGCTCCGCCGCCACCTCCTCTACCCCCTGGCCGCGGGAATCGACGCGGGGCCGCCGCATCTGCCGCCGCCGTCCACCTCTTGCCGCTGCAGTCCGAGCTCCACCGCGTCGCTCCGCCGCCCGATTCCGGCGCCGCCGAGCCATTTCCGGCCACCCCGACCTCGCCAACTTGCTCGCGGTGAGCCTCCCGTGCCGAAGCACCATCTCCCCTCTCCCCTCTTGCGCCAGCGCGCGTTCACGCCGCCGAGCATCATCGTCTCCGTAGCCCCTCCTTTCTCGCGTTGACGAACCCGGTGCAGGAACCGGATTTTTCCGGGTTCTATACCGGTTTAACGAAAACGCTACTGGACCGGTGGAGTTTTATCCGGTCTATGTCCGGATTTGGGCCGGAAACAATTCCGGAAATATTTCCTCCGGTGAAAAAATCCGGAAAATTCCGGGCTGGCATCCGGATTCAAATATTCTTTCTGAAATGGTATTTTGCTTTCATCCCTCTACCTACAAAATGATCTACACTGGTTTTTGCTGCTAGATAAATCATCGAAAGGTCAGATAAAAGGGAAATTGTTAAAAATTGGTAATTTTTCATCGGTGTATCCAAAAATGCGTGTAATACCTCAAAATGCACAGAAATTTGTGATTAAAGCTTTAAAATAAATAACACGCATATTTGATCACATTTAAAATATGGTGCCTCTAATAATATTAAAATCATACGTTTAAAAAGGAGGAACTTATAAAATTAATAACTTTTTACCGGGACCTCCGAAAAATGTGTTCCTTATACCGAAATGATCAGAAAAACATGAGTGATCCAAAATCTTCATCATCATGCATAATGGTTCACAATCACAATAATGTGCTCTAGTAGTAATTATAATCACTAAGCTTAAATATGGGGTTTATCCCAAATAATGCAATAAATATAACGGGGACCCTATTTAACTTGTTGAACATGTCTAAAGCTTCTAGGGTGCATTTAAAATGTCATATCATCATCCATGTATGCATTGCACGATTGCCATGTGTTGATTGTTTTTCCGGTGTTGTTTGTGCATCGGTAGATCAAGGAGGTGAAGTGCCACCCCCGTCTTGTGACGATCCGTACTACCAGCACTCTGAACAAGGCAAGCGTAATCCCCCCTCTGAGCATATCTTATCCTATGTTTCCGCAAATATTTTCTCCACTATAATATTGCATGCGGTTCTAAATGTCTTTTGCCTGGATTAGAGTATCCTACTAGTTGCATTAGAATCCTGTTGCCAATACCTGTTTTAACTTCCTATTACCATAGGTTTGTGTTGTTGGCCATGGAATACTTACTATGCTATGCAAGTGCTTAGCCATGCTTAGTGAACTGCCTAGTTGTACTAGGGATGGTAAATGCTGGAAACAGGTGTTAACTTGTGACAGTGATGTTGATGGTGGAGAATTGTGGAGATGGATAATAAAATGCTAAGAAGGTGGGGATGAGAGGCCACATGGAATGTGGTGGGTTGTCTCGTTCTTGCCGCCTAGGTGCGAGTTCTGTACCTCCTGAACCAAGACTGAGCGTGCAACCATGCGTGAGGCCTATGCATTCGCAGTGCAGGAACCCTCATAGACTAAATAACTCGAGCGGGGCTAGCCAGGGTCCTCTAGTTTGGCTTTCCATTTGCGCGTGCGTGATGGTGTTGAACTGAGATGAGGATGGTGGTGTTAGGAAAATAAGTGGCCGTGGGGCGGGGTGTGTGTGATCCTGGCAGTCCTACCGCCACTGATGATCCTGGAAAGTCCTTAACGAGGGAGAAGTCGACACCGTTCCCACCCAGCCGGCTTTCCAAGGAAGAGAGCTAATGCGCAGGTAATGGGCCGGGCGGTACGCGTGGCAAACATTTGTACACCCCTGCAGGGATAAATCTTTTCGAAAAGCCGTGTCCACGGTTACGGACGACTTGGGAATGGACGATGATCATAGAATAACTTTAACGGAATGATTAAAAACTGGGTACTAGAGGTACCAATTCCACGAATGTAAGGTTGACTTCCTCGAGGGTGATTCGGGGAGGTGCCTTTGATGAACAGGTACAATGGTGATGTTGGTGATGTTTGAGAAAGGTGATCTCAAAGAAAAGAGTTACTTCTTACCCCTCTTTGAAAATGTTCTAATAGTCGATGCCATGGAGTTGTGTTTTATAAATAAAATCAGCTTTATGCAAAACAGCCATAAAACCTTGAAAGCCAATCATCGAGCATATATTAGCTCTTAATCTTGCGAGTTCGTCGAACTCAACGTCTTTGCTTTTGTTTCAGAGAGGACTTCACCGACTCGAAGGTGGGTTCTTTGTGGACGTCGACGAGTAGTCTGGGGTTCCCAGGTGGCAGCTTGGGACATCCTGGAACAGCTGGCGTTGTGATGTTTATCTGTAGGCCTCTTAGGCCATATGTTGGATCTTGTTGTTTAGAACAACCTAATTTGCTTCCGCTTGTTGTAATGTTGGGTCTGTGACCTCTGGTTGTCATTTGCTATCTTTCTCTGTATAAGAGTTGAACTATATGATTTTGTGTCGTAGAGTCTGTGATGTGCCAGTTGTTCCACAAGTCTTGATCTTACTATTATGCTTTGATAGTTGTGCCTGTGTTAAGGCATCAATCGGGGTGTTGCGTTGTCTGGAGTGAGGTGTACCCAGCAACGCCTGCCAAAGGTTTTGGCCGGGGATTGGTAAACCCGTAACCTCCGGTTGTATCGCTTAACCGGTGACACACAGCATCACTGTATAGCAGTCGGGTCGGGGCGCCACAAGTTGGTATCAGAGCAGTACTGCCTGTAGGAAACCCTTCTACTGGTCGATGTTGAGTCTAGTGTTTGTGAAAATATTTTAACCTAAAAATGAGTTGTGAAAACCATCTTAGGATTCTTTTTACTCCTTATCTGGTTACCCTCTAATCTCGGAGCAATCTTACCTCGATTTGATTTAAAGGTTTTACTTCTCACCTGTTACTTCAAAATGATTAGGAAACGGGGTGGGTTCGACCTTTAGTGTTATGTGTCACGTTGCTCCCGCTGCGTTGCAATCCCAAATCAACTCAGAAGTTCCTACCGAGTCGATCATTTGATCCTTTCTTTGGGTTTAACCCACGGACTTGAACATAAGGTCCCGGATTGTGCCAACTAGAGTGTGTTAAGTTGTGATTTCTTAACTCTCACTAGTAGCACATGATGCTGATCTTCGACCCAAGTTCTATCTTGTTGTTTTCCTTCTCGCAAAGTATTATCGTCCCTAGTCTGTGTACTTGTGAAGACGCTAATGCTATTGTTCGACCATTCGGAGAAAGATACTAACCGTGTCATTGTCAAATCTCCAGAATGGCTCGAGGAGGTCGTGGAGGCCGTGGTGGTCGCGGTAACCACAATGATGATGAGGATGATCTGCCGCCACCACCCTCGATGGCTCAAGTCTTGATGGCCATTGAGGAGAACCGTGGGCGCAATGAGCGCTTGCTTGAGCAGTTGGTGCAGCAGAATGCACGGAGGAACGAGTGCAACACTCTCACTGAGTTCCTGCGCTCGCAGCCACCCACTTTGCTGATGCTAAGGAGCCACTGGAAGCTGATGATTGGCTTCGTGCTTTGGAGCGCAAGTTCTCCGCGCTGCATGTCCATTGGCGGAGCAAGTCAACTTTGCCACCTACCTCTTGGTTGGTGCTGCTGGCTGTTGGTGGGAGAGCCATGTGGCTTTGTTTCCAGCCAACCATGTCTTCACCTGGGCTGAGTTCCGCACTGCCTTTCGAGCGGAGTACATTCCCCAGCCTATCATGGACTTGAAGAGGAGGGAGTTCCTGGATCTGCAACAGGGACGGATGGACCTCCGCACTTATGGTCGTGAGTTCAACCATCTTTCTCGTTACGCCCCAAGGGACGTGACCAATGATGCTGACAAGCAAGAGCTGTTCCGCAAGGGTCTGAATCCGCAGCTCCGCTATGAGCTATTGCCCTTCAGGTTCCAGACCTATCAGGAGCTGTTCAACCAGGCTTTCACTCTTGAGCAAGGAAGAAAAGAACTTGAAGCTTCCAAGAGGCCCGCACATGGGGATCACCAGAGTTCCTCGGGTTCTGAGAGCAAGAAGCGCAGGGTGTTTGTCCCCTACAGCGCCGTACCTCGTGCTCCCTTCATGCCGAGGGCAGCAGGATATAGGCCACCTCCTCCGCGTCCCACTACTTCGACACTTGGGATAGGCGGGAGTGGGTACCGTCCTATGCTACCTGCTCCACCTGGACTCACTTGCTACACCTGTGGCCAGGCTGGTCACTACTCCAGGGAGTGCCCCCAGAAGGCACCTCTCGCGATAACTCCTGCACGAGCCCCTGCCACTCCAACTGGCAAGGCTGGACCTTTGGTGCGTGGTCGCCTGAACCACGTCTCTGCTGAAGAAGCTGAAGAGGATCCTGGCGTCCTTATGGGTGAGCTTCGAATCAACAACCATCTTGCTACCGTTTTGTTTGATTCTGGAGCATCGCATTCATTCATCTCTATTGCGTTTGCAAAAGATCACCAAATACCGTTTGAGAAGATGAGCAGTCCCTTGATGATCTCTACCCCTGGCTCCAAATGGCAAACCGATGGCGTTACTCCTGAGGTCCAGATTATCATAGCATCCCTGTCCTTCCCTTTCCCGTTGATAGCCTTGAGGTCGAAGGGCCTTGATGCCATACTGGGCATGGACTGGTTAGCAAGATACCATGCTAATCTCGACTGTGCTGCTAAGTCCATCACCGTGACCCACCCTTCCGGTTACGATGTGCAGTTTTGGGCTACATATTCAGGACCTCCATCATCAGACAATCCCCTCTCCCCGGAGATCGCCCTATGTTTCATGGAAGGCTTGTCCCCTCCTGAAATCCAGGACATACACGTGGTGTGTGACTTCCCGATGTGTTCCCAGAAGAATTGCCTGGCATGCCACCTGATCGAAGTGTGGAGTTTGTCATAGACTTGCTTCCCGGTACTGCTCCAATTTCCAAGAAGCCCTACCGTATGCCGGTGGAAGAGTTGGCTCTGTTGAAAGAGCAAATTGATCAGCTGTTAGCTAAGGAGTTCATCCAGCCTAGCAGTTCACCTTGGGGTTGTCCGGTACTCTTTGTCAAGAAGAGGGATTCTACCGTGCCTCGCCTTGTCTCTGATTATCGACCGTTGAATGCGGTGACAATCAAGAACAAGTATCCTATCCCCGCATCAATGATCTGTTGGATCAGTTAGCTGGTGCAAGAGTATTCTCCAAGATGGATCTGAGGTCAGGGTACCATCAAATAAAGATCAGAAAGGAGGATATCCCAAAGACGGCATTTGTTACTCGCTATGGCTCATATGAGTATACCGTCATGTCCTTTGGTCTCACAAATGCTCCAGCTACTTTCATGAGGCTCATGAATTCCATTTTCATGGATTATCTTGATAAGTTTGTCGTCATTTACATCGATGACATCCTCATCTATTCTAAAACCGACGAAGAGCATGATGAACACCTTCGGTTGGTTCTGACACGGCTTCGTGAACACCGTCTCTATGCCAAGTTCTCCAAGTGTGAGTTTTGGTTGGATAAACTTGTCTTCCTTGGACATGTAATATCTGCCAATGGTGTGGAAGTCATCCCCGACAAAATTCAAGCTATTCTAGACTGGAAAACTCCAATGTCAGTCAAGGACATTCGTAGCTTTCTCGGATTGGCGGGTTACTACCGCCGATTCATCGAAGCTTTCTCCAAAATAGCCAAGGCATTGACTGACCTTCTCAAGAAGGATAGAAAGTTCGTATGGACTGCCGAAGCTGAAGAGAGCTTCCAAGCCCTGAAAGCCAAGCTCACGTCCGCCCTGTGCTTGTCCTGCCGGACACGAGCAAGGATTTCGTCGTCTTCTGTGACGCCTCTCTACAAGGCTTGGGCTGTGTGCTAATGCAAGAGGGCCATGTTGTGGCCTATGCTTCTCGTCAGTTGAAGCCACATGAGCTCAATTACCCTACTCATGATCTAGAGCTTGCCGCGTGGTCTATGCTTTGAAGCAATGGAGACCATTTGTTTGGTAACCGTTGCGAGATCTTCTCGGATCACAAGAGTCTAAAGTACCTCTTCACCCAGCCGGATTTAAATCTCAGGCAAAGGCGTTGGTTGGAGTTAATCACGGACTACAATGTGAGTCTGAACTATCAACCCGGCAAAGCAAACGTCGTGGCTGACGCGCTAAGTCGGAAGTCCTATTGCAACAATCTTATGATTGAAGAAGCCCAACCTGCCCTCTATGAAGAGTTCTCTCGTTTGAACTTAGAAATGGTGCCCTCCGGCTATCTTGCAAATCTGGACATAAAATCTACTCTTGTAGACCAGATTAAGGAGGCTCAAACTCGTGATAAGGGTATTCAGAAAATCAAAGAGAACATTGCTAGCGGGAAGGCAAAATGTTTTTCTGTCAATGAATCCGGAGTTGTTTATTTTGGTGACCGCTTGGTTGTGCCAAAGAAGCAAAAACTGAGAGGACTGATCCTCCAAGAAGCTCATGAATCTCCTCTCTCTATTCATCCTGGTAGTACCAAGATGTACCAAGACCTTCGACCACAATTCTGGTGGACTCGTATGAAACGAGAAATTGCCAAGTATGTTGCTGAATGCGACACATGTCGACGGGTAAAAGCTGAACATCAAAGACCTGCCGGCACTCTTCGTCCTATTGCAGTCCCGAGTGGAAATGGGATGAAATTGGTATGGACTTCATCACCGGGTTTCCCCGATCTCAAAAGGGCAACAATGCTATTTGGGTAATCATTGATCGTCTCTCCAAGGTTGCACACTTCCTACCCGTCCGTGACGAGATACGGGCGAGTCAACTTGCCGAGTTGTATTTGGCTCGTATTGTTCCATTGCACGGGGTCCCTTTGAGGATCATATCGGACCGTGGAAGTATCTTCGTCTCCAAGTTCTGGCACAGTTTCCAAACTGCTATGGGGTCCCGTCTCAACTTCAGTACCGCTTACCACCCCCAGACTGATGGTCAGACTGAAAGAGTGAATCAAGTTTTGGAGACATGCTTCGGGCATGTGTCATCTCTTTTGGCCAAGGTTGGGAAAAATATCTCCCTTTCGCGGAGTTCTCCTACAACAATAGCTATCAAGCTAGTCTGGGCATGGCTCCATTTGAGGTTCTCTATGGAAGAAAATGCCGCACTCCTCTGAATTGGTCTGAAACCGGAGAGAGAGCCCTCTTTGGTCCAGATATTATCAATGAAGCTGAGGAGAAGGTTCGAATCATAAGAGAGAATCTGAAAATTGCTCAGTCGAGGCAGAAGAGCTACTATGACAAGCACCATCAGGAGATTCACTATGAAATTGGTGATAAAGCTTATCTCCGTGTCTCTCCCCTCCGTGGCGTTCGCCGCTTCGGAATAAAGGGAAAATTGGCACCTCGCTATGTTGGCCCTTTCACCGTGCTGGAGAAGCGAGGAGATCTTTCTTATAAGTTGGAGTTGCCGGTCAAATTCCAAATGTGCATGATGTGTTCCATGTCTCCCAACTCCGCCGGTGTTTCAAGGATCCTATCCATGGAGTTAATCATGAGGAGCTGGATCTCCAAGAAGACCTCACTTATCGTGAGCATCCTATCCGTGTCTTGGATGAAGCTGAAAGGAAGACCCGGAACAAGACTACCAAGTTTCTCAAGATTCAGTGGTCGCACCATTCCGAGGAAGAAGCAACTTGGGAACGAGAGTCTAGTCTACGGAGGAGTATCCCGACTTCTTTCCGCAATCTTAGAATCTCGGGACGAGATTCCTGTAAGGAGGGTAGAATTGTAACAGCCCCAAAATTTGAGTACCAAATTTTCACTTTTGTGTCCTCTTTTGCATCATGGCATGCATGCATCATTGCATCCTTTGAAATTGCTAAACCACACCCAATTTATTATTATCAATATTGAAAACCAATAATGCAAAACTTGTCCCAACTAATTTCACAACAAAGAAGGCACTCAAGCTTACACAACAAAAATTCTTGACATCTTGTATAATTGTCAAGGAAGTTCCAAGAGTTCGGATAATATTTTGTACTTGCCCAAATTGTTAAAGGAGCAACATTTTGAACTCTAGCAAAAATGCCATATTCAAACCCTATGAACAAATATTGCTCAAAACATTTTATTTTGCAAAACCAATTTTTGTGGTACTTCTATATTATATGGGGAGGCTCCCCAATTTTTCTCAAATTTTTATAAATTATTTTGATGCCTCAATTAATTCAAAACATGTGCTGGTTTTAATTTTAAAATAGAAAAGGACCTGTTTGTAAATATGGGAGGATCTGTCCGTGATGAATTTATTTCGCGCAGGGGGTTTTCTCGAAAACCTCCTTTCTTCCTCACTGTTGCGACCGAGCGCAGGGCTCGCGCCGCACCACCTCGCCGCCATGCCGCCGTGCGCCTCGCCTCCGGGCCCCCTGCTCTGCCCTCACCCCTGCAAGGAGGAGAACCCCCACGTGCTCTCCCCATTCCTCTCGCCCCTGCTCCGTCTTCTCTCCCCGTTCCTCTTCCCGCGGGCCGCCATGGCCACCGCCGCCGCCGTGCTCGTCGCCGTCGCCTGAGAGCCTCCCGCTCAGATCGAGGACAGGAGAAAGCTCCGCCGCCACCTCCTCTACCCCCTGGCCGCGGGAATCGACGCGGGGCCGCCGCATCTGCCGCCGCCGTCCACCTCTTGCCGCTGCAGTCCGAGCTCCACCGCGTCGCTCCGCCGCCCGATTCCGGCGCCGCCGAGCCATTTCCGGCCACCCCGACCTCGCCAACTTGCTCGCGGTGAGCCTCCCGTGCCGAAGCACCATCTCCCCTCTCCCCTCTTGCGCCAGCGCGCGTTCACGCCGCCGAGCATCATCGTCTCCGTAGCCCCTCCTTTCTCGCGTTGACGAACCCGGTGCAGGAACCGGATTTTTCCGGGTTCTATACCGGTTTAACGAAAACGCTACTGGACCGGTGGAGTTTTATCCGGTCTATGTCCGGATTTGGGCCGGAAACAATTCCGGAAATATTTCCTCCGGTGAAAAAATCCAGAAAATTCCGGGCTGGCATCCGGATTCAAATATTCTTTCTGAAATGGTATTTTGCTTTCATCCCTCTACCTACAAAATGATCTACACTGGTTTTTGCTGCTAGATAAATCATCGAAAGGTCAGATAAAAGGGAAATTGTTAAAAATTGGTAATTTTTCATCGGTGTATCCAAAAATGCGTGTAATACCTCAAAATGCACAGAAATTTGTGATTAAAGCTTTAAAATAAATAACACGCATATTTGATCACATTTAAAATATGGTGCCTCTAATAATATTAAAATCATACGTTTAAAAAGGAGGAACTTATAAAATTAATAACTTTTTACCGGGACCTCCGAAAAATGTGTTCCTTATACCGAAATGATCAGAAAAACATGAGTGATCCAAAATCTTCATCATCATGCATAATGGTTCACAATCACAATAATGTGCTCTAGTAGTAATTATAATCACTAAGCTTAAATATGGGGTTTATCCCAAATAATGCAATAAATATAACGGGGACCCTATTTAACTTGTTGAACATGTCTAAAGCTTCTAGGGTGCATTTAAAATGTCATATCATCATCCATGTATGCATTGCACGATTGCCATGTGTTGATTGTTTTTCCGGTGTTGTTTGTGCATCGGTAGATCAAGGAGGTGAAGTGCCACCCCCGTCTTGTGACGATCCGTACTACCAGCACTCTGAACAAGGCAAGCGTAATCCCCCCCCCTCTGAGCATATCTTATCCTATGTTTCCGCAAATATTTTCTCCACTACAATATTGCATGCGGTTCTAAATGTCTTTTGCCTGGATTAGAGTATCCTACTAGTTGCATTAGAATCCTGTTGCCAATACCTGATTTAACTTCCTATTACCATAGGTTTGTGTTGTTGGCCATGGAATACTTACTACGCTATGCAAGTGCTTAGCCATGCTTAGTGAACTGCCTAGTTGTACTAGGGATGGTAAATGCTGGAAACAGGTGATAACTTGGGACAGTGATGTTGATGGTGGAGAATTGTGGAGATGGATAATAAAATGCTAAGAAGGTGGGGATGAGAGGCCACGTGGAATGTGGTGGGTTGTCTCGTTCTTGCCGCCTAGGTGCGAGTTCTGTACCTCCTGAACCAAGACTGAGCGTGCAACCATGCGTGAGGCCTATGCATTCGCAGTGCAGGAACCCTCATAGACTAAATAACTCGAGCGGGGCTAGCCAGGGTCCTCTAGTTTGGCTTTCCATTTGCGCGTGCGTGATGGTGTTGAACTGAGATGAGGATGGTGGTGTTAGGAAAATAAGTGGCCGTGGGGTGGGGTGTGGTGATCCTGGCAGTCCTACCGCCACTGATGATCCTGGAAAGTCCTTAACGAGGGAGAAGTCGACACCGTTCCCACCCAGCCGGCTTTCCAAGGAAGAGAGCTAATGCGCAGGTAATGGGCCGGGTGGTACGCGTGGCAAACATTTGTACACCCCTGCAGGGATAAATCTTTTCGAAAAGCCGTGTCCACGGTTACGGACGACTTGGGAATGGACGATGATCATAGAATAACTTTAACGGAATAATTAAAAACTGGGTACTAGAGGTACCAATTCCACGAATGTAAGGTTGACTTCCTCGAGGGTGATTCGGGGAGGTGCCTTTGATGAACAGGTACAATGGCGATGTTGGTGATGTTTGAGAAAGGTGATCTCAAAGAAAAGAGTTACTCTTACCCCTCTTTGAAAATGTTCTAATAGTCGATGCCATGGAGTTGTGTTTTATAAATAAAATCAGCTTTATGCAAAACAGCCATAAAACCGTTGAAAGCCAATCATGGAGCATATATTAGCTCTTAATCTTGCGAGTTCGTCGAACTCAACGTCGTTTGTATTGTTTCAGGAGAGGACTTCACCGACCTCAAAGGTGGGTTCTTTGTGGACGTCGACGAGTAGTCTGGGGTTCCCAGGTGGCAGGTTGGGA
The DNA here is from genome assembly GCA_947311845.1 of Poa pratensis. Lineage (NCBI taxonomy): Eukaryota > Viridiplantae > Streptophyta > Magnoliopsida > Poales > Poaceae > Poa > Poa pratensis. The sequence goes on along the minus strand of CAMZMU010000128.1, from coordinate 99,622,413 downwards.
CATCCTGGAACAGCTGGCGTTGTGATGTTTATCTGTAGGCCTCTTAGGCCATATGTTGGATCTTGTTGTTTAGAACAACCTAATTTGCTTCCGCTTGTTGTAATGTTGGGTCTGTGACCTCTGGATGTCATTTGCTATCTTTCTCTATATAAGAGTTGAACTATATGATTTTGTGTCGTAGAGTCTGTGATGTGCCAGTTGTTCCACAAGTCTTGATCTTACTATTATGCTTTGATAGTTGTGCCTGTGTTAAGGCATCAATCGGGGAGTTGCGTTGTCTGGAGTGAGGTGTACCCAGCAACGCCTGCCAAAGGTTTTGGCCGGGGATTGGTAAACCCGTAACCTCCGGTTGTATCGCTTAACCGGTGACACACAGCATCACTGTATAGCAGTCGGGTCGGGGCGCCACATCTACGCCATTGGTTCGGTGGCCCACCCCGGTTTGCCCCAGCTTTCGCCCCTTCTGCAGCGGTTCGGTGATGAAAACTACACTGCAGAGTGGTATGGTTGGGTGTTCTGCCATTCCTGCCATGATAGATACATGGCCCATTCACCAATGACTCGTAAGTCGCAGGTGGTCCGGCCTCCTGCCACTGCTTCGCACCACCGCCCTGACTCTGGTTCTGGTTCGGAGTCCATGCCTGACCCTCAGTCTTCGGTTTCTGGGCGCCTCCAGGTCCGGACTGACTTGGGTTTACAGCATTGACTTGAAAATCTGGTTCTCTCCTCTTCTGCCTGAACTCTTGACGGTTATCAAACCTCGGTCCGTTGTTGCGGTTGTTCATCGGATTCCTCCTGTTCCGGGCATTCCCATCCAGCAGAGGCTGCATCGGATCGCCAAGGGCATAGGAATCAGCTATCCGAATCGTCTCGGCCAGAGTCTTTGGCATATCTCTCTGGAGTCTCTGCCACAACATGCTACCATACCGGCATCCATCCGCAAACCACGCTATAGCCTGTGCTTCGATAACTCCCTCACAGGAGTTCCGAACATTGCTCCACCGAGTCAAGAATTCTCGGTCAGTCTCATTGTCCTCCTGCTTGCACGCCTGCAAAAGTTGAGGTCGGTTTGGTCTCCTATAACTGCTGGCGAAGTTGCTATTGAATGCCTCCTCTAAATCCAGCCAGCAATTGATGCTATTCTCCGGCAGATTGTTCAGCCAGATCCGAGCAGGACCTTCCAACATGTGCGGGAGATACCGGACCGCCCATCGGCGATTGCCCCCCGCAATGTATACTGCTGAAACGTAATCAGCTAGCCAATCTTGCGGCTTGGTGCTCCCATTGTACGGCCTGGTACTCCTACCCAACTGAAACTGAGACACTGGTGGAGGTGGTTCCTTCATGATCCGAGGTCCAAAACACGCCGGACCAGGAGGGCCTTCCTCTTCCAACTTCTCGGACATGTAAATCCGATCTAGTTTGTAGCGCGCGTCACCTGTAGGCAACGTCCGAGCTCCGATACGCTCTCCCAATGTACCATCCACTCTATAGAATCCAGCCCGCTCCATGGCTGAATTTCCATCATCATATCGGTCGCCACCTCGACCGACGCTCTTCGGCTGCGGGACATACTCCGGCTCTTGCTGATACTGCTCCTGCAGCCGGGGTTGCTGCTGATGCCTCGGGGGCTGAGGTGGTTTACCTCGGCCAGCCGACGCTGGTTACCCACCGTTCTGATTTCCCTGAGCTGAACGGCCTTTAGCTCGGCTTGCATCACCTGGGCCGGGGTCTCCATTGGCTCGGCTAGAGTTGCCGACCTTTTGCTTCCCAGCTAACACCGGATCGTACACCTGCAGCTGCATCTCCTTGTTCCGACCTGAAGTGACACTCCGGGCACGATCGGCTCCTCCGACGTGTGGAGACGAGGCTTGCCCCTTGGACCTCTGGCTAACTGGCCTAACCGAATGGACCGCATGCGAACCGCCAAGCCCGGCCTTGCGGAGGGCTTCATTTTGCTTGCTGGCCACATGCACTAACTCATTGAGCCGCTTCTGCTGCTCACGCCAAGCATCTCCGGTCAACTCCGATAGCCCGGCCCTTACTGCTTCGGCTGCTCTAAGGTTCTTAGCTGGTGAACTATACACCGGCCTACCTGTAGCCGACCTGCTACTGGTTGCCTTACTCGAGCTCGAGACTGCAGCCCTAGCCATCTCCTCATAGAGGTCCTTGCCTCGGTTAAGCAGAGTAGCTTTCTTACTCCGCACAACCGGAGTAAAACCATCCTCTATACCATGTGCCGCATTGTACTCCTTTTGCTCCATATCAAACTGCTGCTTAGCCTCGGCCAGCAACCGAGCTTCTCTCATCACTCTCTGGCGCTCTGCCTCTAACCCGGCCACCGTATGCTCCACACTTGCCTCTACTGCGAGTGGCCGAGCTAACCTATCAACGATAGATTCTAAGGGAAATTCTTCCCTTGGCATGCCCAACTGCTCATTCTGACTAGGTTTCTCGTATGGAAACTTCGCCGCCCGACCTGATTTCTCAGGCATCGTGGTTGGCGTCGCTTCCACCTTGGCTAGCGCGACTTTGCCAGCATCTGCCTTGCTAGCTGCAGGCTGGGTACCAGCCACCATCACCTCCACACACCTCGGAGGGCGAGTAACACGTTGGCCCAAAGCCGCCAGGAGAGGAGTTTCGTCGTCCACGAGCACCTGCTCCGGGTACTCGCGAACCACCTCGACAGCAACGTATGTGGGGAAACTGCCGAGCATCATGAGGAAACCATTGGTGGGGAAAGGCTTGCCGGCGAAGCACCCCGCATTGTCACTCACAAAGGCGAACTCGCCGATCTGGGCAACAAGGCCAGAAAGAACACACCCAGAGGAGCCCGTCCGGATGGAAACTCCACCCAACGCCTCAATCTGCCCCACGGTGGGCGCCAACAGTCGTGGTGGGATCACGGCAGATGCCATGGGTATGGCTTAGTTGGGGCCGAATGGTCGTTGGGGGAATCCGGGGAGGGTTTATGCACTCAAGACGTGCACAAGCTAGAACATGCAAGAAACCACAAGAACATGAACAAGAAGCCAAGAAAGCCAAGAACACACAAGACACCATGATGTACCCAGGTTCGGGGCCTTCGTGAGGAAGTAAAACCCCTACTCCTGCCTTTCCTCTCTCAATATATCAGTGTAGTTCTCAGGTACAAGGTGCTCCTCGAGCTGTATGATGCTCCCAAAGTGAGAGCTCTAGATGGAAGATGAAACTATGAAGGGGGAAATGAGCTAGGGTTTTCGCCGTCCTCCTCCCTGGAGGTAGAGATGCCGCTTATATACACAGGCCGAAGTACATTTTTACCCCTGCCTACAACTGACAATGGCATGGCCAAAAGGTAGAGGACAAGCCTCTGCCTCCTGCCAGCTCAACGGCCGGACTGTCAGGCCAGCCAGGCCTAGCTTTCCTCTTCCGGTCATACTTCAGTAGCCTGCCGAGGTCTAGCCTGTAGACCTTTCCCGAAATAGCCGAGTCAGCTCCTAGGCCCCCGAGCTTCCGGGAAACCCGTGGACGGACCTCGCCGTCTTCTGAAGCCTCGGGCTATGAGCTCTGCGGCGCCCGTGACCTCTCTGACATGCCTCGATCCTTGCAGCCAACCTCGGATAACACTCCGGATCCTATACCTCGGTAGAGAATACCTTATTCCTGTGGTAGCTAGCTGACTGCCCCGAGGTTAATACCTCGGAAGATATACCTCGGAGAATATACCTCGGACGTACACTTTACGTCAGATGACGCCTCCTGCGTCCTTGCTCAATCGCTACCTCGGGCAGCTTACTACCTTTACCTTACATGCCTTTACCTCATCATTACCCTACCCGGGGGTAACCCCCGACAGGTTTGCACTTGATGGATTTACGGAACGGGAACCGAAAACGCTGTGCTGTTTGGGATACATCATTGAGACACTTCTGATCGTTAGATGAAGGCAATTGACGGTTAAGATTACGGGGGTATCACTTAAACTTGGTACATCATTGGGTAATCCTCAATCGTTAGATGGAGATAATCGTAGGGCTGGTGTTATTTGGATCAGCCACCCTCTCTCTTTTTATATTAGTCTAGATATATAATGCGTTGGGAAGTTATTGCTGCATTGCTTCTGCTATGATTTCTTTTTGAATCTCTCCATCCCTCCCCCCTTGTTCAGTTGCAGCAGGGCCCTCCCTCCCATCCTGTCAAGAAACCTTCTTCCCATGCCATTCAGCAACATGATTGATGGGACTTTCTAACTGTAAACACCTTCTCAACGAGTGTTACTCCACAGGACAATACATTTACCGCGCGTAAAACTTGCCACATTCTACGGACAAGCCAAGAATTGATTGATCCGGGGACTACCAGACGCAGACCTGATTGGATGGACGAATGTAAATGCAAGTTATTGGGGGGTATCAGGCACAGAATGCTCCAGCAGTACCTGCAAGCCCCTCTGCAAAAGAAAAGAACAGTCCAACATTGGTCAGAACTCACAGGTAGCACTCTAGAAGGTTTATGCTTTGAACTTGAAGATTCGGGCTGATAAGATCAGCTATCGAAACAACAGCTGTAGCCCGCTCATGCAGCATCACATTATTTGCGATCTGGAAAAGTCACGCATACGTTTGCGCACAGGTAAAACGACATCAAAGATCCATGTGCAGATCAATTAAGCATACCTTGAACCAATTTGCAGATGCCAATAAAACTTAATCAATTAGTTACTCTGTTATGCTTAATTGATCCATTCTTTTTTTTCCTTGCATCATCCTATATGTTCAGTTGTTTACATCATTGTGCTATTTTTATAACTTTCAAGGCCTATAATTTCCATCTGTTTGAATTAGTCGCAGCTAGTCCAGAGGGTCTATCTTCTGTCCAGACCTGTTCTTTGCTTTTCTTTCTTTTTTGTGGTCAGGTTGAAACATTGTGCTTTTGTTGTATATTTGCAACTCCGTGGCTTTTTTTCAAATACAAACATGTGCAGATTGCCTGCGCATTCTATTCTAGAAAAGAAAGGTATATTCATTACAACAGGCTATGGAGATGGTTTAATTGTACACTTATTCACTTACGGTCTATTATGTGGTGTGTAGTTCATAAATTGTTTAAGTTGTACTTACGATCTACTACATAACGTGTAGTTACTTACTCAATTATACAGTCTACTTGTCTACCAGGAAATCATATTTGTCTACCAGGAAGCAAAGTACTCTAGGTCGAAAATTCTATTAAGATGACCCTGATAGTCATTGATGACCATATACTAACAAGCAAGCTACCTCCGAGTATTAATGAACATCTATTCTCGGTACTCCCAGAGTCCAGAGCTGTGTAAGCAACCTAGATGCACGCTATTTTTCTCCTTCAATGGACTGACATTTAGTACTCTTTCTTTATTTCTCCAATTTTCCCTTTAAATGCAAGAAAACCTATATAAAGCTTGTCGTGCACGTTTTGCAAACAGCAATAGAATTTTCCAGGTCCGGAATTCCAAGCTCACCGTAGGCTATTATGGTAGGCTAGGCATACCAATCTCTTGGAAAGAGAAACCTCCAATCAACCCTAACATTGCACCACAATGATGGTCATATCCATCCTTCAAGAGCAACCAACTAGTTCAAATGGATAAATTTCTCCCTTTCAAGAATGAAGCAATGATGGAGAAGACCAATAAATCTAGAAAGTGAAATTAGTCGTTTCTCCATTCCACTGGGACACCATGGCATCTTCCTCTCCATATAATTAATCCATGGACATCGTGCATGACAAGTAGCTCCTAATTATCATGACACATCCCTCTTTCCTTTATTAATAATGGACTAGAACAGAAGATGTGGCTGCCTTCCCTGCCTAGCATGACTGTCATGGGGGCCACAATCCTGAATTGTCAATACTAATAACTTCTCAACAGTTATCTCTTACTTTATATATTGACGTCGCCGTCTAACTAATGTGTCAATATCACAATCAGTGCAACATTATACACAAAGTGACTGTAGTAAACCTTACATAAACTTTTTTTTTACAGGTAAACCTTACAGAAACTACTACTCCATATCAAATAAAGTTAACATTGTATGTTTACAGAACGAACTTTTGCTTAGAGTGTGCAGCATTTAAGCACCGTTCTGGGGTTTCATCTCACCATGGATAATCAACTTTTATTAGACAAACATGTGCAAGATATTATTTCCTACGCCACACAAAATTATACTAATAGTTCAATAATGCCACACTGACATTGACATGTGGCACAAACTTGATCTTTCTATTATTGTGCTGTAGTACAGATTGCAATATAATTAATTTGGCGATAGAAGTTTCCTGTCCTAAAGCAGAATGGCATTCACATCCTAGTGATTGCAGTTATTATAGTATGCCCTAGAGAGACAATGTACTGGCAGCAATACATTATGGCCGTTCCCCCATGTCTCACTCCTAGACTTATGGGGGATCAAGCACTTCACTACACCTTTTCACATTAGTATGCCTATTAATACGGTCCTCTGTGCGTGTGCATGTTATGTGTTCCTTTAAGGAATAGAATAGGATTTCAGGTCTGTGATTAAATGTTTGATGTGGTCAAAGATATGTCTTTAAAGAGAGTCCTAACAGAAGACAGACATGATGAAAATTTAACTCGGCAGTATTTATAAGAGTTGGGCCCATGCCGGTTTTCTTAGCACTTAACAGCATAAAAATCTCCCCATCTAGGTAACTCTTTAAAGCTAAATCAACATGACACTTGAATGCCAGCAAACATTTGTTTAATGCCATAAATATACTCCAGGTATCATTGTCATATCCTTTCAACTCTAGATTTGAATTAAACCACCCCATAACTCGAAACACTGTTCAGGTCTTAATAAAAACATAGGCTCAATTAATTGGGAGGTTTATCTGCATTTTCATCAGTCTTCTAGTTTTACTAGTAGTTTTTCATGTTCCATGATCGCATACAGATGGAATTGCAGAAGTAAGGTAGGAAGGAATGCATGTTCATATGCTAACCTGATACTAAAACTTGTGAATTTAGGATCTTCGAGCCTGCTTTTTCAGTATAAATGGATTGTATTTCTCTGTCCATCACAAGTCAAATACAGCCAAGATTTATGCCCTGCAAAAACATAAATCATTACAGAACGAAGTTAAAATTACCTCCTACTCAAAGGAGATGGAAAAATATTTAGAGAGTGGACCATATTTTTTGAAGGGGAAACATTCCCAGCAAAACCTCAGAAGACAAAACTAACACGAATCTCCCACAGCCCCCTCCACAGGGGTGATCATACCGAGAGCCAAATCTCACTGCCGAATATCCTAGTTCGCAAGGTGAGCAACCTCGACATAGGTGATGCGAGTACAGCGTAAATTAATAATCCAAAAAAGAATATCTCACTCTTACAAGGCCCTCCCTCTTTTTCATATCATTCTTACAAACATCAAATACTCCCATCCTATCTATCAAAAGAACTATATAAGGTATCCTAAGCACTCCATTTAACCTAGGCCATATTAACAATCATCTTATCTCTTGTTCTCCTAATATGACAGTAACAAGGAATGAACAATCTATCTTAAGTCAGAAGATGGTGACAGGATCCTTTCAGCTCAACTGTATTGGACAAAAAGGTCCAGATTATAATGAATTCCAGGCACAGAAATGTCGTTTTCATTTACAAAAAAAGATCAAGCTATGAAGGATCTGGGCTAGACCTGAGCATTTGCAATATAAAGATCAATATCCAATCCTGATCTCTTGTAAACAGAATCCACGTCAGAAATCCTGTAGATGGGGGACTAGAAAGTAACAAACAACCAAACAAAATACAGCAAAGGAACAGAGTGCATTTATGTAATATTGGTGGCTCGGTGCTGGCCTGGGAAGTGGCTTAACACCTTGTCTTTTTTTTTTTTTTTTGATTTTCAACTTGTATTCAAACATTAAGGAAGACAGTACAAATACGCATACAAGAAGAGAAATATTAACACCTTGTCTTGAATAGTGGGCCAGCTACTTGCAGAATGGGGTCAGAGAGCACCTCTACAATGGTCCCTGGGGACTTATCAGCGCACCATTCAGTGCTCCCTTGTTACAGCCTGCACCAGTGAGTACCAGAGTTAACACAGGCCAGCCTAGTATACAGAATGCATACTGCACGAAATGATTCAAACTTGATACCAGCAACAGCATGATGACGTTACTCAAGATTCAGATGAGCATCATATAACAATATAGCAATATATAATGTTGCTAAGATTTTATTTTAGCAACTCAAACCTAGTTTCCGCTTTCTCTGTACAAAGACAGATCACTATAGGAAATATCAACTTTTGTCAAACAGTGTAAAGAAAACAATCTCCTACGAAGCAGGCAATAGAATGGCTAGCTTGTAAAATTGAATAGATCAGAGATATTTAATTTCAATCTTGGGTGCATTGGTACATTTATAAACTCTACAAACCAAACTAATTCCTTGAAATCTTCTCCAGCAGACATGAAAAAATGGAAGCATCGGAAAAAAGTACACATCTCCACTACTAATAAAAGAGCAAACTAGAACTTTTCTAGGTACACCCAGAAAAGTGTACACAGATCAACCGCACCGTTAGATTATCCCCACTTAATGAAATCGAACTGCCCTCATTAGTTTAATCACGTGATACCCAAACCAACGGCTAGGATGAATCCTGTCGACCGGCAGAACATTGTCTGCCAGTGCCTTCTTCGTCCAAAAAAATCCACGCCCCGCTACCACGATGCCAAGCCCCGCCGCACGCCGGGCGGTTCCCCTCCAGTCTGGCCTCGCGGAATTGCCGCTGCCGGAACTATCTTCTCCTCCACGCCTGATTCTGTGTCTGCCATCAAGGATCTTCAATCCAGACGCCATCGACTCCACGCATACCTCACTCGGTGTTGCCCCTTCTCGCGTGAAGCCGTCGTGGCCCGAGGACGCCATCCGAGGCACCACCGTCTCTCCGGCCGGCCACCGACAAACCGCACGCGCTCTGAGGCTGGATCCGCGGCCGAACACCGCCTTCACCGGCACTGCCTTCCGTGGACGCCGCACCCTCAGCTCAGAAGAGTGCCCACACTGCGCCGGCCCCGTTTGCTCCGGGGACCAGATGGCCCGCTTCGTCTGCATCCGGATTCCTCGGCTGAAGGGAGCGCCGACTGTCCTTGCACCGTCCGAGCACCTGTGCTGGGCTGGAGTTCGCGCTGCCATGCGCCAGCGAAGCCTGCGCTAGGCCTGAACCTCTGGCCTTCTGCCCTTCCGTCTGCCTGACGCGCACGCGCCACGACTTACATGGAGCCGAGGTTCAGCCTCGCGTGAATCTAGCTGATTGTACTGCAGTTCATTGACTCGGCAGATGTGCCAGTTACTACACAAAGTTTAGGTATATCTGTGGATTCCACTTTTTTATTCTTCGTGTAATGTTACTAATCACCTATGGGGCAACACAACGATGCAGAGTTGCAAAACTACAGATACTAGCATTTTCCCTACATTGTTTCACTATTGCGCCTAAAGTATTTTACTGCTCCTATCACAAAGCACTACATAGAACGATACCAAACATGTAGGTCTAGAGGCCAGCTCCACTTTTGTTAGGATAATTTTGGGGCACCAGGACTGTGAATGTGGAGTCAGTGTTGTTACTGGATCTTTTACTTTATAAAGTTCTCTTCAATGTGTGTTTTTAAAGAACAAATAAATGTAGCAGATTCGTGGCAAAATTAGGCCAAAAGGAAAGTATACACGAAGCGGTGTGGTGTGTAGCTAAGTTGATGATATGTCTTTCCTTTTTCTTTGCAGAATTATGATCATCGTCGGGAATATTTCTGCAGATATGCCTCTTCAATTTCATTTTAGTGACTGATCTTCGTGTTTTCATAAACAGGTTCAAAAAGATGGCGAGCTTCGATCCTGTGCCATATAGATTCATTTTGAATGTCACCCAGTTTCAGAAATTGAAGATGACAATTGTGGGTTCCTCTACAGTTAGCTGGTAGTCACAAGTCCCTTACTGCCGAAGAGAATATTCAGTTCCACCGCTTTCTCTAGGTGGGCTACGGCAGGAAGATGACACCAGTGCAGCCGCTGAGCCAAGATGCAACTGAAATGAGAAGTGCCCCAAGATGCTTCTTATGAAGGTTACTCCCCTTTTCAATCCCCTTTTATATCTATAATTTTAGTACTTGTAGTTGATGAAGAAATCTAGGACTAAAATGATTCATCAGTTAGGGTACCCCTTAAGAAAGTTAGCATGTAGCAGATAAACACTTAAACATTCCGTGAAAATACCCCCATTGTAGTGAACAACAAATAAGTTAAATAGAACATGGTGTATTGGATTGGTTTGTAATACTGGAAATATTTATTTCAAATAATGGATGCATTAGGCCCAGAGGAAGTTGAGTTACTTGCTAAGCTAATTCTTTCTTTCTTTTCATGGTATATACATCTTATTGAACTATTTTCCTTGCATAATTTCTTCATGCACACACATGCCTTCTCCTTGCCCAACAGAAAAAAAAAAGCCACACGGGCAAGTTTCAGGTCAAGCTCAACCTGTCCAGTTTTGTCCTATAGCTCACGACACTAATTTTATATGATCTTTTGACTATACTCTGTTGAAAACCTGCCTTTTTTGCTAAGAAAAATTAACACCCTCTACACCTTGCCTCACCCTCCAGTAGTGCCATGGAGTCATGGAGACACGGCAGAACTGAGGGTGGTAGCTGGTGCATCCGCCACATTGGTAGAAGGATTGATGTGAGTGTGCCTTCGATGATAATCGCTCTAGCTAAATGCCTTCGAAAGAGGTTTGAATATAAGAAATCTCGTGGCAATACAAAATATTTTATAAATATGGGAATACGATTCACTATAGCAAAGTATTGTGAAGTAATTGCAAAGACGTGCATGGCACGTGCACACTAACTAGTGTCACTAGTAAAAGAACACTATCTTGCCATATTCAAGCCGAATTGCAGATCTGACATTATTTGGAAGTTTCAGATGATTACATTCTATGGAGACAATTTATTAGTCATACTAATGTGCTTGCAGGCTCCATTTCAGCAAACAATTTAGAAACGGTTTCAGTGACAAGAGAAATATCTATAGAACTGTTCCGGTAGTTCAAGTTTTCTGAACAGGTTTTCCAAATCATCAGCATAACAACCTGCACTGCAACTGCATGAAGATTCCGCACAAGTAGCACATTTTTATGGAAGGAGTACACGTAGTACTGCTTGGATCTTAATTGCACTTGGCTAGTCGATTATCAAAATTTAGACGGTAAAAGAGAAAACATCATATTGGACCATTTCATCGTCATACCAATTGGACACTTTAACTAGTAGTTAAATTTCTAGAGATGTAATCAGGACTTGCTCGATTAAGTAGGCTAGCAGTGGATTCCAAATTCTAACAGGCTAACAGCATCTTAAAAATGTACAGTAGACCAGTCAAAGATTATAAGTTATAACAATAGGTAGACAAAGATGTGATGTAACATCTTAAACGGTTTCAGACTTTCAGGGTAAACATAATTATAAAAAATTCAGGAAAAAATCTATCACAGTCGATACATGATATACTTGAACAATGCAGTTTGTTTGTATAAGGATTATGGAGTATTCCTAATTCCTAAACCAGAAAACCATTACCTTGTAAAAAGATCTCCAAACTTGGTAAGCTCTCCGCCCATTCGAAGCTTCAGGTAAATACGCCGCATCTCATGACTAAATCTGCTAGACACTACATAATGAACAGAAGATTCTACCAGCAGGTGGCAATTGAATGAATGGATGAACACATGAAAGTCAAACAATCGCCATAAATCTCCAAAATGCAGTATGCGAGCAAAGAGGGCACCAGCATATATATTGACATGGCGAATATGTTCTTATTTCCCAGAAGTAAGGGTCACAAAATTGCACCATCAGAAGTTGCTCCAGAAAATTTGCATGACTGGAGAATAACAATTAGAAAGATACACTAAAAACATTCCAGAGCTCCCATCAACGAACAAGATCAACCAAAGTTTTCCTCCGAGGAAACCTCTGTGGGAGCCGGAGCGACATGGAATCCTCGATCTGGATGGGCAAATGCGTGGCGACGATGACGATCCCACCCTTCTTGCGGTGCTCCGCAATGATGTACTCGAGGAGCTTGACACCCTCGGAGTCGAGCGCGACGGAGGGCTCGTCGAGGAGCCAGATGGGGCGGTCGACGGCGATGAGCCTGGCGAGCTGGAGCCGCTTCCTCTGCCCCATGGAGAGCATCCTGGCCTTGTCGTTCTTGAGCCTGCCGAGACCCATGAGCTCGATGGCGGGGGCGGACTTGCCGTGCTTCCCCTCGAGGAGCTCGAACCACTGGACGTTCTCGAGCACGGTAAGCTTCTCCTTGACTGCGTCCTTGAGCGACATCCAGTTGAGCTGCAGCTTGTACTGCTGGAAGACCCCCGGCGAGGTGACGTCGTGGCCGTTCCAGAGGATCTCCCCCGCGGAGGGGCGCGAGAAGCCCGCCAGCATCCGCAGGAAGGTGGTCTTGCCGGAGCCGTTGGCGCCCGTGAGGACGAACGCCGTGCCGTCGTGGACACTCACGTTCAGGTCCCGCAGCACGGTTTGAGCGTTCCGCATGCAGGAGACGGCGTGGAGCGCGAGGCGCGGCGGCGGAGGCCCCAACGGTGGCATCTCTGGAGGAGGGTGGCTCGCGAGCGGCGTAGGTGGGGAAGGGGCGTGGTGAGCTTTCCGGAACGGGACAGGGGATCCGGCTCGGCGACACGGCCGCTGCCCGTGAACAGAGAAAATGAGGGACGGTGGTTGGTGCACTGGGGCGAGGACGGGCGGGCGGGCGACGAGCAGTTGGTGCACTGGGACGAGGACGGGCGGGCGGCGGTCCGCCGGGACGAACGGGCGGCGAGGTCACGTGTGGCGCCCTGACCTGACTGTTATACAGTGATGCTGTGTGTCACCGGTTAAGCGATACAACCGGAGGTTACGGGTTTACCAATCCCGACCAAAATCTTTGGCAGGCGTTGCTCGGAATGGATCATCGGCAACGCAACACCCCGATTGATGCCTTAACACAGGCACAACCCCAATGCATAATAGAGAGACCAAAACTTGTGGAACAACTGGCACATCACAGACTCTACGACACAAAAATCATATAGTTCAACTCTTATAATAGAGAAAGATAGCAAATGACAAGCAGAGGTCACCGACCCAACATTACAACAAGCGGAAGCGAATTAGGTTGTTCTAAACAACAAGATCCAACATATGGCCTAAGAGGCCTACAGATAAACATCACAACGCCAGCTGTTCCAGGATGTCCCAAGCTGCCACCTGGGAACCCCAGACTACTCGTCGACGTCCACAAAGAACCCACCTTCGAGGTCGGTGAAGTCCTCCACTGAAACAAAACAAACGACGTTGAGTTCGACGAACTCGCAAGATTAAGAGCTAATATATGCTTGATGATTAGCTTTCAAAGTTTTATGTCTGTTTTGCATAAAGCTGATTTTATTTATGGAAAACATAACTCGAAGGCATCGACTATTCAGAATATTTTCAAAAGGGGTAAGAAGTACTCTTTCTTTCATCACTTTTCTCATCATAAACCAACAACCTCAACCATTGTACCTGTTCATCAAAGGCACCTCCCCGAATCATCCTCGAGAAAGCTCACCTTGCATTCGTGAGTGGTACCTCTAGTACCCAGTTTTTAATCATTCCGTTAAAGTTATTCTATGATCTTACCTTCACTTCCCAAGTTCGTCCATAACCGCGGACACGGCTTTTCGAAAAGATTTAACCCTGCAGGGGTGTACAAATGTTTGCCACGCGTACCGTCCGGCCCATTACCTAATCATTAGCTCTCTTCCTTGGAAAGCCGGCTAGGTGGGAGCGGTGTCGACTTCTCCCTCGTTAAGGACTTTCCATGATCATCAGTGAGGACGGGACAGGTTTGGTGACTCCTCCAACCCCCTGCCCCGTGGCCACTCATTTTCCTAACACCATCATCCTCATACCATTCTCAGCCACCAACTCACGCACGCGCAAATGGAAGCCCGAACTAGAGGACCCTGGCTAGCCCCGCTCGAGTTATTTAGTCTATGAGGGTTCCTGCGAATGCATAGGTCTCACGCATGGTTGCACGCTCAGTCTTGGTTCAAGAGGTATAGAACTCGCTCCTAGGCGGCGAGAACGAGACAAAACACCACAACCACAGTGGCCTCTCATCCCCACCTTTTAGCATCTTATTATCCGTCACCACAATTTCTCCACCATCAACCCTTTATCTCATTACCTGTTTCCACCACAAACCATCCATCGTATAGCTATGCAATTTACTAAGCATGGCTAAGCATCAACAAAGCATAGTAAGTATCTCAGGCCACAAAACAAATCCTATGGATGAATAGGAGGGAAAACAGGTATTGGCATCGGAAACTTAATGCAACTATAGGATACTCTAATCCCAGAAAATTGACATTTAGAACCGCATGCAATATTATAGTGGAGAAAATATTTGCGGAAACATAGGATAAGATATGCTCAGAGGGGGATTACGCTTGCCTGGATCAGCGTGCTGGTAGTACAGATCGTCACGATACGGTGGTGGCACTTCCACTCCTTGATCTACCGATGCACAAACAATACCGGAGAGGAACAATCAAAACCACGGATAACATCGGTGCAATGCGCAAACACATGATGGCATGACATTTTAAATCCCCGGGAGGGGGATGATGCAACTATTCCGATTAAACGGAGTTCAGGTGCTTAGGGGGGCGCATCCCGGATATCCGTGAATTTAGGTCATGGATCATCTTACTTGTTGATTACGGTGGTCGAAACCCTAGGATATAGATTGTAGATGCTATGACATGATCAGAGATGGGATGCAGGGTTTCGGTGATTAGGCATACATGAAAGGGATGCTCCCGGTTATTTCACATTTTTATGATCAAATTGGGTATACGAACACATTTTGGGATGTCCCGACAAAAGTTGTTACCTCCTTTAAAACTGCCCGGATTATAATTTAATCCAACGCCGAACAGTTGTTTAATCGAATTAGAAAGACAAAACTTAAGCAGGAAATATAATTGTCCTGGACCAAAACAGAAATTCCGAATTTTCCAAAATCGGAATATCCGGTGCACTGTTCACCCGAGAAAATGGCTAAGGAAAGAAAATTCCTTCGTACTGATCGAAATCGGAAAATCCGAGTTACCTCGGTTCGGATTATCCGATGTTCACTGCGAGGATGAAAATTTGGCTAAGGACCTTAAACTCAGTGGTACTGGAACTAATCGGAATTTCCGGCTCGGCGTCGCTCGGAAAATCCGACGCACAGCGAGCGATGGGCGACGGCGAACTCCGGCGGGAAACTCGAGCCACAGCTCATGATTCGAACGCGAGGAGGGCAGGGGAGGTTCAGGAGCTCACCCTGAGTCGCACGCGTGCTCGGGGAGGCAGAGGAGGCGTCGACCGCGACGAACTCGTCCGCAGCGGCTCCCAGACGGCGGCGGCGAAGTAGGGGACGGCGACGGCGATTTAGTTCGCCCCAGCTCGATTCCGGCGGTGGGGAGGTAGAGCACGGCACAGCGGAGAGATTGGTGGCCTTCACTCTTCCTGGGGCTGCTTCAAACGACGGGGAGACGGCGGCGCATCCCGGCGGCCATGGCGGCTCGGGGTGAGCAGGGGTGGGGAAAGGAGAGGGGAAACGGGGCAGGTGAGCGAAGAGCGAGGGGAGCAGGTGAGGTCGGGGTGTCGTGGAGGCGTGCTCTCGCAGGGGAGAGGCAGAGGGGGCCCGGCGATGCACTGCCACGGCGACGGCATGGGCGCGCGGCGACATGGCGACAGTGGCGTGGAGAGAGACGACCAATTCACGGATAACCCCCTTGGAAAACTTTGTTCATCACAGATAGGTCCTCCGCTAATTACAAAGAAGCCTTTTTTTAATTCCTTTAAAACCAGTGACGTTTCTCTGATTTAATTGAGGCACCAAAACATTTTATAAAAATATATGAAAATTCTGGTAGCGTCCCCATATAGTATAGAAGCACCACAAAAATTGGCGTTGCAAAATAAATTAGTTTTGACAACATTTGTTCATAGTGTTGACTTATGGCATTTTTGCTAATTTTGCAAATGTTGCTATTTAACAATTTGGTGCAAGTGCAGAAATAATATTGTGAACTCTTGGAACTTCCTTGACAAATATGGATGTCCAAGTAAATTTTGTTTTGCAATTTTGAGTGCCTTCAATGTGTTGAAGTTTGTTAGAGCAAAATGGGCATTTTGTTTTAGCAACTCCATATCATTTCGATATCAAAGTTATGTTAGCTCAAAAGAGACATGTCTATGCATGGATGCCATGATGCAATTTAACACAAAAGTGGAAAAATTACACAGGTTTTTAGGGTTTCCACTTCGGGCTGTTACATCACGGCCGCGGCGGCCGGCCGGCGGCCTGGCGAGATGCGTGAGTGCGGGGTGTGGGGAGGTCACGGTGGGCGGCGACGCGCTGGGGCGAGGACGGACGGGCGGTGGTGCGCTGGGAGGACGGGCGGTGGCCGCTGGGTGAGGTCACGGCACCGGCGGCCGGCCGGCGGCCTGGCGAGGTGCGGCAGTGCAGAGTGCGGCCGGCGGCGGCTTGTCCATGGAGGCTAGGGCTACGAGCCTACGAGCAAGAAGACTGCGCTTCCATCGAGGGTTTTCTTACTGGGCTTGGACTGCGCTTGTTGGGCCTAACCGCCTGGGCTTTCCAAATTTTCGGGACGTTCGGGAAGTTCGGGTAGCAGAAATACAATCCCGAATTTCCGGAGATAATTTCGGAAACCAGATCACCTTCACGAAAAAGCTATTGGGATTTTCAGGTTCGGGTATTTCGAGATCGGGATCAGGATATTCGGGTTTCGGGATTCGGAATTGGGAAATATGCTCACCCTGACCCCGTGGATACACGAACGCGAGGAAAGCGGCGGGCGGCGCGGGGGTTTCGCGCGTGCCGACAGCGGCGGCGTGCCTGGTAGTGTGGCGGCGGCGCGCCAAGAGGTTGAAGTGGGGGAGAAGCGTAGCTTGGGCCGTACTAGGTAGTTTCGGGTTTCGGCCGAGCTGACAACTTGACAAACGATTCGGGCTGGGCCTATGGTGTGTGTTGCGTGGAGGGAAACGTGGAGGCCTGGGTGGTATTTGGGTATGGGCATGAATAGACCACCATATGAGATTCTAAAGAAACAGCATTCCTAATGCACATTTGCCATTAATCTACACCCTCAAAACAATTATCATTAATCTATTTCTAAGAAATCAGAAATGAATTAGACACGTCCCTGAATTCAAGATCCAATCTCCGCTCCCCTCTGCCTCCGACCACCGCTCTGGGCAGAGGGAAGAGGTCAGCGTCTCTCATCTGGTGTAACAAGTTTTCGTTTGTTTGACTTTGGTATCACGGCAATATCGCTCAGACGGTGTTGCCTCAAAGAAAATCTCTGGCTCCAATCCTGCCTCGGTGGCGCTTGGTTTGGAGTTACCGATGAGTTGGTGTTTCCGTCCCTGTCGGTCTTCATGAATGGCGAGTTAGTTCTCCATGGGCACTGTCAGCACCATTGTCTTCAACAACCCCTTCTTTTGAGTCTTTGTGAGAAAGATCGTCGGCCCAATCTAGCGACGCTAGCGCGGTTGCCTGCTAAGATCGGGGCGATACCCCCGTCAATATGCTTGGTGTGGTTGCCAATCTCAGTCGTGCATTGACAGTCTACTATTGCGGTGATTCAAATTATCTTAAAAGTATTTTCAGGTACTTCCGTGGATGTTTTTTTTGGTGTTACCCATCACAAGCGAGAGCTATGGTGGCGTAACACCGTTATGTTCGGCTACGGCTTATGATCATGATTGTTTTCTTCTTTGGTTAGGGTTTGCTATGTGCTTGTAGAGATTCACTTACACAATCTGGTTGTAAATATTGTTTTCTTTTTTTACGCATTTACCTAGGGGAAACCCCCTACGGTGTGGATTTATATTAATAGGAAAAACCTATGAAAAACCATAGGTTTTTCCTTGATGTTTTATAACTTACAACTCTAGGCCAAACAGCAGCCTAAAAACTACTCTAGGCCAACTCCAGATAAATATTGTTTTTCTTTATCTAATATATAAGCCAAATTAAATTTAGAAATAACATAAATGAAATGAGCTTTGAAGAATTGATTTTGTTCCATTGGAGATTTGGGCTCTCCTCTCTATGTTCTTCCCAACTTAGACGGTGGGTATGACATGGGAGCTAGGAGTCAGGACACATGGCAGTGACGACGACAACATAGACTATAGGGGTAAGGATATAGGAATACGTGTGCTCCCTATACATCAAACACCTCCAACTGATAAAACATAAAAGTTTCAGATATGCTCATCAGCAGTCCAATGCACAATGGTTTGAAGATGGTTTTGCATAGTACTGAATCACCTGCATAAGGTCATCTCGCTCTAGAATTAATTCGGAGCAAATGATGTACTTGGTGGGAGAGAGGGTACAGTCGGCACACTGAACTTGGAATATATGGGAGCGTAGACATGCTCCAAAATACGACCCGGTATCTTGATTTTCTCTACGTACGTGGACTATCCACATTATGTGAATGATCTTTATCGAATAGAAGTAGGGGTGAAATCGAGCCGAGCTGAGCCGAGACGATCAGACGATGGCTATGAAAACTGGAGCAGAGTCTGGCTTAGGTTACAAGCAGCGAGCAGCTTCAAGTCAAGTCACCTGCTAGTGCAGTAAATTGCATGATGGGGTGTCAATTATTGCCGCGGCATGATGACTGCCCCCCTTGGCCCCTAGTGCTTCCTCAGCACAAATATCCAAATGATGAGGTGATGAGATGCAAATTATTGCTCGTCACTGTGTGCAGCACTGCGCACCTCTTTCCAGCTGCCAAGTTCATGGCGAGAGCTCAACCAAATCAGCCTACTTTGATAAATGGCATAACTATATATGGTGTCTCTCTGGCACAATGCAGAAACTAGAGGTTTTGTTCAGTTGAGAGACCGAGCTGTCTTATGCAGGAACTCTTGTTTCGTTCTTGTTCTGCAGTGTAATGTGCGTGACGATGTAATGGTTCCACAAACGCTGAAACAGATTATATCCAGAAAACACCGAAACAAATTATATCCAGAAAACACTGAAACAGACGTGTCGTCATCCGAATCCTAGCACGATTAGCTTATAAGTCATAGTACATCAACCTCATTCGAGAACAGTAGACACGGACTGACTTATGGGGTTCATAAAGTGAACCGTTTTGCCAACATCAGTATGGTACAGTCTTGTCGTCCAGCTGGTTAGCGCTGAGAGTTCTTCAGGGTGACAGATTGAATCGATTCTGAGATTTCAGACACAAAGAACCCTTGATGAAATAAAGTTTGTTGAAGTGAGATTCAAGTAAACTCAGCACTGAGCTAGTCATTTTTTCCAAAGTGGAGCAGCAGCTAAATGCAAGATCAGTTTGACTGTCCCTTTGGTGCTTTTTTGCTTTCTCCCCTTGTTGTTCTGCGGAGCATAAACGACACATAAATTTTGTTAGTTTCCAGAGGAACTTGCGTTCAGAGCAGTAGCTTCGCATATAACTGTACTGTGTAGGCCTGTAGGGTGACGTGAAGCAGCTTGAATTTGCGTTTGCTGAGAGTTAACTGAATGAAACCCCACAATCAGAGTCAATGCCACAACACCATTTCGATCTCAAGATGTTAACATAACAATTGAAACGTATTTAGCCACTATGGTGAACACACACTCTGAAGTCTGAAGAGCGTGTAGCACGAAGAACAAACAACAACACCTGGATTGAACAAAGCACCACGGGAAGGAGTAGCCGTGGAGGCGGTGTGCTTACGGACTTGGGGGTGGTTGGCGTAGGATGCGGGTTCGGCGCCGCTGATGACTCCCCGTAGACGAGGGAGAGCGAGCGGAGGCGGAAGTCGTGGCTGCCGTCGCCGGCGGCGAGGCCATGGCCGTCGTCTTCGTGTTTGCCTCTCGCGATTTTTTTTAGATGGCCTTTGCCGAGTTGGGTAGAGATCCTGAATGTTTGGGCTTTAACTATAGGAATTACAGGCCCAATCAAGCTAGGCCCGTGTTAATAAATCTGATTACTGCCAGGCCGAGTTTGTTTTTAAAAACCAGTCCAAAATTAACTCAGATTTTGGAATGGAGACCAAAGCAAAGCCACAGACCGACGATGAATGGCCATCGTGCTTTGCTGGTGGCGAACTAGGGATGAAGAACCCAGCCAGCAGAATGGCAGTGCTTTCTTAATCGCACCAGGGATGCGGCTCGAACAGAAGCAGAACTCAGCATAAGCTCATATAAAACCTCTCATCACACGGCAACACTTAGCCGCAGCACAAGCCTGACGAACAAAACTCGTACTTCAGTCCACATTTCAGGGAGGAGCTAGCGTAATTGGAAATTCCTGGTGGCTATGCTGCCGCTGCATGATCTGCTTCAAGGTACATGTGCATGGCACATTATAGGCTTCAGATCACAATTGATATTGCAGTGAACCAATATTGTAGCTTTAGAGCATCTCTAGCAGAACCCGCAAAACGCCGACCCGCAAAACACATTTGCAGTTCGCGCAACTCGCGGTTTTTTGCTCAGAACGCCGCGCGGCGGAGCAGAACCCGCAAAGCAGAACCGCAAAACAATTCATTATAGGCTTCAGATCACAATTGATATTGCAGTGAACCAATATTGTAGCTTTAGAGCATCTCTAGCAGAACCCGCAAAACGCCGACCCGCAAAACACATTTGCAGTTCGCGCAACTCGCGGTTTTTTGCTCAGAACGCCGCGCGGCGGAGCAGAACCCGCAAAGCAGAACCGCAAAACAGAATTGTTTTGCGGTTCTGCTTTGCGGGTTCTGCTCCGCCGCGCGGCATTCTGAAACTGCATATGCAAAACAGCAAGATAGGCAGAATAGCATAAAAAATTTAAATTGCTTACAAATTCGATATTAATATAGCAAATTAAATTAGTTTCTTGAATCTAAAGACGGCCATTAACTAGTTGTCCATCCGTGTGACCAAAAAATGCCTCCAAAACACCATCCATATCGTCGAAAGGCCCCTACACCGTGCTAGCATCACCATCTCCACCATTGCCGGCAGCTCCACCACCAACACCTCCACCACCACCGAGACCTCCACCACCACCGCTAGCTTTTAGCATCGCTTGTTTCCTTCGATGCAATATATCCTTCCTTGCGATGTCATGCCACTCCAAGGTGACTTCGTCCATGTCACTTCGGTTCATCATCATGATCTTGTTCTCTTCGGCCAAGAGCTTGGCCACGGACTTGTTCTCCTCCGCCGAGGCTCTTTTGGCCTCCATCTCGATCTTCCGCTTCCCTTCTTCACGAAGCACCTCCCACTTTTCTTTCTTCTCTTGAGCTTTCCTCTCGGCCAATTGGTGCTTTGCCTCCAATGTCTTGGCCACCATGGTCTCATTTGATTTCACCATTTCATCGAGCTTCTCTCTCAAGTTTGTTGCCTCAAGTTGCTTTGCCACTCTTTCCTTGGCTTTCTTGTTGCCTTCGGGCTTGTTCTTGTTCCTCCCAAGCTCGGATCAAGCATTGGTCCTCCATAATGGTGTAGTTCGATCCTCTCCGACTCAGGCCGGCCCCGTTCACCTCCTCGACTTCGTCGTCGTCTTCTCCCGTGCCACCATCGACGCCACCGTCGAACTCGTTGTAGCTGTAGTTGCCGAGCGGAGGCGACTCGATTTCTACCGACCCTAGCATGTCCATGAACGATTGCGTGCTGCAAGCTGAACGAATTCAGCTCGCCGGGGACGGGCAAGGTGAACAGAGCTCAAATTTGAGTTCGACAGTTCATACCTTTTGGTCCCGGCGCCGGGGACGGGCGCGGTGGATGCAGCAGCAGCGGCAGCGGCGGCGGCGCTGGCCCTGATTTTCCTCCCCGCCAGCTTCTTCGGCCGCCTCGCGGCGGCGGGAGGCTTCGCTGCGGCGGGAGTGCCCGCGGCGGCAGCCGCGGCAAGCAGAACTTGGGCCGCCCCGGCGGTGCCCAATCTTCTCCGCTTCGGCGCCGCCACTGGAGCAGCAGCGGTGTCGGCGGCGGCGGCGGCTCCGAGCTCTCCGCGGCCCGCTGGATCTGACGATGGCGCGTCCCCGACGCGGACGGTCACCAGGGACGGGTCGGCGGTGCTCATGGCCGGTCCGGGGCAGGGCGCGCGGTGGCCGGAGTAGGGAAGAGAAAGAGGTTGCAGCGGCGGCGGGGACGGGCGCGTTGAAGGTTCCCTCGCGCCAACGACACTGGAGGATGAGGTTCTGGCTGCGGGTCGGGGAGGAAACCTAGCATTCTCGGTTCGGAGGCGCGGATTCACGGGGGCCTGCAAAATCTTTTGCGGGTTGGGCAAATTTGCGGATTCTGTTCTCCGCCTTTTTGCGGTTTTCAATCCGCATCGGGCGGTTATTATGCGGGTTTGCCCCTTTTGCGGGTTGTGCTAGAGATGCTCTTATTATGCTTCAGCACAAGTAACCTCTCTGCATCCAAGGGCACGTCGAGATATACACGAGTATAATGCGAAGTTTTGCTTACAGATGTTCATATTGAGAAGACTAACTGAAAATAATGGCGATGTCTTAGTATCATTAATGCTAAAGCTAGTACAGAGGCTAAAGGGAAAACAGTACCCATTCTCTCTCTATTATAAAGTGGCTACAAAGACAGAACACGAGGTACCGTACAATCCACGTCAAACTTCTCCCCTTGCTGACTGGTCCATCCAGAAGTGAAATTCTGAAACAGCAGTAAGCGGCAGACTCTCCTGATTGCCCATGCGCTTTGTAAACCTGAAAGCTTAGCATAGATAGATTGCAAGCAAGTGCTCATGTTCAACCACTTGCTAAACCCACATAGACTTCGGTCGAGAGACTTCCCACAAACTCATCAAAGTAGCAATCTAGCAATTGAGCACAAGCTTAAATAAACCTTTATTCATTGCCACGAGAGAATGGAGATGGGTTTCATTTTATGAGAGTGAACAATATCAACGATATAGCTCCAAAGTTTTCTGAACACTTGGCCACTAGGTTTCTCGACTTCAGTATCATGAACAAAAGAAAACAAGAGCAGCCAGCAATTTTATTCCCTTGTTAGCCTTCCTAGAGCAGGTATCTAGTGAAATTACCTCGTCACGATCCAGAATTACTCTCGTAACATAATAGTAATCCTCACTGGCCAACAGCCAAAGTGTTTCCTATCTACTTTGCATTTGTGGAAAGCTTATCTGGAGCTTGGTAGGGTAATTCAAAGAATGAGCAAAACTGAAATCTAGATTGTAAAGCTAAATAAGACTTCAACTCCAGTACAAAGAACTTTTCACATGCCAGTCATTGAAAAAACTAGATGATTCCCCGCGCGTTGCGGCGGAAATCTATGTAAAATGTCAAACATTAACATAAAAAAGTTTTCTTAAGAGCAATAATGTTTGTAATTTGATATGTATTGCATGAAAACGCCAAGTTATAGAGATAACGAAAGGTTAGTTCATGAGCTACTAACAGTAAGGAACATGAAAAAAAAAGGTCAAATACAGATTGTTAACTTATATTTTTGTCAGGAGCACATTTAATCTCTATGAGCAATAAAACTTCCATGAGATTAGGCAGTGAACGACTGGCATGAAAAAGTAAATTGTGTATGTATTAACATTTGAAAGCACATATGTACTCAGTATTAAAATTTTTGTTGAACTGATAGATACAACATTTTCCTGCCCTCTACAGTTGTCCAGAATACAAAGAGAGCATCTCAAATATTTGATATGCTTATGGTTGAGTATATATAACAATCCCGCAACTAACAAATGACACCATTGGAGTAACCCAAACTGATCAAGGTTGAAAATCTGGTACCTGCTACAGACGTAGCAGGAATACTTCTGCGTTTGCTGCCCTGCATTTGCACTGAATCATCTTAACTGAGCAGAAAGAGCCAACTGGATTTGATATCATAATAAATAAGGGTAATTATTTGAGCAGAAATGCATAATAGAAAAGATCGCCGACCTGCAGAGAAGAATAACCTCCATGGATGAAGTCGCCTTAAGATGGATTCATACTTAGGGAGTCAGTAGACCTGTAGGTCTGTAGGTGAGCAAGGCCAAGGAGCTGTGGCTCTACATGCTATATCCAAAATCACTATCGTAAAAAAATGACAGCAAGAAGCCATATTGCATTGCACGGTAAAACATTCAGCTCAAAGCCTCAAACCATCGTCCCTACAGGCTGGATTAAAATAATTATCGCATATTCATCAAAATCCTTCGAAAAAGGGATCAGATCAACACTGCATGCATGTACTTACTTGTCTCAGAGAAATTTATTTCCAGTGGATCTAGGAGGATCGAGGTGAGGATTTAGTGCATGCGTACTGTCTTGTTGTTCAGCTATGTCGACGGGATGTCAGCGGCAGCAAGCACCTGCCTACCTGCAACCAAAGCAAGCGCAATATAAGTGTGTCATTATTCACCTTTGGTAGGAAGCTGTAGATGAATTATCAGGTCAAGAGGATGAATTAGACGTGCGGGTCGCTGGCAATGGGAAAAGGAGAATTTGTAGCAGATGAAAGGATGGAGAGATCAGATATGGGAACGTGGAGGAGGGGAAGAGATGGCGCTGGAGTTGTGATAAAATAATGTCTAGTCTCCTCGTATGCCAGCGGCAGTTCAATGGAAAGTTGAGAGCTGGGAAGAGGGAAGCGATGGCGCTGTGATAAAAAATAATGGCTAGTCTCCTCGTATGCCAGCGGCAGTTCAAGAAACTGAGTCGATACGACGTGGAAATATTTGGTCAGCAACAAAAGTTAGAAAAATATTTGTTGGTAACCATATTGCAAATAAAGATGATGACATGGCAGCTACATGGGCTTGCTTAGGTGGACGTCTTGCATGTTAAGAGAAATCAAGTAGTGGGCTATTCCTATTTAGATATAGAAGATGAAGTAAACGTTACGTGGGAGAGAATGGACTCACGCCAAAGAATTGATTGAGAGGCCTGTGCAACGAAAGGTGGTCTCAGGATGGAAGCGTTGTTCACAATCTTGCTATCTTTATTGCATATGGAAGCGTTGTTCACAATCTCCTCCTGCTTGAGGATGAACATTTCGATCTTTTGTATTTTGCCACCCTCTCTCTCCTTTTATTCTTCTTTTTCTCTCTCTTTTTTTTTCTTTTTGTTTAAGAGGCATCAATAGTGACGAATATAGCTCTTCGGATGATGAAATTTGCAAGGTTGATGACAATGACAACAAAGCACTTTTGATGAGGTGCATAATCAACTAGTATGGAATAGCGAGAGATGCGCTAGAAACGGTTTAATTTTCTTGGAATTCGATATGTACACTGGTAGTGTATGCAATATCACGATCAAGGTATGCAATGCCAGAGTGTCGGAGAGGCTAGAAAAAAAGTTATGCAAAAAGAATGACTTTGCTTTGAAAAACTTCAGACTAGAGGAACATCAAACTTAACAATACGCACTAAATATTCAGATTGCAATACTCAAGGCTCATGAAATGTCCTCTGATTTTGGCTTTGGTGGGATGGAAAAATATTCTGAATCGATTAGAGAATAAAATCAATGTCGCCATATTTCACTTGGGGCTATATGAATACAAATTAGCAAGCTCGAGCTCTTTTTCTCAATGTTCCTCAATAACGTAGCAACTAGTGTTCTTTAACTCTGCAACTATATGCATCAACCGAACACTCTTATTTAATTTAGTGTGGCAATGAGTAGAGAGATTATAAGCATGCTAAAAAAGCTAGACTACCAACTTATCAATATAGTGGGATTTACTTAACCTTCCCACGAAGAGCCATGTTCCTACCGCATTGTTGATTTCCAAAGTTGTACCACATGCCATATCTGTGAAGAACCAGATAAGTGTAGTTAGTATGAAAGTTTGGAACCTGAAACAACTAAACAAGTAATCTTCTAAACTTCTATACGGATCAAAAGGAAAATGTTGGGCATACCAATTAATGACCAGTCAACATATGAATTGGCTCATGCAAGCACATGTATGATGTGATGAGTATTCTTGTAAAGTTACTGTAATTCATTAAAATACATTAAGCAACAACAATTATGACAAATGCAAGAACACCATGTATCAGCATGAATGTAGAACTAGACTGAAAATGATACATACCTTATTTTCAGTAGCAAATCACCAAGTCTCATCTTTTCGACCAGTATGCATAGGTGACCCTCACAGCCGAACAAGCCCAGTGCACAAGCAAGTCTTTGTGAGTGATAACCAAAATGTGAACAGAACTATCTAGAAGCCAACAAGAACGAGCATAAGATACCTGGACAAGAAAATAAAAATGTTCAGTGCATTATAAATTTCGTCCACACAGGCAGAGAAACCCCAAAACAGTTTTAGCTGAGAATCATGACGGTTTTCCTATATTTCTTAATACAGTATACTTTAATGTGTTTGCTAGGACATCTAGGCATTAAATGAAAAACAACTAGGTATTAGTAATTTGGTATGGTACTCATACTTACTCGAGGTATGAATTTATCTGTAGGAGGACGATACCACAAAACTCTCATGTGCCGACTGTACATGAATGGAGTAAAATCTACAAAGCTAAAACATTGTTTAACTCCAAGATAGAGCCCTCAGCCCTGCATAGCAAACAAATAAACGTTGCTCAGACATCAGATTGTCCAGTATAAGGGTAAAGAAAATATGCTGCGACCGCCCGTTGGCTATACCACCCCTCTACTTGTCATTCGATGAATCATCAAGATTCGGGACCGGCCTCTAGACATTTTCCTAATTAGCCTAGCTTCTGCAAACTAACTGGTGCACTGACATATCGTGGCAGCCACTAGGCATGCATGCGTCCTCGACTCAATCAATGACAAGAAAGAAAGAAGGAGGCATGCATGCTCACTATGTAAATAAGAAATTAAGTGCATGGCAGTCTATATTTCACATGTTGTCTTGACACTGCATCGCGCTCTCTATTTGCTCACTGTGTAGGTAAGAAATTAAGAGGCATTGGCGTTGTCTTTCAATGTGACCTAAGAGTCAAACCTTAGTCCTAACTTCACCCATTAATTTGAACAAATGAAACGATAATGTACGTACAAAAAAGGTTTACTCTTTGTAATTTCGCATTGATCATCCACAATTTGTATGTAAATAAACAAAGATACGGTACGTTTTTGAAACCGCGTTCAGTCAGCTCAGTGAAATGCTGCTCCCTATTTTTCCGCATGCGCATCACTACATCAGCACACATGAATGTCAGACTGCATGTGTGCTGCGCCCGACTGCCCGCACTGATGCAGCCAGCTGGTGTGACGACGGATAATTAGCAACTAAGTACTGGTCTTTCGTGTTTCCCACATGATTTACCCTGCTTGCACAGAGGCCTAACAGAGCAGAACGAATCTCCAATCCTTGATCAGACGGCTGCCAAGGGAGTGGTATAGCCAACGTGCAACCAAAAATCTGCTCTAATAAGGGTAAACCAAAGGAAGAAGTTTTGACTTGATGTGTGGAATTAGGAAACTGTGATCAAGCTTACACAAACGTGCCATATCGCTATGACATTAGAGGGGTGCGTGAATGCAGAGAATTCTACAAAGATGGTAGTACCTCTCCGTGGCTGAGCCTGCACGGTATTATAAAAACAAACTGTTTAGACTTTTGCATTAACAACATAAACTGGGGAAAGAATGATTTGTGGTGTGTGGGATAAGAAAAATAATAGTGGTTAATGGTGGGAATGATAAGAATGATTCGTGGTGTGTTGGAAAGAATGATTCGGACAAGGACTTGTTAAAAGTTAAAATTGAATTCTAGTACACAGCAGTTCATAGCAACACATGAATTTATCTCAAAATTCCAAGCCACATTAAGGGAAATTTGCTCCAGGTAATCAAAACAACATTATGTAGTCGACGCCTTCTACTCCTCCAGACAGATCAGGTGCCTCAAAGTACACCTCGTCGGCATGGTATGCTCCAAAATCGTCTTCAGCGATCTCCTCAGAGTCTAAGCAGGGATCAACGGAGGAAAAAGGGTGAGCAACACTAGCGTTACCTAGCAAGTTCAAATAATAGATGATACAGTGTTGGATGCACTAACTACCATCCAGACAAAAAGTCATGGATGAATATGCAAGTTTTGTAAAACATTTTTAGTAAAGGTCCATTTTATTTCTGAAAACTATGCCCCCAGTCTCCACGGGTTTATAGTCATCACTTGGAATGCCTTTCCCGCTGCGGTCTGTAGTTCCCTCCTGGAACAAGGATGTGACAGTCACAATTTCTTTGTTTAACTCTGCAGAGCTGCACCACTTTACCCAACAGCAGCCTGGCTCTTTATGCTCTCTCAGCACACCATGTGTGCTATAGCCAGAACTCAGGGCAACAAATCATGTGGAGTCGCCTCCCCGCACAACGCATATCCACCCCTTATGACCCAGTCTGATACAAAGACCAAAGACTCGTCACCACTCCTGAGCTCCTATTCCAATTCACTGTCACACCCCAAATTTAGAAACTAAGAAAAACTTAGTTTCACAAGGCCCAAATTTCAGAATCAACAAAAACTTTCTGAAATGTTTCACTGATGATTGTGTTTTACTTCCCATTGCTGTGTTTGACCTTGTGTGGACTTGGTTGTGATGTTGATCTTGTTGTGTCTGTTGCTTGTGAGGACAATTCCTCAGCTGTGCCTAACACTAAAATAAATTTCACTGGTCACAAATTTGGAATGTGACTTGAAAACCAAAACAAGACCCATATGATTACTCTCACTCTCAAAATAAAATCTTGATTAAAAGAAAAGATCTTATTTAATTCCCCTCTCTACTTATTTCTCTATTTTTGTTATAATAATTAGTTTATCTTGTAAAATCCAAGAATGAGATGATAACCATCTCATTACCATATTACCTCTCCTCAAAATATCTAATCTCCAATTACAAAGATATTTCAATTTGTCAAATTGAATTTATCAAAAAATAACATATTTAAACTCTATGAACAAATGTGGTTCAAAACATTTTATTTTGCAACCCCAATTTTTGTGGAGACTCTAGTTAGTGAGGGGAGCCTACCCAAATATTTTCATAATTTTTGAAATAGGTTGAGTGCCTCAATTAAATCCCTCAAATGCTTCTGGTTTTTAAAAGGAAATGCAAGAAACAGAAAAGGAGGAAATCCAGGGGGCTTTCTACAAAAGTGTCTTCGTTTTCCTGTAGCTCACAGTAGCACGGCATGGCGCCAGTGCTCGTGGTCGCCACTCCTTGCACGCCATCATGCCCCCCCTCTCCTCGTCGCTGCGGAGGAGATAAGTCCCCACTGAAGCCGCTCCTCTGCCTCCTCATTTATCCCTCACTCGCATGCTCCCTCCCTCTCTCTTTTCTCCCCACCACGGCACCGAACCCTAGCCAAGGCTGCCGTCGCGCATCGCCGTCAATAGAGCTCGCTCTGTCCAGATCGAAGACCACCAGGAGATCTGCCTTGTCGTCCTCTCCATCCTCGTCCAAGGAATCATCGCGGGAAGCAGTGAATCGAGCAGGGCATCGCCGTCTTCTTCATCTTCGGCCACCGAGCGTCGAGCAAGCTCGCGAGCTGCACATACCCTCATTCTCTGCCATTTCTTTTTCTCTGACATCCCCTCATCGCGAGCTGTCTAATGGACACCATCTTCCCTTTTTAGGAGCACCGGAGTCGCCGGCGCCGTCCTCGCTTTGCTCCCGGCTCGGGTTGCTCTGCCGTGCGTGTCGCGAGGAAGACGAAGGCCGTGTACCGCTTCGACCTGCTAGCTCGCCTCGCCTGGGCCGCTGGCTGGGCCGCGTTTTGCGCCGCACGGCCCGATCTGGGTCGGATCTGGCCCGTTTTTTTTCTTCTGTAGATCTATTTATCTGTTTTATTCCCTGCTTAAATCACAGTGTAGATTTAATTATTTTGTGGTGGATCTATGTGTGCAATTATTTTGGTATACAATTTGTAGTGTTCCTATGTATTTTCTTAATTAGGTAGAACTGGCTGTTTGCAAAAATATGATTTTATGTGTTGCCTAGGTTTAATCTTGTAAAAAGCATCTTTTTCACTAAATATTTAATATCTAGAGTTCTACAAATCCAAATATTGCAAACTAAAATTCCATGGATAGCCTAAAGTGATACCTTCCTTGCTGTGTTGGCCTTGCTTCCAAATGAAACCTAAAACGAAAGTTCTATTCATTCTTGTAAACACACCAGTGGCTCTTTGGTGATTTTTGTAGATTTTTGTGAGATGAATTTTGGAGTAAATCGAATTGTCTTGTCTTCTATTTGTATAGGAGAACATATCCCTAGCTTGGTTTGAATTTAGGAGTCACTGATTGACTGTGGTGCTAATTATAAATTGTGTGTTACTTTATTGTTACAAATGTGTTTCCTAGCATGTGTAGGGTGGTAATCCACTGTTGTGACTTGTTTCCTTATTTTTACTAGCATATTAGGAGAGCTATTTGTGAGTCATGTATTTGTTAGGGTTTTATTCCCTATATAGATTTCTCCTAGTAATTAGGAATTTGTTAAGCTTGTTTATTCTGATATGAGAATGTTGTGTGTGACTAAAATGTATGCCTTGCTTGTTAATGATTGTTGTGGTACTGTGCTTGCATGTTATTATTGTTCAGCAGGTTATAATATGTTAGTACTGTTAGTGGTATCTGTTAGACATGTTGGTATGAGTAAAATGTTTACCTTGCTTGATGGACTTGATTGTCTTAAGTTGAGTACTAACTTAGGTATCTTGTTATGTATCTACCCTAGCTTGGTGTGATGTTTTCATTTATAGAGATTATTTGGTGACTTAACTTTTGTCTGAAGTATTTCCTGTTTAGGGAAAATGGTTGTTAAGTACCTTTAGTAGAAGATGTCTTGGTGCTCTATGTTTTTAGCATGTGTATGGTGTTATACTCCTGTGAGTATAATGCCCTTGTAAATATAGATCTTAGTTTGTTGCTTGATTAAATTAGTACTATGTTTGTGGTTTGATTACTTGTTTGTATACCACTTGTGGTATGGTTTGCTTATTGTGTGTTGTTTTATTTTCATGTTTGCGACGCTAGATATAAACGCTACCGGAGTGATATTTGGAGAGGATTTATCGAAGAAGGATGGGATTTATTTCTTGAGCAGTGAGAAGAAGCCCAGGAACATTATGCAGAAATCAGGCAAGCTACTCTCTGAGCTTATATCTATATACATCTATTTTGATTAACATGTTTTACTTATAAAGAGCATCAGTGATTTATGTGGTGTTTGCCACTAAAGCTATGATTTTGAAAACCCTTTTTCCAAAATATAAGTATATTATTTTGACATCCTATATGGAGATATTAGATGGAAATTCTTTTTCAAACTATAGGATGGGAAAAAGATTGTTTACTCAAAACTCCTTTGAAAATACTTGTGTGGTTATGGAATGCCGAGATGTCGGTGTTGAAGTGGAGAAATGGAGAATGGTGATGTTTATGAAAAATGCACAGTGTCCTGGTACTATGATGACCAATCTTACCCTGTGCGACCACATTACCCCCATATGGGAACGGGGCTTAGTCATGTAGTTTGCTCTTATTAGTATGGGATACCTCATCGATGGAGATGACTCCGTTATGCATGAGGGGATGGTCCGAGGACCTACCCCCTGACCCGGGTCCTCACACAAGTTTGGTGGGGAGGATAGAAGGTTCCACCATAAACCGCCGGACAAAACTATGAGTCCTCACACTTAGGGTTTCTGACGGGAAACTGGACTGAGTGTTGATGGAAAGTGTCATATGGGGAGGATCCTATACTAGCATGAGCAAATGAGAGGCTATGGTCAGTGACTCAACTTCGCATACACCTTGTGTGGCGGGACGTGGCTGACACGATGAGTTACCGAATGGATGTGGGCAAAAAGCGTGCTACCTCTGCAGAGGGTCAAAACTATTCGAATAGCCGAGTCCTCGGATATGGACAATTGGGAGGCTGTCATAAGACTATGTGCAAGTTTTGGAAAAGTTTTAAGATTTGAAAAGAAAGTGGAGCTGTTTTAGATGTATGCAACTATACCGACGGGCTGGTATGAGGTTGCTGGAAAAGAGAAAGACCATGACGGGTTATGGTCGAGAAGTGCAAAGCTATGTGATTTGAATCGGGTTGTTGGATAATGATTTGACCATGAAGGGCTATGGTCGAAAAAGGAGGAGTTTTGGAGAAATAAACAAATGGTGATTTTCCGGGAAAATGTTTTAACAGAGACTTCTTATCATTTTTTTCGACAAAGATATACTTCGAGAAAAAGTTTTAAAGAGACTTCTTACAAAGACAGATTTATGGGAAAAGTTCTAAAAGCCTTCTTTCCTTTTTCAATAAAGATATAGAGGTTTCAAAACGAAGTTTTATTTAAGCAATAAAAAGAGGAGTGCATGCTCATTTCTGGGGTAGTTTGAGAGTACAATCAAATGTACTCATATCGGTTTCGTCCCTGGTTATTGTCTTAGCCAGATTCTGAAGCGGAGCAGTTCGAAGGAGAAGTTGTCAGTGACGTCAATGCGAACTAGGGCGCTTCCCAGTCAGCTGCCTGTGGGGTTGTGGCATATGACTTGGGCTCCACGTTGTTTGGTGATTTCCGCTGGAAGTACCTGTTGAAACTTATGGCTTCAAGCAAGTAAGTAATTTCCTTCGGTACTTATGGATGTTCTTTTGATACAAGTTTGATTGTGCTCAGCGACAGACTAATCACGGGATCGCTGATGTTGTAGGCACAAGGGTATTTCAGACAGCTAGTCCGGGGTCCCCACATTCACCCCGTCGGGTGGGGACGGTATGCGCTCCCACGCTGTTGGCCGCCGCAACGGACTCAACCAGGTAATAGTCTGCCGAGGATATGCGAACGAGGGAAGAAACCTCTGACTAGCCCATCCATAGTGAATCTGTTGGCTGATGCTTCGATACGATGCTAGGATCACTGGGCCATGGGTTATTAATCCTAGGTATATACTTTCCCGTACAGTGGAACCTCCACCACAACATCAATCCGAGGTTCCACTGCCAGCCAACATTATACATAAAGCAATTCACATTATTCGAAAATAGGTTTTTCTTTTTCATGCAATGATAAACCATAGTACTTTGTAATTACTTTGATAAGAATAATCAATCGAGGACATGCAAGTTGGAACTTGCCTTGAGACTGATAAGTAGTGCAGTCTAAACCTTCCGACGAATTGGGACTCGCGTGTTCTGAAAATCAATATCACTGTCTGTATCAGACAATGTTGAAAAACCAAATACATGCCAATATGCATAGAATGAGATGATTTTTATTCTTTCCCAAAATTCCCCAGAGTTTTGTTAAATATTTCTTTTAAAGATTTCTTTGATTTGAATTTTAGGTAGGATGAGTAACATGACAGTCTTAATGTAGTTCAAATTATACTTTGAACTTGATACATAATTTTCCCATATTATTTTCTTTGAAAATAATTTGAAATATTTCAAAGTCATTTCCACTTAAGGATCCTTTGAATTTTTGCTACGAGAAATCATTTAAAAAAATTCAAAGAGATATTTTATTTGGGTAGATTATTTTCTGCTGATATGTATACATATTTTGTTTGTATTTTTAGGATTTTATGTGAATTTATAGGATTCTTTGGAAGTTTTGAATTTTTCAAGTGGGTGAAATTACCAAAATACCCCTGCTTGACTTGGTCCAACCAAGCCAAGACTCGGGTCCGGTCCGGGTCGGGACAACCGACCGGACCACTCTCTCTCTCTCACTCCTCTCACGCGCGCAAGGGCTCGCGCTCGACTCGGCCGGCGACCGTGTCGCCCGCGGCGTCGCCGCCTCGCCCCGGCCTGCTCCGGCCGTCTCCGCCGCCGTGGCGTGGGGCAAAAGAATCCCCACGCGCCGCTGTCCCTCTCCACCGGAGGGATTTGGGGATCGCTCCCTCTCACGTTCGCGTGCAACCCCTCTCCCTAGGGTTAGGGTTTGGGTGTCGCCGCCGTGTTCTTCTTCTCCCGCCGGTGTACTCGCCATGGCTCGGCGCAGGGTTTCGCCCCCTGTGCCGCCGTGGTGCGGTGTGCCTGAACCTCTACTGCCGTGTGCACCCTCCATCAGTTGCGTGGGCACTGCCTCGCCGCCGAGGAGCTACGGCCATGGTCGTCAGGTAAAAATCCTTCTCCTACTCTCTCTTAGCCTCTCCTAGCTCTACAAGCTGCTACTCATGCCCACACGCATCTCTGGCTTAGGTTTTGGATGAGCAGATGATGCTCTTTTGCTGCTGTGCTTGTGTATTTGCACTGGCTGCTTCTACATGCTATTGATGCA
Organism: Poa pratensis; assembly: GCA_947311845.1. Lineage (NCBI taxonomy): Eukaryota > Viridiplantae > Streptophyta > Magnoliopsida > Poales > Poaceae > Poa > Poa pratensis. Next base: position 99,587,978 of record CAMZMU010000128.1, on the reverse strand, counting down.
AGTGAATGGTGTAGATCTTAGTGTTTAGGTCACACCACTGCCTCTGGATGATTTATTGTGAGCATAACTTGCTTCACAGATGTGATATGTGTATAGGAAAAATTATTCTGAGCTAGACTGGAACTAGCTGTGATGATTAGTTGATTTAGAGCATGATTTAATCATGTTTTGCTTACTGTGATGCCTCCTTGTAGAGTTACACAGTAGCTTTCTTGATTAGAAATGCTTTTTATGTTTTCCTGTGCTTCTTCCAAGTGTTCAGATGTGCATAGCTCAGCTAATCCAGCTCTGCTGGTTCACTGACTTGTGTGCTTTGATATAAACAGAATAAGACCAGATACTACACTAAAAATAATTCCCTTACTTCTGTAGATGCTCAAACAAATGCTAAAACACTCAACTTCACTCCCTTTCATCTCTCTGTCCTATTTCTTGCACAGAACAGAAGTACTCTGCCTTGCAAATCAATATCTATAGCACCACACCTTGCCGAGCAAGGTTCTGTTAAGAACAGATGCTAAATCCAGCACTCAAGCATGGTTCTGTCATTTACAGAACCTGCTAAATCACTCTCTAGCACTTGTGTAGCAAGCTCTGTTGTAGAGCAGCTAGAGCTACGGAAGAGTTCTGATCTTGCTCCAAGGTTCAACCGTCTCTTCTGTACTGCTCCTTGTGGTTCTACCGTCTCCTTCTTGCTGCTTGACTTCTCCCAGGTTTTAGTGGCTTGTGGTGGATGGTTTAGGTAATTTCCATGATTGGCTTGTGGTTTGTGGTTGTTCTTGGTGAAGAACAGATGGAAATGGTGTGCTGGATGTGTTGTGCTTGTGAATATGTGTGATTTGTGTTTGCCGAAATTTTTATGAGTTGGGGCTTCGAACTGGTGCTGATTATATACTGTTTTGATGTTTCATGTGCTTGTGACACCAGGATAATTGGCTTGTGATGATTCACCTGCTTGCAGTGGCCCTTCCTTGCCTCGAGCTGCCTATTTGGACTACTTTAACACTCCTTTTAACACTGGAGATAGACTCCAGTCTGCTGCTGCTCAGTTCATCTCCTCTTGGGGATAAAACTTGAGTCACAGCCGAGTCATTGATCTGATCCAGACCCAGATATTTGTGGGAAATGCTTCGCTGTGAAGTATTTGCTTAGGGATGTCGGTTGAAAATAATTACTCAAGTGCGTGGACAATTAAGCTAGTAATTAGCTTAATAAGTGGGATTAGGATCCACTTGTTAATTAATGGCAAATGTGATACCATTTGTTGCCTTTTATGCTTGCATTTGCTTCCTGGTTTAAAGTGGAGTTTGTGGATTTATGTATTGCCTTGCTTATATGATCATGAGATCAAAATGCTCAATTAGCACTTGTTGCCTTTGATGTTGGTTCCTGAAGATGATTTCTGTTAAGTGTTATGCTTAAGCCTTTGCCCTTAATGTTGCTTTCGGATTCAATGAACATGATCAAACAGATCAATCCCTTTGTTGCCTCAGGATTTTATTTGCATTCTCCACACTAGTCTAACCAAACCATAGTTTTGGTTAGGCTGAACCAGGTTTCACACATTAACATGCCAGCACCAAATGGTGTTGGCAACATTTTAACCATAACCCATTTCCTTTGTTTTGATGTTTATTTTGCAGGTTGGAGATCTCCTAAATATCCAGAAGTGAAGAATAGTTTAGGATCTTTATTTCTTCTGTTTTGTAATCTCATACATGATGTAATAATGGATTTGTGCTTTTGGTTGTAAATGAACAGATTTGATTATTTGTAAGTGTAATGATGTGCTCTTGTAAAGATGAAGGAATTCATCTATTTGAATTTATATTTGTACAAGACTTGTGTTTGGATATGTTTAAGAATTGGATATGATTTGTTCACAAACATGTGAATTTTATAAGTGTGTATGTTTGTATTAATTATCTTGTGTGTGAATAAGATTGGAGAAGATATAGAAATGATTTGAATTAAAGAACTTATAAATAGGTCATGTCAAAATTTAAATATCATTTTGTAAAGATAGGGTTTTGAAAATAAGTCGTAGGGTTTATCGATACCTCTCGACTATCTGTCAATGTCTGACTCCCAGACCCTCGTCTGATATCAACCCTCGATACTTTTAACACAAAAGCGCGAAAATTTTCCAGTTTTCACCAAAAGATGCATGAATGCACAAATGCAATTCCTATTTCTACCCTCTCGAGTCCTATAACTACGGGGTATTACATCCTCTCCCCCTTAAACTAAACTTCGTCCCGAAGTTTCTTTTCTGAGGTACCTGAACAACTGTGGGTAATCTCGTCACAAATCTTCCTCTTTTTCCCAAGTTGCTTCTTGCTCTGAGTGGTTCTTCCACTGAACAAAACAAAACTAGATAGCTCTATTCTTAATCTTTTCCAATTCTCTCTTAGTATCTTCTCAGGCTGCTCCTCATATGATAGGTCTGGCTTTAAATTCAACTTTTCAAACTCAATTGGTCCTTCTGGTGGTTTCAAACACTTCTTGAGTTGAGACACATGGAACACATTGTGAACTTGTGATAGTATAGCAGGTAACTCCAATTCATAGGCTACTTCACCTTTCCGGCTTAGAATTCTGAATGGTCCAATGTATCTGGGACTCAACTTTCCTTTTACTCCAAATCTCTTCACTCCTTTGGTAGGACTAACTCTCAGATATACCATATCTTGTACCTCTGGTTCCCACTGTCTTCTGGATAGATCAGCATAACTTTTCTGTCTAATCTGAGCTATTTTAAGACGATCTCTAATAATATCCACGATCTGTTGTTGTTCCTTTATATACTCAGGTGCAAATTCTTTGCTTTCTCCCACTTCAAACCAACATATCGGGGACCTACACTTCCTCCCATATAAAGCTTCAAATGGTGCCATCTGGATACTACTTTGATAACTGTTGTTATAAGAAAATTCAGCTAAAGCTAAGTGTTCATCCCATGATCCTCCAAAATCAAGTGCACATGCTCTTAACATATCCTCTAAAATTTGATTTGTCCTTTCTGTCTGCCCACCAGTTTGTGGGTGGTATGCAGTACTGTACTTTAAATTTGAACCCAACTGTTTGTGAAGATGTTTCCAAAATGCTGATGTAAATATGGATCCACGATCCGATACAATACTTTGTGGAACTCCATGCTTACTGACTATCTCCTTCACATATTGTTCCGTCAACTGTGCTGCAGTGTCTTTCTGGTTTATGGCCAAGAAATGAGCACTCTTTCGTCAATCTGTCCACTATTACCCATATAGAATCCTTATTCCTCCTTGTTCTGGGTAATCCTGTGATGAAATCCATACTGATATGTTCCCATTTCCATTTCGGAATCGGCAATGGTTGTAACAATCCTGCGGGACTTTAATGTTCCGCTTTGACTTGTCTACAAGTATGACATTCTGCAACATATCTAGCAATCTCTCTCTTCATATTATTCCACCAAAATGTCTTTTTCAAATCCATGTACATCTTGGTACTACCTGGATGTATAGAATATGGTGTCTCATGTGCTTCTTTCAAAATTATGCTCTTGATCTATTGGATATCCGGAACACAGATTCTACCATGATACCATAGTGAATCAGTTTCTGGCTTTAAGGTGAATTCAGATCTTCTACCTTCTTTAATCCTGCAGATTTCTTCGGCTATAAACTCATCTTCTTTTTGCCTAGAGCAAATATTTTCTTTCAGTTCCATCTCCGTCTCTTCAACAACTTCCATGGCTGCAATACTATTCAATTCTGGACCATCCCAGATTTCAATACCAGCTCTACTTAACTCTCTTTTCAATTCTTTGGGCATTCCTTTTTCCATCAAAGGATTACACGTAACCTTACAGCTTAAAGCATCTGCTACCACATTAGCTTTTCCTGGAGTATAGTTTATTGTCAGGTCATAATCCTTGATTAACTCCAACCATCTCCTTTGCCTCATATTTAGTTCCTTTTGTGTGAAGAAGTACTTTAAACTCTTGTGATCCGTATATAGTTCACACCTTTCTCCATTAAGGAAATGTCTCCATTGCTTCAACGCATAAACTACCGCTGCTAACTCCAAATCATGAGTCGGGTAGTTGAGTTCATGTGGCTTTAACTGTCTGGATCCATACGCAATTACCTTGCGATCCTGCATCAACACACAACCTAATCCATTTTTGGATGCATCGCAATATACTGTGTAAACCTTTCCAGTTTCTGGTACTGCTAACACAGGTGCTGTTGTTAACTTCTCTTTGAGTTCTTGGAAACTATTTTCACACTTCTCCGTCCATTCAAATGGAACATTCTTTCTGAGTAATTTAGTCATTGGCCCGGCTATTTTAGAAAATCCTTCAATAAATCTCCGATAATATCCGGCCATTCCCAAAAATCCTCTAATCTCCTTGGGTTCTTGGGTGCCTTCCATTCTAATACTGCTTTTACTTTCTCAGGATTGACAGCAATTCCTTCCTTACTAATCACATGTCCAAGAAATTCCACTTGATCCAACCAAAACTCACATTTACTGAATTTGGCATACAACTGATGCTCCCTTAATGTTTGCAACACAATACTCAAGTGTTGTGCATGATCTTCCTTAGTTTTGGAATAGACCAATATATCATCAATGAACACGATCACAAACTTGTCCAGATAGGGCATAAAAATCTTGCTCATCAAGTTCATGAATATTGCTGGCGCATTGGTTAACCCAAATGGTACTACTAAGTACTCATGATGTCCATATCTTGATACAAATGTTGTTTTGGGAATATCCTCTGGTTTAATCTTTATCTGATGATATCCTGACCTTAAGTCTATCTTGGAAAATACTCCTGCTCCTCTAACTTGATCAAACAAATCTTGTATCCGTGGCAACGGGTATTTATTCTTGATGGTCACGCTATTCAGATTTCTGAAATCTCCACACATTCTTCTACCTCCATCTCTTTTATCCACAAAAATTACTGGTGATCCCCAAGGTGATACACTTTCTCTAATGAATCCTTTGGCTTCCAACTCATCCAATTGTTCCTTAAGTTGTACCAATTCCTTGGGTCCCATCTTGTATGGTGCTTGTGCAATAGCTGCTGTACCCGGAATCAAATCTATAGTAAACTCAATTTCGCGATCCGGTGGCATTCCCGGTAACTCATCCGGAAAAACATCCTGAAATTCTTTGACCACTGGAATCTCCTCTATCTTTGTTTCCTTCATGGCATTCAGCTGCAGATCTGCTTGTATCTGACTATGCTTATCTCCTTGATATACAGTCCTCATACCTCCTGGTCCTCTCAAAGATACAGTCTTTTCTGCGCAATCTATTTGAGCTCCATGATCTGATAACCAATCCATCCCTAGGATGACGGCTATATCTTTCATGGGAATTACTAACAAGTCTGCGTCATAGACGCGGTCACAGATCATAATCACTTGATCCATTTTGACTTGCGTTACTACTAATTTCCCCCCGGCCGACATGACCGTAATGGGTACTTTTAATGGCTGATATCTAATCCCATATGCATCCACAAATTGTTGCGAAATAAAAGATGTAGTAGCTCCAGTATCAAACAAAACTTTGCCAGGATGCGAGAGGATTTTGAGCGTACCGATCACCGTATTGTCGGGGTTGTTGACTTACTCCAGACTGGTACAGTTCAGCTTCCCATATGGCTTCCCTTTGTTCTTGTCCATCGCATTCCGTCCAAAGCCTCCAGTTCTGGGCTTGAATCCTCCTCCACTCTGGTTATCTCCTCCACCAGTTCCACGACTCACTTGTTGATTCTGCTTATTTGGACAATCAGGCTTGATATGTCCAGCTTGACCACATCCATAACATATGATTTTGGGCTTCTGACAATCCTTTGCCATATGCCCCCTCATTCCACAACTGTTACAGATATTATGATTCATCGGATTAGGATTTCGTGGCATGGGTTTCCTTATATCCCTTCTGAGTTTAGGCTTGAAACTTAGGTTTGGTGGTTGCCTCTGAACTTGAAACTTCCTTGGTTCCATTCTTGCTTTCTTCCTTCTTTCCTCCTGAATTGATTTGTAGTCATCTTCAAGAGTTATTGCTGCATCAACCAACTCCTGAAACTCCTTTGGCTTAGCCAGTCTTAACTGCATCTTCATAAAAGGACTCAAACCCTTCATAAATCTCTTCTTCCTTTTCTCTTCCGTATCCACCTCATCCAAAGCATACATTGATAGCATGTTGAACGCATTAACATAGCGCCCGACTGGTAGCTCATTCTACCTCAGATTCTCGAACTCTCGACGCTTTAATTTCATGATACTTTCTGGAACATGGGCCTCCCTAAACCGCTTCTTAAATTCCTCCCAGGTTACCACATGTCCGTCTGGTAAGGTTGCCACAATAGCTTCCCACCAGGATGCTGCAGGTCCGGTAAGCAAATGGGTTGCGTACCTAACCTTCTCCTCATCAGAACATCCAACTGTATTGAGCTTCCTTTCTGTATCTGCAATCTAATCTTCTGCATCCATAGGTTCTGGTGCTCTTGCAAAAGGCACTGGTCTCGCATTCTGGAAATCCGATAATGTTACTCCTCTGGGACTTCATCCCTTGCTCTCCCTGCTTGCACTTCCAGTAGATCATGCAGGAATTTATTTTGCCTTTCTTGATCCTGCCGCCTTCCATCTTCCACCATCTGCATATACTGCATGAAACTTTGCTCTGTGATTGGCCTTGGTGGCATTGGTAATTCTCCTGCTTCAGCATCTTGCTTCTGCTTAAGCTCACGCTCCTGTCGCTGCAACTCACTCTCCTCACCGATATCCGCCATATCCGTCTAGTCCTGCTACATCGAATCAGAACTCTCCGTTACATTATGCATATGCACTTCGAGTCTTATTCCATGCACAAGAACTAGTCAAACAATGGAAAACCAGAAAAATCCAAAAACACAAGATTTTTCAAAAATATACCATGTATTATACATGTAGGCTTACAAACATGGGTACAAAATAGTAACACACTCTAAAAGTGAGTAGGTCTCACTTATTTCTAACGTTCAACCTTACAATACGCCTTACACAACTCTGTATTATACATATAATACATCTACTGCTTCACTCCGTCCTGCTTCACTTCTCCGCGTACTTCCCAGGTTTCCACCAACTATTACGACTGGTCCTCCTGAGAATCCCCGGCAACTTCACTCTGGTTTTGGGCTGGTACTCTAGATCAGATGGGCTGGCTTCTAAAGTCATATCGGTCATGGCAAAATAATTATCGATGTACTTATACGCCTCCGTTTCTCCATCGTACAAGTCTTCATCTCCATATCCGTCGGTAGTATTATATAAACCTGTTGGCACAGCATCCGTGCTACAGAAATAACTCCGAGGCTCCTCACTGGGTTCCCTCTTCGGTTGCCAAGAAGAACTCGCCCCCTGGGTATTTTTGGCCTCGTACTCGCCCATCTTAGGATTGCTTCTAACAACGTGCTCGTCCCATCTTAGGATTGCTTCTAACAACGTGGCTAGTAACTTCTTCCTCCCCTTCATCAGCTGGAATCACAATAGGATCACTAGGAGTCCCCTCATAAGGTTCATCATCTCAACCTGTGGCATTTGGTACTTCAGGTTCCCAACTCTGCCAACAGTTCTCTTCATCCACAAAGACATAATTTGGGTGGGGTGGTGTATATGTAGGATAAACTGATCTGGTTCTACTTCCTCAATAATCCTAATAGGTGTAGGTGGTGGTTCAGTGTATCCCTTCTCAGCTGCATTCCTAAGTATCTCGCTCCTCTCCTGGATAACTACCGGACTGGAATACTCCTCTACTAAGGATTCTACCTCTCCAGCTACTACTCCGAACGTCTTATGATATGCCCGGATCATCTTGAGACAGCTATCCAAAAACTCAGCCACATCACGCGGATTAGTCTTCAGGAAAGTCTTATAATCCACTGGACCCTCAAGTCGGTAATTCTCACTCGGAATGGCGTTAAACGGTGTTTCCACCAACGCATGACCCTTCTTTGTCCTAATATCAGTGACTGCTCTGACAGCCGCAATCTGGAAAGCTACTTCCACATTCTTCGCTTCTCCGAAGGGCATCTTATATCCCATCTTTAGCTCAGATGGTAACTTTAGTGCCACCCAATACATAGCTAAGACTGACCCGTCGTAGAAACTCATCACCTTCACTATCACCTTGGTTTTGATACCAAGAAAATAGATCAGCTTCTGAAGCATTTCAGCCAAGCTTCCCCGGAAAACACCCTTACCCAACTCAGCATCTTTTATACGCACATCCCTCTTGGAACCCCTTTTCTCCATCCTAGCTGTTATGGCCAAGAAAAATCGTATAAGTTGATGTAATAATTGCATGATAATGTTATTCTCAAGTGAACATCCATCATAACAATGTAAAACTCAATTTATTTTAAGGCCTCACACCCCTATAGGCTTTCCCTTTAATAGGTTTCCAACCTAAGGTCTAGCAATTGCTCTGATACCATCTGCGGTGACCCCGCACACCACTGCATATTGTAGTGTACAAGTCGCTAACATAACACCCACGGAAGGACTAATCCGTAAATATTACATCCCTCAGAGTAGTACAACAGAAACCTTGCGGGTCCACTTTATTACACACTGCTAAAGATTACAAGCCAGAAATGCATAAAAACATCGACGTCTTCCTCCGACATGGGAGGAATGTCTACTATTGCGATGTTGACAGGAGTCAACCTACTAGCGATAGAAAGCAATAAACTAAGAACCATATTGGCTCAGCAGCTAAGTAGTACTAGTCTAGTCTTGCTCGGCCAGGTTCCTATTATGATAACTCTAGGTCTCCACCTCCTCTTCGTCGGCATCGTCGGCTCCGTAGGCGATGATGTAGTCGACGCCTTCTACTCCTCTAGACAGATCAGGTGCCTCAAAGTACACCTCGTTGGCATGGTATGCTCCAAAATCGTCTTCGGCGATCTCCTCAGAGTCTATGCAGGGATCAACGGAGGAAAAAGGGTGAGCAACACTAGCGTTACCCAGCAAGTTCAAATAATAGATGATACAGTGTTGGATGCACTAACTACCATCCTGACCAAAAAGTCATGGATTAATATGCAAGTTTTGTAAAACATTTTTAGTAAAGGTCCATTTTATTTCTGAAAACTATGCCCCCAGTCTCCACGGGTTTATAGTCATCACTTGGGATGCCTTTCCCGCTGCGGTCTGTAGTTCCCTCCTGGAACAAGGGTGTGACAGTCACAATTTTTTGTTTAACTCTGCAGAGCTGCACCACTTTACCCAACAGCAGCATGGCTCTTTATGCTCTCTCAGCACACCATGTGTGCTATAGCCAGAACTCAGAGCAACAAGTCATGTGGAGTTGCCTCCCCGCACAACGCATATCCACCCCTTATGACCCAGTCTGGTACAAAGACCAAAGACTCGTCACCACTCCCGAGCTCCTATTCCAATTCACCCCGTCGGGTGGGGACGGTATGCGCTCCCACGCTGTTGGCCGCCGCAACGGACTCAACCAGGTAATAGTCTGTCGAGGATATGCGAACGAGGGAAGAAACCTCTGACTAGCCCATCCATAGTGAATCTGTTGGCTGATGCTTCGATACGGCGCTAAGATCACTGGGCCATGGGTTATTAATCCTAGGTATATACTTTCCCGTACAGTGGAACCTCCACCGCAACATCAATCCGTGGTTCCACTGCCAGCCAACATTATACATAAAGCAATTCACATCATTCGAAAATAGGTTTTTCTTTTTCATGCAATGATAAACCATAGTACTTTGTAATTACTTTGATAAGAATAATCAATCGAGGACATGCATGTTGGAACTTGCCTTGAGACTGATAAGTAGTGCAGTCTAAAGCTTCCAACGAATTGGGACTCGCGTGTTCTGAAAATCAATATCACTGTCTGTATCAGACAATGTTGAAAAACCAAATACATGCCAATATGCATAGAATGAGATGATTTTTATTCTTTCCCAAAATTCCCAGAGTTTTGTTAAATATTTCTTTTAAAGATTTCTTTGATTTGAATTTTAGGTGGGATGAGTAACATGACAGTCTTAATGTAGTTCAAATTATACTTTGAACTTGATACATAATTTTCCCATATTATTTTCTTTGAAAATAATTTGAAATATTTCAAAGTCATTTCCACTTAAGGATCCTTTAAATTTTTGCTACGAGAAATCATTTTCAAAAATTCAAAGAGATATTTTATTTGGGTAGATTATTTTCTGCTGATATGTATACATATTTTGTTTGTATTTTTAGGATTTTATGTGAACTTATAGGATTCTTTGGAAGTTTTGAATTTTTCAAGTGGGTGAAATTACCAAAATACCCCTGCTTGACTTGGTTCAACCAAGCCAAGACTCGGGTCTGGTCCGGGTCGTGTCAACCGACCGGACCACTCTCTCTCTCTCACTCCTCTCACGCGCGCATGGGCTCGCGCTCGACTCGGCCGGCGACCGTGTCGCCCGCGGTGTCGCCGCCTCGCCCCGGCCTGCCCCGGCCGTCTCCGCCGCCGGGATTTGGGGATCGCTCCCTCTCGCGTTCGCGTGCAACCCCTCTCCCTAGGGTTAGGGTTTGGGTGTCGCCACCGTGTTCTTCTCCCGCCGGTGTACTCGCCATGGCTCGGTGCAGGGTTTCGCCCCCTTTGCCGCCGTGGTGCGGTGTGCCTGAACCTCTACTACCGTGTGCCCCCTCCATCGGTTGCGCGGGCACTGCCTCACCGCCGTGGAGCTACGGCCATGGTCGTCAGGTAAAAATCCTTCTCCTACTCTCTCTTAGCCTCTCCTAGCTCTACAAGCTGCTACTCATGCCCACACGCATCTCTGGCTTAGGTTTTGGATGAGCAGATGATGCTCTGTTGCTGCTGTGCTTGTGTATTTGCACTGGCTGCTTCTACATGCTATTGATGCAACTGAATGGTGTAGATCTTAGTGTTTAGGTCACACCACTTCTCTGGATGATTTATTGTGAGCATAACTTGCTTCACAGATGTGATATGTGTATAGGAAAAATAATTCTGAGCTAGACTGGTGCTAGCTGTGACGATTAGTTGATTTAGAGCATGATTTAATCATGTTTTGCTTACTGTGATGCCTCCTTGTAGAGTTACACAGTAGCTTTCTTAATTAGAAATGCTTTTTATGTTTTCCTGTGCTTCTTCCAAGTGTTCAGATGTGCATAGCTCAGCTAATCCAGCTCTGCTGGTTCACTGACTTGTGTGCTTTGATATAAACAGAATAAGAACAAATACTACACTGAAAATAATTCCCTTACTTCTGTAGATGCTCAAATAAATGCTAAAACACTCAACTTCACTCCCTTTCATCTCTCTGTCCTGTTTCTTGCACAGAACAGAAGTACTCTGCCTTGCAAATCAATATCTATAGCACCACACCTTGCCGAGCAAGGTTCTATTAAGAACAGATGCTAAATCGAGCACTCAAGCATGGTTCTGTCATTTACAGAACCTGCTAAATCACTCTCTAGCACTTGTGTAACAAGCTCTGTTGTAGAGCAGCTAGAGCTACGGAAGAGTTCTGATCTTGCTCCAAGGTTCAATCGTCTCTTCTGTACTGCTCCTTGTGGTTCTACCGTCTCCTTGCTGCTTGACTTCTCCTAGGTTTTAGTGGCTTGTGGTGGATGGTTTAGGTAATTTCCATGATTGGCTTGTGGTTTGTGGTTGTTCTTGGTGAAGAACAGATGGAAATGGTGCTGTTGGATGTGTTGTGCTTGTGAATATGTGTGATTTGTGTTTGCTGAAATTTTTATGAGCTGGGGCTTTGAACTGGTGCTTATTATATACTGTTTTGATGTTTCATGTGCTTGTTGAAAGGACATTTATTAATCCCTTGTGTTTTGTGTGTTAGGCAACAACACTAGTGACAATTTAACATGTGAATCAAGTGATGCAGGTTTTAAGTGTGTAAAACATCTTTGCATCGAAACCAAAAAGGGAGTTGAAAAGAGCCAGTTTCCTTTGCTGAAGTAAACCGGATTATCCGATGTTGAAAATATCGGATTATCCGATCTGGAGATTTCGCTGAAATTCTGCTAAGGACTAGAAGAAATGTCACACTGAAGATGTTCGGATTATCCGAGGTGGAATTAATCGGATTATCCGATTCTCAAGATTTCGCTGGAATTCTGCTAAGGACTGAAAGATTTCTTCACTGACGCTGTTCGGATTATCCGATGATGGTATGATCGGATTATCCGATTCCATCGGATAATCCGATGATGACTTGAATCGGATTATCCGATTTGCCTGTCTGCAACGGCTAAATCTGGGAGCAGTATATAAAGACCTTCTCCTACATTGGAAAGGTCACCACGACCAGAAATACTCTTTCCACCATTGTTGCAAGCTTGAACTTGGTAGATCTCTCTCCCTAGCCACTCAAACACCTTGTCCTTCTAGGACTTGGGAGAGTTGACCTAGATCTACCCTTCCACCAAAGCGATTTGATTTCCATATCCATTCCTTAGAGGAACTTGTGCATCTTGGGTTCATTGGAACCCGAGACGGTCGTTGGTCGTTCTTGTGGCTTTGGGAGCCGCGGGGACTAGCCGGGAGCCTACAATTCGGTTGTGGAGACGTGCCCCGGCCTTGTGATTCTTGCGGCTTTGGAAGCCGTGGGAATTGGTGAGAGCCTCCAATTCGGTTGTGGAGTGTGCCTCATCCTTGTAAAGGTTTGTTGCCGACCTCGAGGGCATCATATAGTGGAGGAGATACGGTGTGCCATATCACGGCTATTCGGGGATCACTTGTGACCCCGCACCGCTCCAACGAAGACGTAGCTTCCATTGGGAAGTGAACTTCGGGAATCATCTCCGTGCCACCGTGTGCTTATCCTTTTTATATATACCTTTACTTGTATTGCTAGCTTACCTTGCTTAGTATATCTTGTTAGCTAGCTTCTTGCTCATCATATAGGTTTGTTCACCTAGTTGCATATCTAGAGAACTTATATTTGAGCAATTCCTTAACTTGTTGAAAAGAAAATTAAAATTGGTAGTTGCCTATTCACCCCCCCCTATAGTCAACCTACTCGATCCTTTCAATTGGTATCAGAGCAAGGTCTCTTTATTAAGGGCTTAATCGCCTAAAGAGGAGGATGGCTAGTGCGGACGAAGTACAACGTGCTAAAGATGAGGAGTTAAAACTTGCTAAGGAACAAGAAAAACGTGATAGAGAACAACTTGACAAAGAACTAATAGAAGCGGGAATAATCCCTCCCGAGGGTGATGCCCCAATCACCATGAAGTCCATGATTGAACTCTTTGGGTACATGAAAGGCAAAATGGTGGAGGAGGTGTATACTCGGGTATCTAATCAAAATAGCTCCTCATCATCCGCTAGCCCTATTAAGGGTGCTAGTGACAAGGATAAAAATGATAAACCTGATGAGAAGCCTTCTCTTAACTTTGCTCCACCTAGCTCTTATCTCACTCAAGTTTCACTCACTCAACCTCATATAACCAACCTTGGTAGACCCCCTCCTAAGCTTGATAATACTCGTTATTTCACTTGGAAGAAATCTATGGAGTCTTATTTTCGTAGCTCATCGGTGCATCTTTGGAGGGTGGTTCTACATGGTTTCAACCCTGTTGATCCCAACAACTTGACCAAGCAAGAAGAGATTGATGAGCAACTTGATGCAAATGCTAAGTTCATTCTTGAGAGTGCCATGACCGCACATGATGAAGATCATGTGCGGAATCTCAAAACTTGCAATGAAGCTTGGCTCCATCTTGAAACTGTGTATGAAGGAAATGAGGGCATTCAACGCTCCAATGCGGCCGCCCTTCAACATCAAGTTGACAACTTCATCATGCTAGACGAAGAGACTCCGACCGAACTTTACCGAAGACTCTACAAGCTTGTGGTGACATGTCGGGAAAATGGAAAGAAGGATATGGATGATGAATGGGTCAAGCCCAAGTTCCTTCAAGCAATTATGCCATATAGTGAAACTATGGTGATGAACCTCCATGCAAGAGTGGATTACACAACAATGACTCCCAATGACATGTTGGCTCAATTTGTCACATATGATACATTGAAGTCCACATCCAAGTCTTTCAACCAAGTTCGTGGCCCGAAGACTCTTGCTTTGAAGGCTCGTGTGGTAGACCATCCAAGATATGAAGAAAGCCCGGTCCATGAAGGTGAAGAAGACTTGGAGGGTGAGCTCAATGAAGTTCTTGCACTTGCCGCCACCCGGTTTTGGAACAAGAAGAACAAAAGCGTCAACCCTCCACCAATAAAAAGAATGTGCTTCAATTGTGGAAAGGACACTCATCTTGTGAAGGATTGCCCCTATGAAAGAAGAGAGGATAATGGTGGTCAACTCATTCTAAAGAAGAACAAGTACCACCCCAAGCCTACCTACATGAAGAGATCACCTCAAAAGGCTCTTGTGGCATCCCATCAAGAGGAATACGAGTCCGGAGGTGAGGAGGATAAAGAACCAAGTGAAGAAGTAGGAATGGCGGCTCTTGCAATGGGCACCCTTCCTCCATCATTGGCCAACCTCTTCTCATCTCCAAACGACGACAAGATCTCCAAGCCTATGTGCCTCATGGCCAAGGAAACTAAGGGTTTCTCTTCCGGTGGATCTTCATGGCTCATTGATAGTGGATGTTCATCCCATATGACCGGAAGCAAAGAACTAGTAAAGGACTTATTGAAACAACTACTCTCATTCTCTCATGTCACCGTTGGCAACAATGCAAGACTCAAGGTAGTGGGAGTTGGTAAAGTGGTGATCACTCCGGAGTTATCCATTGAGAAGGTCCTCCTTGTCGAATCTCTTTCATACAATTTACTTTCCGTTGGTCAATTATGCAATGCCGGTTACACCGTTATTTTTAATAAATACCACGTGACCATCCTTTTCACTCAAACACTCAATGTCGCCTTTGTTGGATTTCGTGAAAACGGTTTGTATGTGGTTGATTTCTCAAAAGAGACCACTCAAATCGCTACATGTTTAATGGCTAAAGGCGACAAGGGGTGGCTTTGGCATCGCCGACTTGGCCATGTCGGTATGAGAAATTTACAAACTCTTGTAAAGGGTGGACACGTGGTAGGACTAACCGATGTTAATTTTTCCAAAGATCGTCCTTGTAGTGCTTGCATAGCCGGAAAGATGCATGAGAAGAATCACCCCAAGACGACCATTATCTCCACTAAGAGGCCTTTGGAGCTCCTTCATATGGATCTTTTTGGGCCTCCCACATATGATAGTCTTGGTGGCAAGAAATATTGTTTGGTGATTGTGGATGATTATTCAAGATATTGTTGGACTTTCTACATCAAGAAGAAGAGTGAAACTCAAAAGATATTCATTGATTTTGCAACCCTAGTTCAACGCCAATATGACTCCAAGATTTTGGCAATTAGAAGTGACAATGGTACGGAGTTCAAGAATTACACTATGGATGATTTCCTAAGTGGGGAGGGCATTCAACACCAATATTCCGCTGCATATACTCCCCAACAAAATGGTGTTGCCGAAAGGAAGAACCGCACTCTTATTGATATGGCAAGAACTATGATGGCCGAATTTAATTCCCCATACAACTTTTGGGCCGAAGCCATCAACACCGCTTGTCATTACTCAAACCGGCTCTTTTTCCGTCCTCTCAAGAACATGACACCATATGAACTCCTCACCGGTAAAAAGCCAAATGTATCTTACTTTCGAGTCTTTGGATGCAAATGCCATGTTTACATTAAAGGTTGCAAAATTGCTAAGTTTGAATCTAGATCTTTTGTTGGTATATTTGTTGGATATGCCGCAAAGTCTCATGCTTATAGGGTCTACAACATATCCACCGGTGTGTTGAAGAATCTATGGACGTGGAGTTTGTCGAGGATAATGGCTCCCAAGCGGAGCATATTGATCATGATGATGTAGGTGATGTTGCTCCATCTCAAGCCATAAGAACTATGGGGATTGGAGAACTAATTCCTATTGAAGGACCTACTCAAGAAGAAGGAACAAGTTCTACCCAAGTTGAGCCATCTACCTCAACAAGTGATCAACCAACTATCAATGATCAAGAACAAGAACATGTAGATCAAGAAATGGTCAAGACCCACCCAACTCTAGTGGTGAACAAGAACATAATGAACCCACAACCCCAAGAACTCCACTTCGGGTTGACCATGAGCAAAATGAAGGAAATGATGAAGATATTGTGTTGGTGAAACAATTGGTCAAGCCTGGAACGCCGGGTCATCCGGCGTGCATCAACATTGGATTACCAACAACACTTCAAAGAAAATATCCTTGGAAGTATCCGTAGAGGTGTGTCCACACGCAATCAATTAGCTAACTTTTGTGGTCATGTCTCTTGCTTGTCTAGCTTAGAACCTCTCAAGGTGTATGATGCCCTTGAAGACATGGATTGGGTTGCGGCTATGCATGAAGAGTTGAACAACTTCGAGCGCAACAAAGTATGGTCTTAGTGGAAAGACCCAATGACTCCTCCCATAATGTCATTGGAACCAAGTGGATATTCAAGAACAAGCAAGACTCAATGGTCAAGTCATCCGCAACAAAGCAAGATTGGTTGCACAAGGTACACCCAAATCGAAGGAGTCGACTACGGTGAAACCTATGCCCCCGTTGCTAGACTTGAATCCATTCGCTTACTATTGCTATGCATCTACTCATAAATTACTTTATATCAAATGGATGTTAAAAGTGCTTTTCTAAATGGTCCACTAAATGAACAAGTATATGTGAAACAACCTCCGGGTTTTGAAGACCCCAATTTCCTAACCATGTCTACTTACTACATAAGGCTCTTTATGGGCTCAAGCAAGCTCCACGTGCTTGGTATGATCATCTCAAGGAGTTCTTAGTAGACGTGGCTTTGCAATTGGGGTAATAGATCCCACCCTTTTCACAAAAGAATAAATGGAGATTTTTTGTATGCCAAATATATGTTGATGATATTATCTTTGGTTCCACTAACCATGAATTTAGTGATCAATTTCCAAGCTAATGACCAAGGAATTTGAGATGTCCATGATGGGAATTGAATTATTTTCTTGGCTTTGAAATCCATCAATTCGAGAAGGAACATTCTTATGTCAAGCCAAGTACATTAAGGACATGCTCAAGAAATTTGATATGAACAATGCCAAGCCATATAAGTTTCCCATGGACTCCAAGGCGGATCTTCACTTAGATCCGGATGGTAAGGAAGTTGATCAAAAGCTTTATCGTTCTATGATTGGATCTTTGCTTTACCTTTGTGCATCTAGACCGGATATTATGTTTAGTGTGGGTATGTGTGCAAGATTCCAATCAAGTCCTAGGGAAAGTCATGAAACCGCGGTCAAAAGGATTCTAAGATATTTGTTGGATACTCCCAACTATGGTCTTTGGTATCCCCATGGTACAAGCTTTGATCTTGTTGGTTATTCGGATGCGGATTGGGCGGGTTGTAAAATGGATAGAAAATCAACTTCGGGTACATGCCAATTCCTTGGTAGGTCCCTTGTGAGTTGGTCTTCCAAGAAGCAAAATTGTGTGGCCTCGTCATCCACCGAAGCCGAATACATCGCCGCCGGTAGTTGTTGTGCACAATTATTATGGATGAGGCAAACTTTAAAGGATTATGGTGTCATTTGTGACAAAGTGCCTCTTTTATGTGACAATGAAAGTGCTATTAAAATTGCACACAACCCGGTTCTTCATGGCAAGACCAAGCACATTGAGATTCGGTATCATTTTATTCGAGACCATGTTGAGAAGGGTGATATTGCAATCAAGTATGTCAACACCAAGTATCAACTCGCCGATATGTTCACAAGCCTCTTGGTGAAGCAAGATTCAAGGAGTTGAGAGGAGAACTCAATGTGGTGGACATATCCAATTGGATTTAGTGGATTTCTTGCATACCTACCCATATTAGACGATACTTATTTGGTTTAGGTGTAGGCATGGACATAGGGGGAGTGCGGTCCTAATCCATTGGGCTATCCCTCCCCCCATTATGCCGATAGTAAGAACTCATTTTGTCTCTATATTTTCATTTCATGAATTGTGAGCTTAAATGACGAGTAGTGGCCGTGAACCCGAGATACATCTTCGCGGTGTCACACCACAAACTCATACATGGTGGCCTTGGCCACCGCCCTCTTCTTTATGAAGAGTTGGTTCTTTTCGGTCTTAATTGAAAATCATTTGGAATTTTGGTCCTATTGTTGGTTTTATGGGAAACCCACTCATCTTGGCATTTCCGTGTTCGATTTTTGCAAGTTTGAGTGTGGAGTACCAATGTCAGTTTGACAATCTTATCCCAAGCCTATCTTCCTAAAACACTTCATCTTATGCACACAAGTCTATTTTGAAACTGAGGAGAAAGGGTGTAGCAGGCCAGAATTTCTAACGAAATCCTGAAAATCGGATTATCCGATTCTGACTTGCTCGGATTATCCGACTATCGGAATATCCGATTCAAGTCAAAATCGGATTATCCGATTTGGCGGTTTGTCTCCAAATAGAACAGGGGTCGGGGTGAAGGGCTCATTCGAGCATCTTTCTCCACCCCCGACCCCCTCTCTCCACAACCACCGCCCCCTACTCTCCCGGCTCCTCCCAGCATCTCCGGCCGCCCCAACTCCGGCATTTGGCCGGATTTGGTGCTCCTCCTCCCCGGGAACACATTCACCGAAGCTTTTTCCTCAATGGACGAGGGTAACTTCTTCTCTCTCATCTCCTAGGTGTTCCTCACCTAAATCTTTGGAAGAAGTTGTTTTGGCTGGTGTTTGTGGTTCCCTTGGTACTTAGAACACTAGGCTAGCCCCCCTTATTGTCGATCTACTGCTAGACCTAGGACTTGAATCACTTTGTTGCTGCCGATCCAGATCGGATTTTCCGATCCAGTCTGAACCGGATATTCCGACCCGTCGGATTATCCGATTCACACTGAATCGGATTATCCGAAATTGTTCAGTGCTATTTTTCAGCCACATCTTGATTTGTCCAGGACTTAGTAGACTCAACTTAGGGATGCTCTTCTAGTGTACATTGTACCATTCCTTGCTCTGTGACTTGTGTGTACTCATCTATGCTATCCATCTATTATTCTATCTCACAGGTGGTTCCGGCAGTCGTGATTCAGGTAGTCCTCCACAGAAACATGCTAGAAAAGGCAAGCAACCATGAAGAAGAAGCAAGTTGCCATAGAACCAAGAAGAAGCTCAAGGAAACTCGCCCCAACTATTTGACATGCCCAAATTGACTATGCCCGAATCCGTCAGTCCAACTGGTATACGAGTATGCCAAGAGATGATGATATTGAAGATCCCAACTTCTGGTGCATGGAGCAGATATATATATACAAAGACATCTACAAGCACTATAACCATCCTATTCGCCCGATGCAGCCCTACAAATGCGAGATATCAAGGCCAAGGCCAGTTATGCTCAAGCTGCAGATGTGATTGAACAGATGGGCTTGGTTTCACTCATTGAGAAGCAATGCCCCTACAATGTGGAAATGATTCTGCAGTTTTTCTCCACCTTGGTGATCGAGAATGACCACATAAAGACCATGAAGTGGATGACGGTCGCACTCAGTGCACATCCTCCTTTGCTCGGTTGTCTACTCTTCTTGGTTATGCACCCTACCAGAGCAACCTTCCTCCCAATGGTTACATATGCACACTACTGAGAAGTTCAACAAAAACATAATGAAGGATATGTATGGGGCTGGTGCAATTATTGGTGAAAAAAGGGGCCTCCTGCCCCTCTATGACCAGCTTGCGATCATCTTCCGCTCAACTATTGCTCCCAGTGGAGGTAACAATGACAATATAGTTGCTCCTCTTGCAAATCTGCTTTGCCTTGCTAAGAAAATTGTTGAGAATGAAAACCCTGAAGAGGATTTTACAGTGGATGTGATGCATTTTATCTTTCACGAGTTTGGGACTCTTTTGTCAGTGGGCTCACTATTCCCTATGCTCCTTACATCATGATGCTCATCAAGGACACTCTGAAGAACCACAACTTCAACCGGTATGATTTGGAGCCTCATACATACAAGAAGGTTTATCAGAAGAGGAAAGAGGTCATTCCATCTTCTGCTGCTGCAGCTCCTGCCCGTGGTTCCTTCATGGGTGATGCTCGTCGTGGTGCCACTGGTCCGTCTTGGTTCCTTCCTTTGCTCCGCCCAAGAAACTCAACTGGTTCCAGAGGAACATTCTGTGCATGAATGCTGACATCAGGAGGGGACAATATGACACTTATCTGCGCAGGAGAACATTCTCAAGCACCTTCCTCGCCTCCCAAATGATCCTCCAGAGTCTGCTCCTCTCTCTTTTGCTCAGTGGAACGAGGGCTCTCAGTTTCCATGGACTCAGCTTGAGTCTCATCTGCTAGAGACAGCATCTGCCGGCCCTTCCCGTCCATCCTACACTCGTGCCCGTACTTATGAGACTTCAGATGATTGATGATGATGATACCTCTGCCACGGAGTGATCTACTTGGGTCGTAGCATCGCTCTTTTCCCTTTTTGGCGTTTCGATGTCAAAGGGGGAGAAGTAGTTCTATTAGGTCTCCGTGTGGGATTTGCATGGGTTTCGGGCACAAGCATATGCTTTTACCATTCTTGTTGCGCTTGTGTCCATTTATGTCGAACTTATTCGTGAACTTATTTGTGTTGTGTTTTCATGTGGAACTTATGTGTGTGAACCTTTAAGTTATGAGACATATGGATTTCTAATGTGGTTATGAGTTGTATTCTTGTGCTAAGGTTCATTTCTACTCTATTATGCACAAGGTATAGTCCTCTATCGAACTCAACCTATTTGATATGTCTCCATCTAGTTTCCTCAATATTTGGAAGTGTCCTCCTCCCATATATATTGCATTTGTATTCCAATGCAATTTAATTATATGCACACATTCAGGGGGAGCTTCTCATGACTTAAGCTCGGGAATCTAGATAATATATAACTATGCTTTCCTTGCAAATCCTAGTGTTGTCATCTAACACCAAAAAGGGGGAGATTGAAAGGACATTTATTAATCCCTTGTGTTTTGTGTGTTAGGCAACAACACTAGTGACAATTTAACATGTGAATCAAGTGATGCAGGTTTTAAGTGTGTAAAACATCTTTGCATCGAAACCAAAAAGGGAGTTGAAAAGAGCCAGTTTTTTGCTGAAGTAAACCGGATTATCCGATGTTGAAAATATCGGATTATCCGATCTGAGATTTCGCTGAAATTCTGCTAAGGACTAGAAGAAATCTCACACTGAAGATGTTCGGATTATCCGAGTGGAATAATCGGATTATCCGATTCTCAAGATTTCGCTGGAATTCTGCTAAGGACTGAAAGATTTCTTCACTGACGTTGTTCGGATTATCCGATGATGGTATGATCGGATTATCCGATTCCATCGGATAATCCGATGATGACTTGAATCGGATTATCCGATTTGCCTGTCTGCAACGGCTAAATCTGGGAGCAGTATATAAAGACCTTCTCCTACATTGGAAAGGTCACCACGACCAGAAATACTCTTTCCACCATTGTTGCAAGCTTGAACTTGGTAGATCTCTCTCCCTAGCCACTCAAACACCTTGTCCTTCTAGGACTTGGGAGAGTTGACCTAGATCTACCCTTCCACCAAAGCGATTTGATTTCCATATCCATTCCTTAGAGGAACTTGTGCATCTTGGGTTCATTGGAACCCGAGACGGTCGTTGGTCGTTCTTGTGGCTTTGGGAGCCGCGGGGACTAGCCGGGAGCCTCCAATTCGGTTGTGGAGACGTGCCCCGGCCTTGTGATTCTTGCGGCTTTGGAAGCCGTGGGAATTGGTGAGAGCCTCCAATTCGGTTGTGGAGTGTGCCTCATCCTTGTAAAGGTTTGTTGCCGACCTCGAGGGCATCATATAGTGGAGGAGATACGGTGTGCCATATCACGGCTATTCGGGGATCACTTGTGACCCCGCACCGCTCCAACGAAGACGTAGCTTCCATTGGGAAGTGAACTTCGGGAATCATCTCCGTGCCACCGTGTGCTTATCCTTTTTATATATACCTTTACTTGTATTGCTAGCTTACCTTGCTTAGTATATCTTGTTAGCTAGCTTCTTGCTCATCATATAGGTTTGTTCACCTAGTTGCATATCTAGAGAACTTATATTTGAGCAATTCCTTAACTTGTTGAAAAGAAAATTAAAATTGGTAGTTGCCTATTCACCCCCCCCTCTAGTCAACCTACTCGATCCTTTCACTTGTGACGCCAGGATAATTGGCTTGTGATTATTCACCTGCTTGCAGTGGCCCTTCCTTGCCTCGAGCTGCCTATTTGGACTACTTTAACACTCCTTTTAACACTGGAGATAGACTCCAGTGTGCTGCTGCTCAGTTCATCTCCTCTTGGGGATAAAACTTGACTCACAACCGAGTCATTGATCTGATCCAGACCCAGATATTTGTGGGAAATGCTTGGCTGTGAAGTATTTGCTTAGTGATGTCGGTTGAAAATAATTACTCAAGTGTGTGGACAATTAAGCTAGTAATTAGCTTAATAAGTGGGATTAGGATCCACTTGTCAATTAATTGCAAGTGTGATACCATTTGTTGCCTTTTATGCTTGCATTTGCTTCCTGGTTTAAAGTGGAGTTTGTGGATTTATGTATTGCCTTGCTTATATGATCATGAGATCAAAATGCTCAATTAGCACTTGTTGCCTTTGATGTTTGTTCCTAAAGATGATTTCTGTTAAGTTCTATGCTTAAGCCTTTGCCTTAATGTTGCCTTCGGATTCAATGAGCATGATCAAACAGATCAATCCCTTTGTTGCCTCTGGATTTTATTTGCATTCTCCACACTAGTCTAACCAAACCATAGTTTTGGTTAGGCTGAACCAGGTTTCACACATTAACATGCCAGCACCAAATGGTGTTGGCAACATTTTAACCATAACCCATTTCCTTTGTTTTGATGTTTATTTTGCAGGTTGGAGATCTCCTAAATATCCAGATGTGAAGACATAGTTTAGGATCTTTATTTCTTCTCTTTTGTAATCTCATACATGATGTAATAATGGATTTGTGCTTCTGGTTGTAAATGAACAGATTTGATTATTTGTAAGTGTAATGATGTGTTCTTGTAAAGAAGAAGGAATTCATCTATTTGAATTTATATTTGTACAAGACTTGTGTTTGGATATGTTTTAGAATTGGAGATGATTTGTTCACAAACTTGTGAATTTTATAAGTGTGTATGTTTGTATTAATTATCTTGTGTGTGAACAGTGGCGGCCCCAGGATTTCAAGAGTGGGTATTTAAAATCCTAGCGGTACGGGAAAAATTGTTTGACAGTCTATAGCCTAGATTTTCCATGCACAATTGATTAGAGCATCGTATATTTTTAACCGTATTAGGTATAGAAGATATGAAACAATTTGACCATATTATCTCGAGTAATAGAAACACACCATAACTTGAAAGGTTTCAACTCAAATAAGCACCAACTGTCATATGAAAGAAGCAGCATATGAAATATATAGAAACAAAAAATGGAAAAATGAGAGGAAAGCTTAAAAATTGCACAACTCTCAGATTTCTTGAGGCTTTTAAATTTATGACAAGCAAAAACAAAATTCAGGTCTTATGAGTTTCGGACCAATATCAAGTGATTTGTTTTCTGAACCTATACATCAAATCATGAATGGAACGGTATGACAGAGCGTCGCCCTCCCTTTCCTCTCCCGATACAGATCTGAGAGGCGATTTTGAGAGTCCACCGCCGGTCCACCTCTTCCGCCGGTGAGGCGTGGGTTCCCTCCCCTCCGTCGGCTGCTCCGGCAGCGGGAGGGTGGGGGAAGCCCGTCTCACGGCGTGTATTCATGGTAGGGCTTGGCAGGTGTCCGGCCGGCGGCGCTTCGGAGGCGGAGGTGCTGTTGGTTCATCCGTTGTCCGCGCAGATCCCCTCCGGCGGTGGCGTTCCCTGGGGCTTCACCGACCTGCGTGCGATTTTCCCTGCACCACGGCCAGATCCAGGTATGCGGTGGATCTGGATGCAGTTCAATAAGAGGATGATACGGAGGTTCTTCGCGGCGGCGCCGGCGTTCCCGGCAGTAGTCTCTTCGGAGGCGGTGCTCGGTGACTTCCCGTCTGCGGTGTGGTGGGCTCCGGCGATCCAATGTTTGGGAAGCTTCAGCAGCGGCGCGCCATCGTCAGCTCCGGCTCGTCGTCGTCGGGATCCAGAGGGCTTCCTTGTAATTTTTCTTTGTTTCTGGACCTTTCTGTAAGTTCGGAGAATTAATATATCATCCCTTTTGCAAAAAAGAAGAAGAATGGAACGGTACGAAGAAGTCATAACAGGAGACTGTGAAAATGATGATTGGATGAGGAGTGACGATCGGCGACTAAAATCAATCTGTGCAGCCGCGGACCTGATCGTTTTCTATGTCTATCGCTACGCCTACGCGTATGTGTGCGAGTGATCGATCCCCTGGCTGCGCTGTGGTACGAGATGGGCCAATTTGCTAGCTGGGCCTCATAGAGGAGCTGTCTCGTGGAGGAGGAAAGTGGGCTTTTTTTTTCCATTTGAGGTGCTACGTTGCTGGGACCGCACATGCACGAGGGATGCCGTGTTGTTGTGGATGTGCTCTCTTGTGGCACGAGGAAAGTGGGCTTGTAGCACGAATATCTGTGATTTTCGTATTTTCTCTTATATACGCATATTATTGACTGTATAAACCTGTTTTTTGTTCAAAAGGTTTGGGTATTCAACTGAATACCCTTGAATTGAGGTAGGCCCGCCCCTGTGTGTGAATAAGATTGGAGAAGATATAGAAATGATTTGAATTAAAGAACTTATAAATAGGTCATGTCAAAATTTAAATATCATTTTGTAAAGATAGGGTTTTGAAAATAAGTCGTAGGGTTTATCGATACCTCTCGACTATCTGTCAATGTCTGACTCCCAGACCCTCGACACTCGTCTGATATCAACCCTCGATACTTTTAACACAAAAGCGCGAAATTTTTCCAGTTTTCACGAAAAGATGCATGAATGCACAAATGCAATTCCTATTTCTACCCTCTCGAGTCCTATAACTACGGGTATTACAATCGCCAATTCAGCGACACCCCTTTCCTAAAACCAGCAACAAATTGCCTTGTTTGCACAGAAAACCGTGTTTGGAAAAGATTACTCTGGTTTTTAAAAGAACGTAACTATGCCACTCTCCCTTTCTGAAATAGACTGTCCCAAGCCCTAAGGATGAGGGTTCTGTAGGCTTGTTAAGCCAATTACGCTCACTAGAAGCCCACCATTACTACGCATATAAATTGCTCGCAAATAATAATATAATTTGTGAGGTGGATAGTTATGATATGACTGAACTAGTGCATGACATCATCTTAGTTCTTAAACCGCGAGTAAGTTTAAATATGGTTAAAACTTAATGGACCATTTAACCAAGCAGTCTTGAAACTTTTATCGAGATCTTCGAAACAAAATCGCATGTTAACATGTTTGAACTTTTTCTTGTCGATAACTTTCATGTTTTCACCATATGATTATGATAATTTTGTTTACATGCTCCTAATTAAGAACATCATTCTACACTAATATAAGACATGCATGATGTTATTTAGCTATGGTAACAATTAAATATCATTCTCTAATTAACTATGTAGAACATTGCAATGTCTAAAAGAACATCTAGCTACTATTATTATTGTGGTAATCATCAGTTGTTTAGCAACCACAATATCATACTTTACAACAAGTTGTTAGCACAAAACCATCAATTTGCCGTTCAAATTATGAAAATCACCCCTTTATGTTTGGATCACAAAAAGGCACCACATTTTTATCGGTTTTTTGCAATGTGCGTGAACTGAGATTGAACACGAACTTAGATGATTTCTGACCGGTGACCCATTTGTCAGGGCCAATCTGCTGATGTGCATTAGAACCCACATGTCAGCCAATTAAAAAACAAAATAAGTTGTCGTGGGTGCACGCTCGTTGACCAATTTGCTGATGTGAGTCTAAAACGTAGGGACATGCGATCTATTCGCCTATGCCGCCGAGAAGCTCGTCGTAGGGACATGCGATCTATTCACCTATGCCGCCGAGAAGCTCGGTGACGGCCACGTCGGGAACATGGCGAACGAAGGCGCGGTCATAGTCGACGTCGTGGTCGTAGCTCCGCCCTCACCCACGCTCTCTCTTGCTCTTTGCTTCATTCCTCGCAGAACCCTAGCTATCTGTTCGCCACCGTCGCATCATGCTGCAGTCCCTGTCTCCCCGAGCTCTACGAGGATATCATCGGGTTTGCGTCGCCGTCCTCTCCCTCCGTACGACATGTACTTGCCGGGAAGCTTGGAATCGAGCTGGGCGACCTCGTCTTCCTCGTCTCTGGCGGAAGAGCCGTTGTTGATTTGTTGTCTCCAGCGCCTCAGATTCTGGGTGGGCTCATGATCCTCCCGGTGCTCTGTAGTGGCCTGACGCCGTAGGCCGAGGACCGCCGCTCCAAAGGTTGCAGGAGCTATGTCCGGCGACCATTTGATCCAAATCGCCGCCCATTCAACTCCTTGGAGTCACGCAGTTCCGATGAACATGCACATACATACAATACAAGATCTACTCGTATATGGCTGTCGAAATAGAAAACTTACAATGCAAAAGTTGTTGGAAACAAGGAGATGAACTACTAGTCAAAGGAAATTTCAAATGGTGGATCGAGTGTGACGAATTTGACAAAAAAAAATCTTAAAAAGCTCTAAACATGGGACAAAATTGAGCAGGTACAGTTGACAAAACTAAGCGGTTGCCGGAATGAAACAAGATGGTGGATCCGCATCTTTTTTTTTTTTTGCGAAGAAACAGCCGGATTACATCAAGGTAGAACAGAGAGGATCTCCACGAACAAAGAAATTACAAACCAAATCCTCCTGTAGATCGACGCCGGCGATGAGGAGAGAGACGTGCCGATGGCGCGCCGCCGCTCCTTCTCCATTGACCTTGGATGGGAGAAGATCCCCAAGCGGACGGGAAGTCTTCGGGCCTCGAACTCCTGAGAGCCTCCGCCTCGCTCCGTCGCCATCGTCGCCTCGGTTGACCTCCAGCTGCTTCAGTGATGTCGACCAGATCCGCCGCGGCGAGATCTGGAAGGGGATGAGCATGCACGGCGACCCCGGAGGGCCGCGAGCACGCGCAGGGCGGCGCTCGACCGCGACGCTCCAACGAACACCGAAGCCGGAAAGGAAGAGCCCACCTGCAAAACGAACACACGACGTCCGCCGCGCCACCGCCTCCTTGACGCCGCCGACGACTACCCTAGCAAACCCTACACTATGTACACGCCGGGGCCCGAGGTTCCCCTCACCTCCCGCCGCCGAAGCGGCCGACGGAGGCGAGGGAAACCGGCGAGCCGGCGGCGGCGAGGTGGATCTGACGGGGTGGCTCAGAAATATCGCCTCTCTTTCCGCGGGAGAGGATAAGGTCCAAGGCTCCTCGGGCGCAATACGGATCCGCATCTTTTTCATGTAGACCTTATGGTGAAACAGTGGATAGACGAAGTAGATCATCAAGAGGATAGGTAAGGAGAGAAGCATGCCATGAACATAATTCATAGTGCACCATGAACACCTACACGCCCCTACTGAAATCAGATTTAATTCGATGTCAGCATCTTTTTTTTGTTGAGACGACGATGTGAGGACTAGATCAAAGGATAGTAACTGAGGATGAAGCTACTGAAATAGACAGCTACGATCGCAGCAACCAAAGCTACTGTTTACTTACAGTCACAAGCTACATTCTGTAATAAATTCATAAAAAATAAATCCGTATTAACATTTTCTCCAGCTTTATATGCTGAGCCGCTATGCAAGAAAGGTATTATCCTCAGGTGACATACTTCACATGCAACTCTGCCACTTGCATTCTTCAATGTAAAAAGTTGGGACTTGCATATAGTATCTTGTGCCGTTAACATAAAACAGAGGATATGTTTCTCAGACGAGAAAATTAACTTCAACAAAAGTCAACATAACATCGGACCGTGCTTCGAGTTAACATTGCAGTTATGTAGGTTCGGATATGAAGATAGTTCAAAGAATTTGGCCTGTTTCAGTACACCATTCATAGGAAACATAGTACATAAGCTAAAAGGGAAATAATACGCAGGGAAATTTATTCTCTCTTCATTGTTTGGAAGAAAGTGGCTACAAAGAGAGATGCAAGGGACGATGCACCTCAAGGCTTCTCCTGTCTAGAAAAAGAGAAATACAAGGCACGATGCATCTCAAGGCTTCTCCACCCATGCTAATCTCTCGCCTGGAGAGAAAAAGAAGTTTCAAACACACAGGCCAGATTTCTGTACAGGGTATAGGCTCCTGATTCAACTCGCCCAAGTGCTTGTGAAATACCTGAAAGCTTAGCATGGAGAGATTGCAAGCAAGTGCTCATGTGCAAACAATTATTAAAATCCTCATAAACTTTGGATTCAGACACTTTCCACAAACTTATCAAAGTAGCAAGCTAACAACTGAGCACAAGCTTAAATAACAACTCTTATTCATTGCCAGTAGAGAATGGGGAGTTTATGAACAGCGTCAACAATATAGCTATCAAAGGTTTTTAGCACTTAGTCACTAGGTTTTTAACTTCACTACCAAGAAAAATGAAAACAAGAGTAGCCAACAATTTTATTCCCTCGACAACCTTCTAGGAGCAGGTATCTGTCAATTGACCTCCTCATGATCCGGAATTACTCTCATGACATGATATAGTCCTCACAAGCCAATGGCCGAAGTGTTTCCTATCTACTTTATATTTGTGGAAAGCTTATCTGGAGCTTGGTAAGGTAATTCGAAGAATGAGCAAATCTGAAATCTAGATAGTAAAGCTAAATAAGAGGTCAACTCCAGTAAAAAGAAGATTCCATATGCCAGTCAATGGAAAAATAGTGTCGAGAGTATGTGGTAGAGAACGGACCCACGCCAAAGATTATTGAGAGGCCTATGCAGCGAAAGGTGATCTCAGGAAGCTAGAGATGCTCTAGTAATCTTCACTGCATAAGTAGTAGTTCGATTAGCCATTCTTCACATGAATATGGAAGCGTGGTTGACAATTCCTCCTGCTTGAGGCATCTCGATCTTCTGTATGGTGCCCCTTTGTTTCTCCTTTTCTGTTTCCTTTTCTTCTTTCTTTCTTTTTTTGTTTTTTTGTGGCAGCGTCAATGCTGAGGAAATAGAGCTTTTGTATAAAGAAAGTTGTAAGATAGATGACGATTACAACAAAGCGCTTTTGAGTCTTCTGGAACTTTGGTGACTATGCATAATCAACTACTATGGAATAGCGAGAGATGCGCTGTATGGGTAGGTATGGTGTGAACACATGGAAGAAATGGTTTAATTTCTTGAAATTGGATGTGTACACTGGTAGAGCATATGATATCCAATAAAGGTATGCAATGCCGAGTGTCAGAGAGGCTGGAAATAAGTAAGTTACGCAAGAAGAATGACTGGCTTTGAAAAACTTCAGACTAGCGGAAAATCAAACTTAACAATACACACTAAATATTCGGATTGCAATAATCAAGGCTCATGAAATCTGCTCTGATTTTGGCATTATTGGGACATAAAATATTCCGGATCAATCGGAGAAATCAACTTCAAACTCCTGGGGGTTTATGAATAAAATTTAGCAAGCTCAAGTCTTCTATTGCATTCAGTGTTCATCAATCACCTAACAACAAGTGTTCTTTGTCTTTATGACTCTATGTATCAACTCAACTCTCTCTCTTAGATTATTTAATTTAATGTGGCCAATTGACAATGAATATAGAGAATGTAAGTGTGCTCAGAAGCTAGACTACCAGCTTATCAAGAAAGCAGAAATTTCTCTTAACCAAGGTTTCATGAGGATTAACAGTTTGACATTTGCACATTGAATACAATCAATCGTAGCGAAAGCGATCATGAATTCCAGAAAGTTTAGCTAACCTTCCGATGAAGGCACCAATTGAACCTTTACAAACATGTCTTGATTGTGTTGCTGATTCTCAAAGTTGTACCACAGGCCAATGGCCATATCAACTAACACCAGGAGCATAGTTGATTCTGAAAATTCGGAACTTAAATAATTACGCAAGTCATTGTTTATTCTTACATTGTATACGGCATCAATGTAGAATCGCACTGTAAATGAAATACAAACCTTAATTTCAGTAGCAAATAACCAAGTCTCATTTCTTCCACCATTATTCATGGGTGATCTGACCCTCAGAGTGCACCACCAAGTCTTTAGGAGTGACGACCACAATGTAAATGGAACTTATCTAGACGAATATCTTATCTGCACGAGATAGAAAAGATGCTAAGTGTGTCATAACCTCGTCCACAGAGGAAGACAGAGAAACTCCGAAATAGTATTAGCCGAGAATCATTTCAGTTTTCTTGATATTTCTTAGTACAGTATACTTTAATGTGTTTGCTGCAAGCCTCGAACATCTAGGCATTAAATAGAAAAAACATCTAGGAATCGGCAATTTGACATGGTATAAGGTGAGTCATTTACATATACTTACCAGAATTATCGATTTATCTATTGGATGACGATACCACACATGACCCGCATGTGCCGCCAGTACATGGATGGAGCGAAATCTACGACGCTAAAAGATTATTTAACTCCAAGATAGAGTCCTGCAGAGTATATTAAAAAAACTTTGCTCAGACATCAGATTATCCCGTATAGATGTAAACCAAACGAGAAAATATTAACTTGATTTTGCGGTTTCTCCAAAAATATTAACTTGATGTGTGGAAATACGAAACCGTGATCTTACATACACATACCATATGAAGGCTATGACGATTGGAGCAGTGCGTGAATGGAGAGAATTCTACAAAGATGGTAGAATTTACAACTCCATGGCCGGCCTGCACGGTATTATGAACATGCACTGTTTAGACTTTTGCATTAACAAGATAAACTGGGGAATAATGATTTGTGGTGTGTGGGATAAGGAAAAATAATAGAGATTAATGGTGGGAATTGTGGATGGATTCAGACAAGTACTTGTTACAACGAAACTCTAGTACACGGCAGGTATAACAACACATATATCTGTCTCAAAATTTGAAGACATGGCAAGGGAAATATGCTCCAGGTAATCAAACCAATATTATGCAGATGAACAAACAACGTTAATTGTTTTTTAAACAGTGTATGGGAACTATGACACTAGTGATTAGTTAATCGTATGCCTGTACTAACCAGTTTCATGTGCAGGATGGAGATACAAATTGAGAACATCACGCTTGCGGCTGACACCCGGAAATCATGCTTCCATGGAGAGATCAATCTAGGTGGCTAAAAGAATATACAAATCCGTGGAGAACCCTGCACAGCAGATTGAAACAGTAGAGTTATTTAGATTGAAAGTTTTGACGCTTAGTACAAAGTCAGGAACCAAAAAAGCAGGGGAAAGAAAAGAACTGGGAATGGGTACTGAGATTGAGGGAAGTGTTTGTCTGTTACGTACCTTGGACCTGTCAGGCTCTGATTATTGGAATGGTTCCTATTAGCTTGCGGCACGCCCTCTTTAGCTCCTCGCTGTTGTTCTGATGGACATCTAACTCTCGCATAGAGCTTGGAAGGCCGTCCTTGGGCAGCGACTTGATGGATTTACATCTGCAGATCGTCAATATTTCCAGAGAACTCGGGAGGCTGTTGGGCAGCGACTTGAAGGCACCACAATCTAGGATATCTAATTCCTTCAGAGAGTTCGGAAGGTTTGGCAGCGACCGGATGGCGGAAGACCACCGGATCTCTATTTTCTCGAGGTTGATAAGCTTGTGTAGCCCTGCAGGGAGGCGCTGGAGCTTGTTTCCCCACGAAAACCGGAGCTCCTGTAGTGAGGTGAGGAGCTGAAGGGCCTCCTCTTGCTCCTTGGTCAAGTGCTCCAACTCCACCTCGTCATAGAAGATGAGATCCAATTTGGTGAGGGTGGAAGAGAAGAGGCTGCAGATGGGCGCAGCAAGGAATCCCGTGTTGTCACTCGTAGTCAGATCCAGGAGCTTGGAGTAACGAGAAAACACCTCGTTGTCATCCGGCCGTGAGGGATCGGAAGCGGCAAAGAAATCGGGCATATTACGGAGGGTTAATTTTGTGAGGCGGCCGTGGGCGAGGAGAGCCCCTAAGCCCTCGCCTCTTGAACCCTCACATGTAATCAAGGATAATTGGGTGAGAGAGGTGAGGTTTGAGAGGGCTTGCAGCGTCTCCTTCACGCCATTTAGCGTGAGGTGTTGCAGGGAGGTCGGGAAAGGGAATAAAGAGGAGGACGAATACGAGGAGAGAGGGCGGTGAAACGAAGGCGAACCGTTTTTCTCTCGTACATGGCGATCCTAGGGCGACCTAGGTCGTGACCTCCGCCGCCGCCACGGCGGCTGCGTTTTCCGGTGTCATCCGGTTTTCTGTCCCCGTTAAGGGTTTTATGTCCTCTCCCGGAGTCCATCCGGCGGTGAGTTTTTGAAGATCCGTTCTGGTATGAAGTTCTGATCATTCTCGTGGAGTAGTTGGTTTTTGTTTGGTTTTGATCTGTAGTGTGGGCTGGCCGATCGTTCGGTTGGTGCAGTCCCGTTCTCGTCAAGGTTCTGAAGGCTGTGAGGGCTGGCGTGCCTGGTTGCTTGCCTTTGACTCGTGTGCAAGTTCTTGTTGGTCGTGAAGGTCACCGCCGATAATGAATCTCCTCAGTTTGAACTGTCGGGGTTGTGGGCGGTCCGAGACAGTTGAAGAAATCTGCAGCCTTATAAGGTTGTATCGCCCAGCTTTGGTTTTCTTGTCGGAGACCAAAATGTCAGAACAACGAGCTAAGGAATTAAGGTGGAGGTTGGGTTTTGACCATGCATATGGGGTAAAATCTGAGGGCCTGAGTGGAGGTTTGGCCCTGTATTGGAACTCTGATTCAGTAGTTAGTTTGAAGTCTTTTAGCAGAACACATATTGATGTGTTTGTACAGAATGAAATAACAGGAGAGGGAGAATGGAGGTTCACCGGCTTCTATGGTGATCCGATAAGAGCACGAAGAAAGAGGAGTTGGGAGCTGCTAGAATTTCTTAGGCGTGAGTATGATGAACCGTGGCTATGTGCTGGTGATTTCAACGAAATTCTTAGTTCTCATGAACAGATTGGAGGAGGGGCCCGAGAAGAATGGAAAATGGAAGGGTTCCGTGACACGGTGGACTATTGCAGATTTACTGATCTGGGTTATAGTGGCCTACCGTACACCTGGAACAATAAGCAGCAGGGTGGACGCAATATTAAAGTGAGGTTGGACCGTGGTTTTGGAGATGAAAACTTTTTGCAAAAGTTTGACAGAACAGTGGTGCAACATATCCAGACGACAGAATCAGACCACTGTGGGCTTTTGATTACTGTGGCTCGGTCGGAATGGTTGGTTGATGATAAGGGGCCCCGGCCCTTTCGTTTTGAAAATATGTGGACCAAACATGAACAATATCCAATGGTGGTGGAGAAAGGCTGGCATGCCGGCGCTAGGAATATGGAGGATCTGCATGAAGCTTTAGGCCAAATGCAGAAGAACCTCCAAGGCTGGAGCAGAGAGGAATTCGGTTCTGTCAAAAAGCAACTGAAAGTTCTGCGAGTGAAACTTGAAAGAATACGAGCTAGCTCGATCCGGTCAGGACCTACAAAGGAAGAATGCGATTTATTGAAGAAGATTTCTGATTTGCTGGCTAGGGAGGAGGCGATGATGAAGCAGCGCTCTCGGGTCCAGTGGCTAGCTGAAGGTGACCGGAATACTGCCTATTTTCATTCCAAGGCTAGAGAACGTGCAAGAA
Organism: Poa pratensis; assembly: GCA_947311845.1. Classification (NCBI taxonomy): domain Eukaryota; kingdom Viridiplantae; phylum Streptophyta; class Magnoliopsida; order Poales; family Poaceae; genus Poa; species Poa pratensis. The sequence continues at coordinate 99,554,087 of CAMZMU010000128.1, read as the reverse complement.
CGAACAGAATTGTTTCTTTGAGGGATGAAACGGGTAATTATGTTTCATCTCGTGCGGATATTGAATCAATGACTATTAATTTCTATTCTAGCTTATTTACGGCACAAGAGAATACGGACCCAGAAGTTATTACTCATTTTGTGCAGCCAAAGGTTTCTGACCAGATGAATATTGATTTGGACGCTCCAGTTTCGGATCAAGAGATTGAGAATGCCTTGTTTATGATGCACCCGAATAAGTCCCCAGGGCCGGACGGATTCACGGCTGGGTTTTATATCCGCCATTGGGATTTACTCAAGCAAGATGTTTGTGCGTCGGTCAAACAGTTCCTCAATGGAGGAGATATGCCTGAAGTGGTGAATAGAACTATTCTGGTTCTGATTCCAAAGGTTAAACAACCACAGGAGCTGGGTCAATACCGTCCTATTTCTCTTTGCAATGTGTTGTACAAAATTGCCTCTAAGGTTCTAGCCTTAAGGCTTCGGCCGGTGTTGGATGAAATCATTTCGGAAGAGCAGAGTGCTTTCGTTCCGGGCCGTCTCATTACGGATAATGTGATCACGGCATATGAGTCAATCCACTATCTGAAAAAGAAGAAAGGGAAGACGGGAGCTTGCGCCATCAAGCTGGATATGACAAAGGCGTACGATAGAGTTGAATGGACATATTTGAGAGCGATCATGTCAAAACTCGGTTTTTCACAGCGTTGGATTAATCTGGTTATGAAATGTGTGGAGTCGGTATCCTTCTCGGTGAGAGTAAATGGTACCTTTTCGGATTTCTTCAAACCTACTAGAGGTATACGTCAAGGAGATCCTATTAGCCCATACTTGTTTCTGTTGTGTGCTGAAGGTTTAAGCGCCCTCCTAAAGTATAGTGGGCCGGCTTATTTATCCAGAGGGATAAGAGTTGGGATTCATGCTCCATGGATTTCACATCTCTTCGCTGACGATTGCCTAATCTTCACTCAAGCGTCAGGTACAGGAGCTACACGGCTACATAATATTCTTGAGGTGTACCGACAAGGCTCTGGCCAATTGGTGAACAGAGCTAAATCGGCGATCTTCTTTAGTGCAAACTGCGAAGCAAATGTTAAGGAGGAGGTGCATTTAGCTTCGGGTATCAATTCTGAAGCATTGATGGAGAAATATTTGGGGCTGCCAACTGCCCTTGGGAGGTCAACGGATGAGGAGTTCGAACATATTGTCACAAGTATAAAGAAACTGGCTAAGGGTTGGTGCCCCAAAACCCTTAGTGGTGCGGCAAGAGAAACTCTAGTAAAATCTATTTGCCAGGCGATCCCCACCTTTTCGATGAGCTGCTTTAAGTTGTCGAAGAAGATGTGCAAGAAAATTACCAATTGTGTAGCTCGGTACTGGTGGGGTGGTGATGAGAAGAAGAGGAAAATTCACTGGAAGAAGTGGGAGGCGATTGCCATCCCTAAATCCGAAGGAGGCATGGGTTTTAGGGACTTTCAACTTTTCAACCAAGCGATGTTAGCAAAACAGGGGTGGCGGTTGATTGAGAAACCAAATTCACTTTGTGCTCGTGTTTTGAGAGGAAAGTACTTTCATGATACTGATTTCATGTCGGCAAGGAGGAAACGAGGGAGCTCTCATGTTTGGAATGCTATTTTATATGGAAGAGAAGCTTTGAAGGAGGGTCTTATCAAACGAGTAGGTGATGGATCAATAATTCGGTGCTGGGATGACCCATGGATCCCTGGGAATCACGGAATGAAACCTATGGTTAGGTTGCCCGATCCAACAGTAACTACTGTCGATGAATTAATTGATGTAGAAAGAAATTGCTGGAACATGGTTGAGGTGAGGAAGAATTTTGTGGAACCTGATATTACCACAATTAGCTCAATCCCCCTTGGTAGAGTGACTGAAGACTTTTGGTCTTGGACGCCAGAAAAGAGAGGCTGTTTTTCTGTCAGATCGTGCTATCGATTATTGGCAGCAAAGCGAAACCTGAACAATGATGCAAGCAGTTCAAATGGTTTGGCCCAACCATACTGGAGACATCTCTGGAAGATGGAAGTTCCACCGAAAGTTCGTGTTTTCTGGTGGCGAGTTATCAAGGGTTTTATTCCTTGCCGGCAGATTTTGAACAAGAGGCATATGGAAGAATTAGCATTTTGCAAAACTTGTGGTGCTGAGCAGGAATCTATTTTTCATGCAATGTTCGAATGCACTTAGGCCAAATTATTCTGGCATGAGATCAAAAGTATAGCTCATGTGAAGATCCCGGTGCTGCATCCCAGATCCTGGGCGACAGATATTATCCAGGGAGATGTGGTGAATAAGGAAGCCGCAAACATCATTTTATGTGGGTGCTGGGCAGTTTGGACAGAAAGAAATGCAGTTTGGCATGGTAACGGCGGTCGTACTGTGTCTGCCTCAGTGAGATGGGTGCTGGATACAACATATGATCTAGCACAGATGGGTAAAAGGAAGGAGCCGAAACCAGCAATGCAGCAGCCTAGTTGGAAGAAGCCTGAACCGGGGACTATCAAGATCAATGTTGATGCCGCGTTCCAGGGTGACATCCGACAGGGTGCGACCGGGCTGGTGATTCGTGACCATGACGGACGAATGATCCGGGCACAAGCACTATGGTACCCCTCCATGGGTAGTGCAATGATTATGGAGGCACAGGCCGTCCTAGATGCTGTACGATTGGCGTCAGAGAACCTCACTCAATCGGTTGAGATTGACAGATGCTCAAGAGGTGTTGAAGATGATGGATGATCCGGGCGGGGGCAAATCTGAAATTGCCTGTATATGCCAGGAGATCAAGGAGCTGAGTGGTTTTTTTACTAGCATTAAATTTTCGTTTGTAAGGCGGTTAGCTAATATGGCTGCCCATCTATGTGCTAGAAAGGCTAGTGAGGTTAGGAGCCGGTGTGTATGGATTAACTTTACTCCATCGTGGCTCACTGACACACTAGCGAAAGATTGTAACCACTCTGGTTGATTAATGAAGTTTCTGAATCGCAGAAAAAAAAAATACGAGGAGAGGAACTCGGGGGAATCAGATATCCACAAGTAGCGGAGGGAGCGGAGACCTTGGAGCCCACCTGCGCTTCCTTCTCCTGCTGCGTGGTCGTCATGTGGTGGGCTGGAGATTAGGCTTATCCTTTTGCAACGGTCAATCGTCAACTCTTGTAGATGGGGAGGCAAGAGCAGCAGTCCTTGTGCTGCTGCCACTGCTGTTTCTATTTCCTCCTCTCCTCCTGTCTGCTGTTGCTGCTTTCCAGATGTAGTTTTTACATACACACCCAGCCCAGTTATATTATGACAGTTCCAAATTGACAAAGTTGTGAGGTTTGGAAGGAAAGAGAGCAGCAGTGTCAGTTCTTCCCCGCTCCTATCACATCTATCGATTTTGATATTTTTCAGAGATGTCATCACATGGAAGTGAGCCAGCGGTAGGGGAGGGATGTTTGTCACCTCCAAGACTTCTATCTCTACTATATAATACGAGGAAGGTTTCTCTCTTCGTCCGTTTTGGTTTGGTACGTCGTCTTGGTTCCTCCGTTTCGATCCGGTCCAGATTTGGCTCGTACGTGTTGACTGGCGTCGATAGTTTTGTTGGTACGCTCGAAGTGGGCCAATGTTTCTCTCAAAGTCCAACCGAACATAGTTGGGCCAGTAAAAAACTAAGCAGGCCTTTTTTGTTTGAGCCAAGCCCTCTACGAACAAGCCTCTCGAGCACCCTACAAACGAACAAGCCTCCCCATCATACTCCTAAACGAACACTACTCTGACTCGAATTCGTGCTTAACACGTGGCCATGGGCACCTGTATACGTATAAAAAAGCTCTGCAATCTCTTATCAGAACCCCAGATCAACATTGCCTAGCCTGAAGTTCTCCTCTAGCTCCTCGTTGGCACGAAATCCCAAATCGATATTACCTAGACTGGCAAGCTAGAAATCTGCTCCAGCTCGACGTTGACGTTGTTCTACTGATCTGATCTCTCCATCGACACTGCTTGGTCTTGCGCAGTTGCACTCACAACCGACACGCTGCGACAAAACGGTAATCACTTCTCCTAATGTGTGCTGGTCACGTTAATTTCATGTCTCTGTTAAGTCTAGCAAGTACAAATCCTAATGTTGCTCGCTGACCTGATTGGTTGCCGTGCCTAACCAGCCTCCCATGGTCCAACTATCATCGAAAGCTGAATTGGTTGCATGGGAAAATCTAGCTAGCTCCATCATGGGTACTCCTCGATCATGTGATAGTGATTTACTTTCTAACTACTTCCTATATGCATGCTCACGCTTGGTTTTATCTAATCACATTGGCAGTATATATATTGGGCTATACGTAAAAAATAATTTCCTATTTAGCCTTACTAACCCTCCCGCGTCTCTATTATTTAAGTCATGAGATGCATGTGCAAACAACAAAAGCATATGTGATTTTCCGATAATCAAACCTCATGATATTTAGCTTTTACTACATATATTTCTTCTCAACAATAGCATTTATATTATTCAACCTCTCCCATAGGTAAGCGTTTTGGGTTGCAATTTCAAGTTATGGATATCAAGGAACAACGAAGGAAAAGAGATAGAAAGAGGTATGCCAATATGACAGATGAAGAAAAGAAGGAAAAATTGAAAAAACGTCGTGATGCTTATAAGCAACAAAAAGCATTAAAAAAGACAAAGAAATATGCCGATTTAGAGCCGGAACAAAGGACAAGACAATGCGCACAAAAGAGGCTGAAATATGCAAATTTGGATCCAGAACAAAAAAAGCTAGATTAGAACAAATTCTAGCTAACCGTGAGTATAGGCGCAACACACCATGCAAAGAGTCAATTGCGATGGTGAACCCTGCATATGTCGAATCAGAAGAGGAAGTTCGTAGAAAAAAGGCTAGGATAGAGCAAATTAGAGCTAATCGTGAGTTTAGACGCAACACACCATGCAAAGAATCAATTGCAATGGTGAACACTGCATATGTCGAATCAAAAGAGGAAGTTAGTAGATGAAGATCTTCGATGTATACCAAGAGATAATATGCGATCGGTTTCAACCAATAGTTGTTTGTTATTCACTCCGGCCGTAGCAACGCAGGGGTGCTCTTTTTATTTGAGGTGTCAAATAATGTACACATGCTTGCTCTGTATTTTTTGTTTCCAATTTGCAGAAATTGCAAGTCTACATATTTTGAGTTGGAGATGATTGTATTCACATAATGCATGTTGTAGTCTTGCAAGTTAGACACATAGAGCTATATTTTTGCCATTCATTGGATGATTTTCTGGTACAAGAAATGAAATTCATATGACAATTATAGCATACCCCGTTGCAACGCACGGGCAATTTGCTAGAAAAACTAAAGTACTGTATTGGATTAAATAACTGACTTGTAATAATCACTATGTTGAGATTGAATGCCCACCCATTTTGGTACAAAATCCTCACAATCTCACTACCTTATATATATATTCCTGAGCCCTTTATTTTAATATATAATTAGATTTTTACAAAATCATTATGCATATTTATTTTTGCGTCGATGAAAAAACTTTAATGGCCCGTGGCAACACACGGACATTTAACTAGTATTAGTTAGATTAGAGAATCTCAAAAAATTCCACAACAACGCATCACCTTGACCATCCTCTCCCACAATAACCAAGCCCAATTTTGATCCGTAGTTTGTTGGGTAAACCAGCCTCTTGATACATGATCCCACCCCTACTATCTTAGCAGAGCACGGAGAACCCTTTCGCCAAGGGATAGAAGGCACCGAAGCTAGCTTTGGGCAGTTTATAATGATGAGCTCACGTAGCCTAGGAAACCAAGGCATTTCGTCCTCACCATGTGCTTCGTACCAAGTAAGACTTGGAAACGGCAACTCGACGAGTTCAGGGCAATTTCTAACGATGAGCACTTTCAAGCGAGAAAGCAAAGGACAAGCGTCGTTTCCAACCCATCTTTTCAATCTAGATATGTTACTCAAGTGTAGCCTTTTCAAGTTATGAAAGGTTGGAGGTGAGATACTACAACACTGCGGCTCTTCACCACGCTCATTAACCATCCACATCTCTCCCAAAGGTGGAAGATTTTTCCAAGATACACCATCTAGACAAAGTGATTCCAAACATTTAACCGTGAGATTAGTGCATAGCCATGATGGGCAATTAGTTCCCCCATGCCCTCTAATGATCAGCTCTTGAAGACCGCTATGAGGTACAAGATTTTCAAGAACATTTTCTTCTAGTTCAAGATGCATATCAGATCTCTTAACATCCCATTCTAATACGAGTTCTCTTACGTGGTTCTTGTGCATCAGTTTTAATTCATGTGCTTCCTCTTTTGTTTGTACATTTTCAAGATTATAGATGCCAAGTGATCCTCCAATCTCTGTCAACTGGCCAAGCTGGTTCAGTTCAAAACCCTCGCTCTCCTTTCCCACTCTAAATTCCTTTAACTCCTGGAACAATTTTAGTTTTCCAACCCCAAAAATGTCAGAATGGAGGCGACACATATTTTCGGGTACAAGAAAGTTATGCAATTTCACAAGGTTGCTCATATCTCTAGTTGAACTATCGAAGCTGTGTCGATGAACACCGTGCAGATCAAGGACCTCCAGATGATATAATCTAAACAACGCACCTGGTAAGTACACGTCCCAATAATCCAACGACTTGATCCTTAGGTAGCGAAGATGTACAAGTTTCGAAAAGTTGTGCAATACGTCATTCCAATCATATGCTACTCCAGACAAAAATATGACGCGAAGAGCTGTAGCTTCCCTAAACAATCCACCGAAAGTTTTGGCAAAGCTTCCATGGTAATCGCCAAATAACATTAAAGTACGTAGTTGTTCAACTTTAAGCCGTTTATCTAGTGCACTTAAATTTCCATTGTAATCTTCAAAAGACATTTTATCCTTTACATCGACGTTATCAATGATGATAGACAAGTGACGTACTGATGGGGGAATTTGTATATACCGCACATTAGAACTACAGATGCTAAGACATTCATATGATGAAACCTTCACTGCCAACTCATGCAGTAAGTCATGTATTATATAATAAAGATGTCCATCTTCCCTTTTTATCATTTTGAAAAATCCATGATTTACCAAGTCATTTAAATAGGACAGTCCAACATCTTCAATTCTGTTTCTCCTCTGGTTATATGAACATAAAATATCTAGTCCAATCCAGAAGTGAACTAGCTCTTTGCTACCAAATTCATAATCTTCCGGAAACAAACCACAAATTGAAAAACATTGTTGTAGATGGAAAGGAAGATTATCATAGCTAAGCTTTAAAGCTGGCATAATATCATTTTCGTCGGTTTGTGATTCCCACTCTTTACTTTCTAGAACGCTTGTCCAATGGTTAGATGTAAGATTTTTTCTTAGTAATCTGCCAACAGTTTTTGCTGCAAGAGGGGCATTCAGGATCATGCCAGCTGCTCGACATGGTCGACTACAGGGAGCCCGCGTACCATGCCAGTCCTGGACATCTTCCGGAGGCTGTCGAAGCTCTGGTGCACGAAGCGCGCGTGCCAGCGCCAGGCCTTGTCGTCAGTGTGCGCCGCCAGGCACACAGGCTGCACTATCTTCAGATGTACCTCGTACAACCTGTTCTTGGTGCGAGGGACCTTGGCGATCAGCAGCTTGTCCTGGTCCCGCACCGTCATCACGCCGTGCTCGACGTGGGTGGGGAAGCCGAGCTCATCCAGCTGGCCGATGCTGGATTTCAACTTCGGTATCCAGTAGACGTTTGCGAGCCCGTGGTGCCGCTCGTCGTCGATGGCGAACAGGACTGTGCCGCGCCCGCAGATGTCGACGACGGAGCCGTCCCCGAATCGCACCTTGCCTGACACGGCGCGGTCTAGCTCAGCGAAGACAGCCTCGTCACCAGTCATGTGGTTTGAGGCCTCCGTGTCGAGGGACCAGGCGGGGTCGACGTCGCTTGGCGCACGTCGGAGCATGACGCGTGCGCGCTCCTCGTGGAGGAAGACGTGCTCCCCTGTTAGCAGCGGGCTGGCCACCACTGGACCAGGCATCACAGGCCCAGCTGCCGTGGCGTGGACAATCTCCACGGCAGTGGCCATGTGAAGCTCTGGCTCCTCGTCGTCCTCGTGCTGCGTGAGGTGGGCTGCCGCCGCCGCCTCGTCGCGCTGCTTCTTCCTGCACTCCCGGGCCCAGTGCCCCTTCTTGCCGCAGTAGCGACATTTGTTGCGATCAGGATCATCACCGCCAGCGGATGGTGGCGAGCCCTTCTTTGGAGGTGGATAGTTCTTCCGCGCGCCAGAGCCCTGACCGCGGTCACGCCCACCGCCACCGCCAGCGGTACTCCCGCCGCTGGGCTTCTTCTTGCGCGCCTCCCACTGCTCCTCTGTAAGCAGCAGCTGGCCGCCGCCGCCCGTGCCGCCTGGCTCGCCATCAAGGCGTTCCTCGACAGCACACAGGTGGCCCACGACCTCCTCGACAGTGAGGGTGGCTGGGTCCATCATCGTCTCCATCGAGAATGCGATCTGGACGAAGCGGCCTGGAACAACAGACAAGAATTTTCGCACTACCTTCTCGTCGTCGCAGGTGTCACCGAGGGAGCGCAGCGTCGCCGCCAGGTTGGAGATGCGCATGCCGAAGTCCTCGATCCGCTCACCGGGCTTGAACACGATCGACTCGAACTCAGTTCTGAGCCGTCGCACGCGAGAGTCGCGCACGCGATCGGTGCCCTGGTGCTGAACACGGATGGCCTCCCATGCCGCCTTGGCGCTGCCCTTTCCGATCAGCATCAGGTGCATCTCCGGCGGTGTGGAACGGAGCAGCGCTGCTAGCGCCTGCTTGTCCTCGCGTCGGGAGACACCGTCTTCCTCAATCGCGTCCCAGAGCGATGCGGCCTGCATGTTCACCTCCATCACCAGTGCCCAGTTGGTGTACTCCCCCGCTTCAGCATCGGGAAGACGAGGCCTGCGCCCGCCATCTCGTGCATCACCTCCCTCTGCACTACTATCTCGCCGCCGCGGTGGTTGCCGCCGCGAGACAGACTCCGTCCCCGGCTTTGCGAGCGCCGTCGCGTGTCGGGCGGAGGAGTCTTGGACTTGGCGGATGAGGAGCTCTTGTCGGTGGGGAGTTCACCTTTTCCACCGCTGGACATGGCTCTGATACCAAATATTGGAAGGTCAGGAAAACAGAGGTATAATTTTGGCTGTTCTAGCACTTTACTTCTATTGCATAGTAAGATAGATATAGGGGTACATAGTCGGTTTTCACTACCAGGTCGGTTTGCACCTGTCTGTAGCCAACCACTCAAGATGTCCAAAACGAAATTTGCTACTACTACTACAGCTAGCTCTTAACTAATGTCAGGTTGGCTTTTTCAGAGACAAAACAAAGCCAAGCTTGAACTACAACTGAAAAGCAAAATTCTACTAGCACTGCACTGAATTATCCAACAATTTTCAGTAGCAAATCAACAATTCTCATCTTTTCGATCAGTATGCCTTCGTGATCTCCGCCAAACAAGACAAGTGCATCACCAAGTCTTTGTGAGTGCGACCAAAATGTAGATGAAACATATCTAGAAACCAACCAGAATGAGCATAAGAATACCTGCACAAGAAACAAAAAATGTTGAATGCATCATAATTTTTTTCCAGAGCGGAAAACACATAAAATGTAGTATTTTGAGTATTAGCTGAGAACCACATTGGTTTTCTTGATATTTCTTAATTCAGTATGAAATGAGAACAGTTAAACTCAAACAAACTTACCGTATTTATAATTTCTATACAAACGAAGACTGGACATGGATGGAGCAATTCACAAGGCTAAACAAATGTCAACTACAAGACGGTGCCCTGCATAGTAAATAAAATAAACCTTGTTCAGACTTCGGATTATACAGTAATGAATGAAACAAATAAGAAAAAAATTACTTGACCCGTGGAATTAGGAAGAAAGGTAAACACTATGGACTTTACAAAGAGTAATCTATGATCTTACATACACGTACCACAGTGCTAGCTCAGTGGCAGAGGCAGGGAGTGCGCGCCCAGCCCACCCACGTTTGAGTCCCGTGCTGCACGGACTCCGCTGGGGTTTTATCAGCGTTAATTCGTGGAGAGGTCTTATCCTTTCTAACAACGGACAGCTAAGGGAGGGACTCTTCCCCCCTTAGTCAATGTTTTTTTATCATATTCTGAGAGAGAGATGCTACTCAAGGCTATGATTTTGGAACAGTGTGTGAATGCAGAGTAAAGATAGAATAATTTACAACTCCATGGCCAAGCCTGCACAGTAGAAAAACAAACACTGTTCAGACTTTTGAAAAATAACAACATAAACCAACTGGGTAAATAACGATTTGGCAAGGAAAAAACTGAGGGCAATGGTGGGAGTTATGGATGGATTAAAAAAAGGATGTTATTCAAACTGAAATATAATAGTCAGACGTCCATAACAAAACATGATTTTGTGTAGAAGACAAATAGTTTTGTCTAAAAGATTAACGACACACGATGCGCAATCTGCTCCAGGTATTCAGAACAACATCATGCAGATGAACAAACAGCACTATTTTATTCTAAGCAGCATGTAGGAACTAAGGCAGTACTGGTTAGTTAATCATATGTGTGTACTAACCAGTTTTTATGTGCAGGATGAAGATACAAACTGAGACGAGCAATCTAGGTGGCTAAAAGAATATACATGTCCGTGGAGAACCCTGCAGAGAAGATTAAAATAAGCGAGTTATTTGGATGAAATGACAGTAAGTTTGTTGAACAAAGAAAATAAATAAAAAGGTTTTGACGCTAAAGAAGCTAGGAATCAAAAAAGCATGGGAAGGTACTAGGAACGAGTACAGAGATTGAGGGAAGTGTTTGTCTGTTACGTACCTTGGACTTGTCAGGCTCTGATTATCGGAATGGTTCCTATTAGCTTGTGGCACTCGCTTTTTAGCTCCGCGCTGTTGGCGTTATGACAGACATCTAACTCTAGCACTGAACTTGGAAGGCCGCCCTTGGGCAGCGACTTGATGGCATTACAGTCGGATATCTTCAATATTTCCAGCGAACTCGGGAGGCTGTTCGGCAGCGACTTCAAGGCAAAACAGAACCGGATCTCTAATTTCTGCAGGGAACTCGGAAGGTTGGGCAGCGACCAAATGGCCGAACACCACCTGATGTCTAATTCCTTGAGGTTGATAAGCTTGTGTAGCCCTGCAGGGAGGCGCTGCAGCTTTTCTCCGTAATCAAATCGGAGCACCTGGAGGGAGGAGAGGAGCTGAAGGGCCTCCTCTTGCTCCTTGGTCAAGCGTTCCGCCTCGTCATCGAACCTAAGATCCAATCTGGTGAGGGTGGAAGAGAAGAGGCTGCAGATGGACGTAACAAGGAATCCCGTGTTGTAGCTCATAGTCAGATCCAGGAGCTTGGAGGAACGGGAAAAAACCTCTCTGTCATGCTGCCGTGATGGATCGGAAACGGTGAAGAAATCAGGGATATAATCTAGGGTTAATTTTATGAGGCGGCCGTGGGCGAGGATAGGCCATAAGCCCTCGTCTCTTGAACCATCACATCTAGTCAACGATAATTCGGTGAGAGAGGTGAGGTTTGAGAGGGTTTGCGGCGTCTCCATGTGCTTCACGAATTGAAGGGCGAGGTGTTGCAGGCAGGTCGGGAAAGGGGAAAAGGAGGGGGACGAAACCGTGAAGAACTCAGGGCAATGGTGTACCCGTAACCAGCGGAGGGAGCGGAGACGTTGGAGCCCCCCTCCCCTTCCATCTCCTCCTGCTTGGTCGTCATGTGATGGGATGGAGATTAGGCTTATCTTTTTGCAATCGTCAATCGTTAACACTTGTAGATGGGGAGGCAAGAGTAGCAGTCCTTGTGCTGCTGCCGCTGCTGTCATTATTTCCTCCTCTCCTCCCGTCTGTTGCTGCTGCTGCTCTCCAGCTACAGTTTTTACATGCTCAGCCACACCCAGCCCGGTTATATTCTCACAGCACCATATTGACAAAGTTGAGAGGTTCGGAAGGAAAGAGAGCAGCAGTGTCAGTTCTTCCCCGCTAGTATCACATCTATTGATGCTGAGGTCTTCAGCTGGAAACCGGTATATGCCATGGCCTGCACTTTGAACCGGTGGCATGACACTGCTCGAATCCCATACCTCGATCTTCTTCAGAGATGCTAGCAACTGGAGTTCATCCAGCGGTAAGGGAGGGCCATTTCTCACGCACAAGTACTTTAGATCAGTTAGATTAGAGAACTTCAACCCGTTCCACAGCAAATCACCCTGAGCACCAGTTCCGACAATCTGCAAACCTTCTTTCGATCCGTATGGTGGGTAAGCCAGCGACTCAATGCCCGATCCCGCTTGTGCAATCTGAGCAGAGCAAGGAGCATGAATTCGCCAAGGGATAGGAGGCACCGACGTTAGTTTTGGGCAATCTCTAATGACGAGGTTCCAGAGTCTAGGAAACCAAGCCATTTTCTCCTCCCACTGTGCTTGACAGCAAGTAGGATGTGAAAAGGGCAACTCCATGAGTTCAGAGCAACCAGTAATGACGAGCACTTCCAAGTGAGAAAATAAAGAACCGTTTCCAACCCATTTTGTCAACCTAGATATGTTACTCAATTGTAGCCTTTTCAAGTTATGAAATCTTGGGGCTGATATACTACAACCCTGATACTCCTCACCTCGCTCATTAACCATCCAAATGTCTCCCAGAGGTGGAAGATTCTTCCAAGACACACCATCCAGACAAAGAGATACCAAGCATTTAACCGTGAGATTCATGCATAGCCATGACGGACAATTAGTGCCTCCATGCCCTCTAATGCATAGCTCTTGAAGGCTGCTATGTGGTTCACGATTAACAATAACATTTTCTTCTTGTACAGGATCCTCATTAGATCGCTCAACATCCCATTCTAATACGAGTTCTCTTACATGGTTCTTGTCTATCAGTTTTAATTCGTTTGCTTCCTCTTTTGTTTGTATATTTTCGAGATTATAGATGCCAAGTGATCCCCCAATCTCTGTCAACAGCCCGAGTTGACTCAGTTCAAAACCCTTGCTCTCCTTTCCCACTCTAAATTCCTTTAACTCCTGGAACAACTTTAGTTTTCCAACCACAAAAATGTCAGAATGGAGATGGACCATGTTTTCGGGTACAAGAAAGTGATGCAATTTTACAAGGTTGCTCATATCTCGAGTCGAACTTGTCAGGAAATGAGCAACTATGTTTCCAGGGGGCCAGAGGCCAGTACTTATACATGTGTGATGAACAGTAAACTATACACATCTAACAGCCCCCCTCAAACTCATGGTGGGTCAACAACACTGAGTTTGGAGAGAAAGAACCCATGCTGCGCTCGAGTCTGTGCCTTCGTGAAGAAGTCCGCCAGCTGTAACTCAGAGGGCACATAGTGAAGAGCAAGAAGCTGGTCCTGCACAGCAGCACGCACAAAGGAGGCATCAACACCGATGTGCTTGGTGAGCTCATGCTTCACCGGGTCACGCGCAATGCTGATAGCACCTGTACTGTCTGACAATAGAGGAGTCGGTGCAGCAGCAGTAACACCAAAATCCTCAGTAACCATCGCAACCAAGTCACCTCAGCCGTCAACATAGCCATCGCTCTCAACTCAGCCTCTGCACTGGAGCGGGAGACGGCAGTCTGCTCTTCGTCTTCCAGGCAATGAGAGATCCTCCAAGAAAAACACAATAGGCAGACAGCGAGCGGCGATCAGAAGGATCACTAGCCCAAGTAGCATCAGAGTAGGCCTGGAGCTGGAGAGAGCTGGAGCGAGGAAAGAAAAGTCGGCGAGAGATCGTGCCACGAAGGTATCGTAGAACACGGAGAAGGTGACTATAGTGGACAGAGCTGGGAGCTAAGACGAACTGACTCAGATGTGGACAGGATATGAAATATCTGGACGAGTGACAGCTAGATAGACAAGGCTCCCAACAAGATGGCGATAGCGTGTGGGGTCTGTGAGGGATCACCATCAGTAGCACGAAGCTTAACATTGAGCTCCATAGGAGTCTCAGCAGTGCAGTCATCACCAAGAGCGGCGCGAGCAAGAAGATCCTGAATATATTTTCTTGGGAGATGAAGAAGCCATCAGAGGTCGAAGAAACCTCAATCCCAAGAAAATAGCGAAGTGGACCAAGATCAGACATCAGGAACTGCTCACGGAGGCGGGCCTTAACAAAGGCAATATACTCAGAGTCATCTCCAGTAATGATCATGTCATCAACATACAGGAGGAGAGTGTCCGTCCACGAGGGAGGTGTGCACAAACAACGCGGGGTCATGGTCGCTAGGCTTGAAACCAGCGGCAGTCACCACAGAGGCGAAACGCTCAAACCAGGCGCGAGGGGCTTGTTTAAGGCCATAGAGAGAGCGCCGAAGACGGCAGACCATACCATCAGGAACAGAGTACCCCGGTGGTGGCTGCATATAAACCTCCTCACGCAACTCCCATTGAGAAAGGCGTTCTGGACATCAAGCTGAGACACAGACCAATTACGAACAGAAGCCACAGCGAGAAGAGTGCGGACAGTGGTCATGTGGGCTACGGGAGCGAACGTCTCATCATAATCGCGTCCCTGCTCCTGCTGAAAGCCACGAGCCACAAGACGAGCTTTGTAACGCTCAAGAGAACCATCGGAGCGAGTCTTGATCTTATAGACCCACTTGCATGTGATGGGACGAACACCGGGAGGAGGGGAAACAAGATCCCACGTGCCAGTGCGCTCAAGGGCAGCAATCTCCTCAGCCATCGCAAGCTGCCATTCAGACTGAGCCATGGCATCACGGTAGGAAGTGGGCTCAGCAACAGCAGAAAGACCGTACTGGGAATCAGAATAGCGATCAGGAGACCGTAATGAGGTCCGAGAACGAAGGTTATGAACCGGTGTACACGGGGAAGGTGGCGCTCCGGAAGTAGAGGGCATGCCAGAGGGATCATCCTCAACACGAGGGCGACGAGTGTAGTGGAGAGGGAAGGGAGAAAGGGGAGGGCACACTGGAGGAGTAGGTGGAGAGGTAGGTGACGAGGGAGGAGAAGAGGGTGGTGTCGAAGGTGTATCAGAAACAGTGGGACTCCGGAGGTGGAGGTGGAGAAGGAATATGGGGCACAAGAGGAGATGTGTCAGGGAGTATAAGGAAGGAGATATCCTCAACTGAGAAGGTCGAGGCGGTAGGACGCGGATAGTAGAACGAGACTCATCAAAAGTCACATCGCGGGAAATACGTAGCCGACGACTAACAGGATCCCAACATCGATAACCCTTGTGCTCATCACTGTAGCCAAGAAAACACACTCAACCGACTGAGCGGTCAATTTGGTGCGTTCGCGTGGAGCAAGGAGAACATAGCACACGCACCCAAACATGCGAAGAGCAGAGTAGTCAGGAGAACGACCAGAGAGACGCTCCATAGGATACCACCCTGCAAGGCAGCCGAAGGCTGGATGTTGATAAGATAGGTGGATGCGGAAACAGCCTCAGCCCAAAAGTGGGGAGGTAGAGAGGCAGCGATCATCATCGCACGAGCCGTCTCTAGGAGGTGGCGATGCTTGCGCTCAGCAACGCCATTCTGAGCGTGGCACCAGGACAAGAGAACTGGGAAGAGTACCCTGCTCGGCAAGAAAACCACGCAACATCTGAGATATATACTCACCAGCCGAGTCAGCACGAAAAACACGAATGGGCGTGGAAAACTGGGTGTGGACCATGGCAGCAAATCGCTTGTATATAGAGAGAACCTCGCTGCGAGATTTCATAAAATAGAGCCAAGTGTAGCGAGAGAAATCATCAATAAAAAGAACATAGTAGCGATGACCACCTTTCGAAGCAAAGGGAGCAGGACCCCATACATCAGTGAACTAGATCGAAAGGACGCTGAGAGACTGACTCACTCGTAGGATAAGGTAACTGAGTCTGTTTGCCAAGTCTACAACCATTACAATGTAAAGAAACATCACCAGAGACAGACCCTAAAACTCCTTGACGCACTAATGAAGACAAGCGAGAGCCACATATATGACCAAGTCGATGATGCCACTGTTGGAAGGACGCAGAAGAGGAGGCAGCAAGAGCATGTGAACTGGCGGGTGTGGTGGCAGCGGAAGGAACACGAAGCCAGTCAACCTCCCAAAGGCCCTGAGCATCACGGCGCCGAGGGCCAGCTCCAACTAGAGCCTGGGTGCGACGGTCCTGAACAGAGCAAGAGTCGGTATCAAGAATGACACGACAACCAGAATCAGTAAGTTGAGCAGCGGAGAAAAGATTCATGTAAGACGGGGAACATGAGAAACACTAGGAACAGAGAAAGACGGGGTAGAAAGAGTGCCACGACTAGCAACAGGAAGAGGTGTGCCATCGGCAGTGAGAACATTGACAGGATAATCAAGAGGTCGAATAGAAGACAGAGCAGAAGAATCAGAAGACATGTGAAAGGAAGCTCCAGAATCCAGAACCCACAGAGATGTACCTGACTGTGTAGGCGACGGTTGCGAAGTATCAGCGAGGCAGCGGTGCCAGTCGAGGAAGAGCCAGAGGAAGCCAGCATACGCTTGAGCTGGGCAATGTCCTGGGCAGTGAAGGACTGTGCAGACGAAGGCGCTGGAGCCGTAGCAGAGGAGCGACCCATGTCGCGCTGCTTCTTGAAACAATTTGACTCAGGGTGACCCGGCTTCTTGCAATAATCACAGAACGGGCGAGACCTACCCCCCCCCCCCCCCCCCGCAGAGGGCCGCACACCCACCCCCCGTGGTGGAGGGGGTAGCAGCGGTGGAGCAGACGACATCGGAGCACGGGCAGCAAGCACAGTGGGAACCACAAGCAGACCAGCAGACCGAGGCGAGTCTCCTCAGCACGAAGCTCTGCAAGTACCTCTGAGATGGGAACACGTCGACCACGGGCAAGCAAGTGAGCACGCCAAGCCTCAAACTCAGGACGGAGGCGAGACAGGAACTCATGGACACGCTGAAACTCCAAATCTGACCTGACTGTCTGACAGCAGCGACAAGTACCACAAACAATGGTCATCAGAGAGTCAAGCTGACGCCAGATGGCAGAGCACTGTGAGTAGAACTCAGCAACAGTAGAGTCTCTTGCTGAAGATCATGCTCCTGACGGACCACAGATAGGTAGAGAGCATCACCAGAGGGCTGATAGCGCTGACAAAGATAAGTCCACATAGCAGGAGCAGTGCCTAATCCCATGAACTCAGAAGCAAACTGAGGCAGAACACTAACAGTGAGAACAGTAGCAGCACGGGCATCATCATTGCACCATTGAGTGTAAACAGACAGATCATCCCGGTAAATAGAAAGGGACTCAGAATAATCCGATACCTGCTGGTCGTAGGCTTCAACTGCATGATTATCAACATCCTTGGCAGCATCCCGATCAGCCTGAGAAGCATCAGCAGCAAGAACAGGTGGCACCGGTGGAGTAGGAGCCACAGGAGCAACGGGGCATGGCGGACAAGAGACCTCGCCAGAGAGAACGCCCCACAACAGGAGGCCGCGCATGTGGATACGCAAAAGCCCACAAACTCGGCGTAGTTGGTGCCATCAAAAATCACAGAGCACTGAGGAACAGCAACATAGCCCGATGGAGACATCGCGGGCTATCTGCTGATTTTTTTTTTCCGAAATCAACGAAGAGAGAGAATATAGATCTTACAGGCCCGAGCTCTCCGGCCCGATGCGGAACAGGACGACGACCAGAGCTCGGGAGGCAGGGGCGGCGAGCAGAGCCGCGGACGCGGAAGGCGGGGCGACGACGTCGGCCGGAGCCGCGGGAGGCGGCGGCCGGAGGCGAGCGGCCGGAGACGGGCCGGGGCTCGCCCGAGCTCGCCCGAGCTCGATGAAGACGCGGGAGCTCGCGAGGGCGGCCGCGGGAGCTCGCGAGGGCGGCTGCGGGAGCTCGCGAGGGCAGGGGCGGCTCCGGCCGGAGGCGAGCGGCGCAGCAGGCCGTGGAAAGCCGGAGGAGAGGCGGCGGGCTGCAAGTCAGGGGAGCGACGGCAGCCTCGACTGGCCGGGCAGCAGCACGAATAAGGAAAACGACGGCGGCCGGGTGCAGCTCCGGCAACAGCAGGCCGGTGGAGGGACGGTGGCAGGCCGGACAGGGACGGCGGCGGCCGGAAACGGCGGCAGGCCGGAGTTGCTACGCACGGGGGAGGAGGTGAGAGCTAACCGTGAGCTCTGATACCATGTCAGGAAATGAGCAACTATGTTTCCAAGGGGCCAGAGGCCAGTACTTATACATGTGTGATGAACAGTAAACTATACACATCTAACAGAACTATCGAAAAAACACACACTTTGCAAATCAAGGACTTCTAGATGATACAGTCTAAACAATGCACTTGTAAGCACAAGTGCCAGTGATCCAACGACTTGATTCTTAGGTAGCGAAGATGGACAAGTTTCGAAAAGTTGGGCAGTATGTCCTCCAAATTATATAATGCTCCAGACAAAAATATGACACGAAGGGCTGTAGCTTCCCTAAACAATCTACCAAAAGTTTTGGCAAAGCTTCCATGGTAATCTCCAAAAAACATTAAAGTACGTAGGTGTGAAACTTTCAGTTGTCTATTTAGTGCACTTAAATTCGCATTGTACTCTTCGAAAGACATTATATCTTTTACATCTGTGTTGTCTATGATGATAGACAAGTGACGTATAGATGGAAGGATTTGTATGTACCTCACGTTAGAACTACAGATGCTAAGACATTCATACGATGAAAGCTTCACTGCCAACTCATGCAGGAAGTCATGGATGACATAATAAGGACCTCCATCTTCCCTTCTTACCATTTTGAAAAATCCATAATTTACCAAGTCATTTAAATAGCTCAGCCCAACATCTTCAATCCTTTTTCTCTTCTTGTCACATGATGTAAAATATCTAGTCCAATCCATAAGTGAACCAACTCTTCGCTACCAAATTCATAATCTTCAGGAAACAAAGCACAAGAAGAAAAGCATTGTTGAAGATGGAAAGGAAGATAATCATAGCTAAGCTTTAAAGCTGGCATAATATCATTTTCGTCGGTTTGTGACTCCCATTCTTTACTTTTAGGATGCTTGTCCAGTGATTCAATGTAAGATTTTTTCTTAGTAATCTACCCACAGTTTTTGCTGCAAGAGGTGAACCCTTGAGCTTTTCCACTATTTTGCTCCCAACTTCAGATAATTCCGGATGGTTAGCGCACGGTATCTGGTCACCAAATACACATTCTTCAAAGAGAGACATAATATCTTTAGGACACAGATGCTCTAGTTGGAGTGAGTATTTAGTTGTCTTAGTCGTGTCTACTACCTGGGGTATTCGAGTTGTGACTATAACCATGTTACCTTTTGCCCCCTCTTTTTTAAATAGAACCATTAGTTTTTTTCCACTCGTTCTCATGATGTGTCCACACATCATCTAAGACAAGTAAAACCCTCTTTCCTTTTATTCTTTGCTCGATGAGTTCTTCGTCACTACAATTGTTGTTTTCATTGTTAACTTGGGGGATCTTTTTCACAATCTCTTTTGCTAACCTATTTGCATTAAAATCGAAAGAGACACAAATCCAAATGGGGACCTGGAAATGGCTTTCATTTGTTCATATATGTGTTGCGTGAAAGTTGTCTTCCCAATACCCCCCGGGCCAACTATTGGAAGCACAGTAAGTTCACAACATTCACTATTAACAATTTCATCTACAACAATTCTTTTTTGGCTGTTCCTCCCATATAACTTAGGCTCTGTGATTTCTGGGGTGGTTTTGTCTCTGTTCATAGCAGTTGCATGTCCAGGGGTACGGCTGGAGCCCAATAGCTCTAGATTAAGAATGGTGGAGACCATAGCACATACGGGCTTCAACTGTTCGATGATGTCCCTAATTCTTTTAGACATTTCTACCCTATCAAACTTTAACTTAGGTGCTTGCGTGACATGATTCCTCTGCGGTGCCTTGGCGGACAGCCAAACTCCACAAGGAAATATCCATCCATTTCCTGGCATGTTGGACGATTCTAACATGAGAGTGTCAAGATCATCATCGTGGATAGACGGAAAAGAATAGCATGGGAAGTGTTTACCGACAGCATGGGAGGCTTCACGAGCACTGGAGGCAACCTTTGGGATGCATCCGCCATGAAACTCCTCCACAACCTTGTTGGCGGTAGACGATGGTGAGTAAGTGATCTCACGGCTTCCACAAAAGCGGAGGCCTGAGAGGTATCCTTGTTTGCTACCTTCGTCTTGCTCATTGTGTGTGGCAGCACGCGAGCACAGTGGTAGCTTGAGCTTATTCGCACATGCTCGAGCAGTGTGGCGAGCATTGAGGGCGAGGTCTTGGTAGGTGCCATCGAGCTCATCCTGAATGCGGAAGTAGTCGAGCTCATCAAGCACGTCCTCAGCCCCATACGCAAGCTGCCGCAACTTGTCTAGCAGCTTCCCTAGTGCAGGGTTCTGGATCTCCCTGCCTCGGACATTATTCAGCATCGCCTCGGCGTACAAGAGCTGCATCTTCAGCGCCTCCATGTTGGATCCTAGCAAGGAGCTTGCACCCCATGCCTCCAGCACACCGCTGGACAGTGGGCGCAGCGCCTTGCCCACCACCCAGCTCGCCGCGGGGATGCCTACCGTCTCCATCGACTAGTTGATGTCGATGCCTTTAACTGTGGTTTTACATGCAATCAATCAAGACATATTGAGTTGAAGATGGACTTTCATCAGCGTTGTTGAGCTAGGAGAATTACACAGTGTAAACAAATATTGTTTTACTAGTTCAGAAAAATATGTACACAGTTTCACAAGTACTATTATTGATGTGATCAATCAATTAACTGTTGACAGTTTAATGTAACCAGCGACTAAGAGGTAACGTTCAGTGATAATAATTTCATGCATAATTTCCGGAGGAGGGCAGGAGGTCGGGCCACTCTGCACTGCAAAGTTTTGCTACCAGAGGACTAGCTAGCTAGAAAGGTAGTCAAGACTAAAGATGCAATGGAGAAATGCTGGACCAGGTTGATGTCCAGAGGGGAAGGGTGTGGATGGCAGGTGTGTGGAGAACTACAGATACCTGGGAGGTGGTATTTATATATGTGAGCAGCTTCCCATTCACAGATGCGAAACTGGGAGAGCAAGCAAACACTTTGCTTGAAATCTCGTGACGGGCATCACGCCATCACTACTGCATATACATTAGTGCACACATCTACGATCTTGATCCAACGCATAAACCTTTTTTTAATTTGTTGCATAACTGGATAGAAACTTACTCATGCCTTTTTCTTTAAAAAATATGACTGCCTGTGACTTGTGTGAAAAATAGAAAATTAGATACAGTACAAAATTTCTATGGCTGCTGCAGAAATCTAATTTTGTGATTATAACACATGTCATAAATGGTCCAGGGTAGTTTTCGTGATGGATCTAACCACTAAGAAAGAGATGTTTTGGACACCTCACTATAGATGAATCACAAAAACCAGGCATGTAAGCATGTTATACATCATACATTCATGCCAACATATTTGTTTCATCTAAAAAAATATCTGTTTAACAAAATAACATCAAATACGGGTTTTAGATATCTTATGTAGTTAGTGGTAAGTACCTCCCTACATACAGACTTTCGTTTTAATAACTATTAATGAAATAGGTTAACACGTCAGACATGGGTTTAATACGACCAGTATGCAATAAGAATTTCTGAACGTCAGATGCACTTGCAGGCTGAACCATATGCCACTGCCCACTGATATTGAGGTGGAAATGGTGAACAGGAAGGCAAGGAATGTCACGCCACATATATTCTACTATTCTGAGATGAAGCAATGCATACATATTCTTTCTCACCTCTTGTAGGTATCGCATATGCCTTTTTGTACACAAAGACGAAACTGATAGGCGAGGGGGCAACAGTGAGCTGATGGTGAAGGTTACCAAACAAAAGCATCATCTTTCTCTCCGACCCCTCGATAAGATGCAAATTATTGCCCAGACCCATCACCTTTACCTGATAGTGCAGCATTTGTTTCTTGTCTGGCCCTTTCCAGCTTGGTTTTTTTTCCAGCTTGCTGATGACCTTAGTATCACACCACATGTCTCTTTGCTTTTTCATTTACTTTTTTTTTGAAGCAAAAGGTAGAGGATTCTCTAACTTGTTTTCTTCAAAAAGGCCAAAATTCCTCAGTTTTTTAGATGCAAAATGCCTAAGTTAGTTTACATGTTGTTAAACTGCCGTGGTTCTGAAATGAGCGAAAATTGTAAAAGATAGTTTAGTAGTGCACATGACCCCTGCGGTGCGTTGGGCATTCACTTATTCAGGCTCCAGTTTGCAGGCCCAAAAGTTTAAATCTGCTTGTTCACTGGATGTTACCCACTCAGCCCCATAGGCACAAGGTGTTAGCTGTGAGCCGTCGGAGGCCATGGAAGTCATTGCAAGGAGTCGAAGGCACGCCTGTTCCTTGGCTGCCAGGGATTGATCGTGTATGCGTCGAAGTAGGTCGGCCAGGACCGTTGTCTGCTGGTCCTTATACGTGTGATGGTTGGCTGAACAAAAGCGTAGATGTCTATGGAGGATGTAGTTGCGTCATTGAAGCCAAGAGCTGCTGCGTGAATTGATAGCGTGGGGCGACATGAGACACTGTTTCCAGGGCTGGGCATCTCTTACAACCAGTGGCGCCCGTCTAGCACTGATCGAACCAAATGATGTATGTGGTGCTTGCATCACAATCTTTGTATGTACCAGTTTCAAAGATAAGGACTCGCATCCATGAAGAAGAACAGGAGCAAAAAAAAAGGTACAGATGGGATGAAATGTGATTGGACTGCACCGTCTTAATTAATAAATCCCTCAAAATCTTTTCAATGAAATGAAACGCAAAGGTCCTTTGCGTTTTCTCGAGGAAAAAAAAAGAGCGCGGCAGGTCAAAACAAATAACATCAAGAAAGCATAGAGCATGAGAGCAGAGGTGGTCATGAGAAGAGCAGCTTCTGGTACTGACCTTAACATGACCTTTTTCCATGTGGTGGTCTCCTTCCTTCCACTCATCAACAACAATAAGTGAGCAGCAGCTGAAGCTGCCTTGTAATCTCAGTTCCCACCGAGACGCGGACCAGACTCCCTGCCGTTCTCTTTTGCTAAGTGAAATCCAAGCAAGCTCAGCACACTACCCGTAATTTTTCACAGATGGAGCGGGAGCAGAATGCAAAATCAGTTTTCTTATCTCTTTGGTGCCTTTTTCTTTTCTTTTAGTGTTCCACAGAGCAGAAATGACAGAGAAACTATATTATCCTCGAGAGCAACTTGCCTCTGCAGTTGTAAATTAGGATGTAGTAATGTGTAAAATACAGTGATATAGTTAGGTGATTTGAAGCGGTTATTTTTTGATAAAGATGTTTGGGTTGTTGCTTGTGACTCGGCTCTAGTCTATTGTTTTGAGCAGAGGGGTGAACTTATAAGATTTGACTGAAAAAAACCTTCCAACAAGCCTAAAACACCATGCACTGCAGCGAACATGGTATCGTTGACATAGAAACTAACACACAATTATCGAGCAGAAGCTGAACATAAATTCAGTTGCTTATCCCTTTTGGTGTTTTTCTTTCCTTATTATTGTGCACAGCATAAATGACAAAGAAATAGTTTAGTATCCAGAAAATCTTGCATTTGCAGTCGTAACCTTCCCAAATTGTGCATAAGAACTGCGATAAGCTGACACTAACAATGCTTTAACCTTATAGAACAGCCTCCTCGCCTCCACGCCACCGCATTGAGTCGACAAACAAACGAGACCCCGCTGGGTGCACCGGACCAGACAGGAAAAAAAATTAAGGGTTTGGAGGAGGATGCGCTTACGCACTTGGTCTGAATCGGACGCCGGGCAGCGGCGATGAGGCGGAAGGAAGCCGTGGCATCCGTCGCCGGCGGCTGGTCTCCGACGAAGCAGCCATGGCCGGCCTCCCCTGCGCCAGATGGGGAAAGCGTGGGCTTCCACCACCCTCCTACCTAGCCTTGGCTTTCCTGAAGCCCAGCGAAGAAAACCGGCCCACGTGGAGGCCTTGTAAGTAAGTCCAGCTAACTCCATATGGGCCATTGGGCTTAATACACACGCAGGTGCCGGGCCGGGAGTTGGAGCGGACGTGGCGGCAGCCCATTGGGTGGCAGCGGATGCGCCTCTGCTCTCCACCGTCTTCTCTCCGCGGAAGCTGCCACGGCCACCCACATCATGGTCATGGGAATGGGGGGATCCACCGCGAAGGGAATCCCAACTAGACTTCCCCGTTCGTGCACGGCGCGGAGGAGCCGAGGCCGACGACACCCGGAGCCATGGCCCTGCCGCTGCTGGGCTCCCCCTCCTGCTCGCTCCCGGCCCCCCACCCTGCCCGCTCTTCCAGGTACTACTACTCACTGACCAGTAGCAGCATCAATGCGGGTTCCTCCTGTACTAATTATGGTTTAATTTATTTGTGTAAAGTGTCGGAATCCGCCGCTCCTTCATCTCCATGATACGTAGAAACTTAGAGGCATGAAATCGGGACCGGGATTTCGGTTCCTCACATGGATGTAATGGTGACTGAATATCTCTGAATGTTTATTGTCGGCAGGAGGAACTGTAGCCCTGCTGCGCGAAGCCATTTCACATGCTCTCTGGATCAGCAAGTGCCACTGAGAACCAGTGGGATATCCAAGCATGTGCTCTCGTGCCTTGCTGCTTCTCTTGTGTTCATCGCTCCACCTAGTCAGGTACCTGTGCATCCTAACCTGTACACTCAATCGTAGAGAAAACTCGGAGAGCAAAGCTGCCACTACCACTTCATCCATTTGAGCGCCCACTGGCAGAAAAAAAAAACAGAGAGTAAGGTTACCAGTTGAGACATGCGACGACATGGTATCGATGCCCTCTTCTTGTTGACCAGGCTATTCCTGCAGACACCTTTGCCCCGCCGAGCTTGTGCCAGGTTGCAGTGGTGGCGGCCATCGACAAAGGTGCCGTTCCTCTGAAATTGGACGGCCCTTCGGATGACGGCGGCTCTGGCATGATGATGATGAAGGGCATGACTGCCAAGAACTTCGATCCAGCCCGCTACTCCGGTAGGTGGTTCGAGGTGGCGTCGCTCAAACGTGGGTTCGCTGGTCAGGGACAAGAAGACTGCCACTGCACTCAGGTACTGCAATGACAGAAGCCTTGCACACGAACCTGAAACTGTAAGTGGATGATTTCTGAAACTTGCTGGTGGCTGGTGTTGCAGGGAGTGTATACGTTTGATGAGAAGTCGCGCGCGATCCAGGTGGAGACGTTCTGTGTCCATGGTTCGCCTGATGGATACATCACCGGTATCCGGGGCAGGGTGCAATGCCTGTCTCAGGAGGACATGGCCAGTGCCGAGACAGATCTCGAGAGGGAGGAGATGATCAGCAGCAAATGCTTCCTCCGTTTCCCGACACTCCGTTCATCCCCAAGTTACCATATGATGTCATTGCCACTGATTATGACAATTACGCTGTTGTGTCTGGAGCTAAGGACGCAAGCTTTATTCAGGTAGGTAACTGAATTCTGGATTATAGGCAAAACCCCTCATATATATATATCATCTTCCTCATGCATTGGTTATATTTAGCAAATACAAATTTCTCGGACAGTTGATTACATTGCCAACTAAACTAAGAGCTTACTCTCGGAACTGAACACTTGGCAGATTATAGAGTATAGTTCTGTGTTGGTAAAATCATCTTACTGAACTCAGAAGAGTTAATTCTCAAAACTGAACACTAGGCAGTATGTGGTGTGAACTTTATGTTGGTAAAATTATCTTACTTTCTGATGCCCTGCTATTCTGAAATAGCATGAGTAGTAATTAAGTCACTTTTGTGCTACTGAATCAGATATACTCAAGAACACCTAACCCTGGACCGGAGTTCATCGAGAAGTACAAGTCCTACGCTGCCAACTTCGGGTACGATCCGAGCAAGATCAAGGACACGCCGCAGGACTGCGAAGTCTCGTCGGACCAACTTGCACAGATGATGTCGATGCCCGGGATGAGCGAGGCCCTGACGAATCAGTTCCCGGACCTGAAGCTGAAGTCGTCAGTCGCGTTCGACCCGTTCACAAGCGTGACGCAGACCTTAAAGAAGCTCGCCCAGGAGTACTTCAAGTAAATCCAGTGTTGTACCTCCGACAGTGCCTCACCCCTCGACGCGGAGTTGCAGTTTAATGATGAACCCCAATAAAAAATTCAGTCTTTGTTATGTTTCAGCGATTATGGCTTTTCCTATGAGCATTATTAGAGGAAGCCACCAAGCAATCGTAGTGAATTAGAACTCTATCGCCGAAAGTTAAACAATTACAGAAGGTTATGGCTTGGCACACGGAAGGTTAATTACACTTTGGATATGGTAAGAAACAACAATGAATCCCGAAGGACGAGAGAGTCATCATCATTGACATGGCTCACGACTGGACCTCTGCGGATGACGATCACGGCGAGAGCCGGCGGATGCTGGAGACGTCGTCGAGGTGCATCACGGAGAGCGTCACGGTGACGCACAACTTCGAGGTGGCCAGCTACCCGCTGCTGGAAGGCATGGGCGTCGGCAAGCACGTGAGCTCGAGCAGGTTCAGCGCCGGCGGCCACGACTGGTGCCTCAGGTTCTACCCGGACGGAGCCACGGAGGGCTGTGCCGCCGCCGGCAACGTGTCGGTCTACCTGTGCTACCTCAGCAAGGCGAAGCATGTCAGGACCAAGTTCACGCTGACCATGCTGGAGAAGCAGGGCAAAGTGCAGGTGACGGACAAGGGCCTGCAGGATCACGAATTTTCTCCGGTGCACCCTGACTGGGGTTCCCCAGCTTCGTCGAGAAATCGAGGCTGCTATCGTCGTCGTCCCTCCTCGACGACAGCGGCGGCTACCTGACGATCAGGTGCGTCCTCGTCGTGATCATGGCACCGCGCACGGAGCGCAGGAAAGACCTCGTCGTGGTTCCGCCGCCGGAGCTGAACGGAGACCTCGCGCGCGCGCTCAGAGAAGGGATGGGCGCGGACGTCACGATCCGTGTGGGCGGCCGGGCGTTCGACGCGCACAGGGTCATCCTCGCGTTGCGGTCGCCGGTCTTGAAGGCGCTGCTCTTTGGCTCGATGATGGAGAAGGATAAGCCGAGCATAGAGATCGTCAACGTGGAGCCGGACATCTTCGAGATGCTCCTCCACTTCATCTACACGGAATCGCTACCGCCGCCGTGCGACCGCGAAAACTCAGAGCACAGCTCCGCCACGATGCAGCACCTGTTGGTCGCCGCAGATCGTTACGGGCTGACCAGGCTGAAACTGATATGCGAAAAGGAGCTCTGCAAAAGCATCGACGTGGAAACCGTCACCACAACGTATGTGCTCGCGATTCAGCACGAATGCGAGGGGCTAAAGAACACCTGCTTGGAGTTTATATCGTCGCCGGAAGTTACTGACGCCGTCGTCGAGAGCCAAGGGTTCAAGCACCTCTCGGCAAATTTGCCTCTTCTGGCTGTGGAGAAGAGCCGCGGGAACAAGATAGCCAAGAAGTAATCCCAGCGAAAAATGTGTAGTATAGATTCGGAAATTTTTGTTAGGATGCATGAATTGTTATAAACTCCAACCTTATGTTTCAAATAAATACACTATATATTTTTGCGAAATACAGTACAACGCAGACGCTCATATACATGCGCATACACTCATCCCTATGAACACCCACGCACACCCTACCCCTATGAGTACCTCCGAGAGACTGAGCCGGCGGATCAGGTCTTGACATTGACGAAGTCACCACGGACGCCTCGCTGTCGACGGAACGTCGCCTCCCACTGAAGAATATTCCGGCTAAATGAGAAAGACAAGCATCAAACCTGTGGTTTGAACTCTGGTGGGATGCGGATACAACCACCTCCTAACCATCTTGCCATAGAGAAGTTCTCAAATACACTATATATTGATATTCTTTGAACCTAGTCAAACCCAAAGAAATTTGACTTGGATCAGAACTAATATGCCTTATATTTTGAAGCGTGGTTTTATATCGATTGCATAACATATTTGATAATTGCCAGATCTATTGATATACTCAAACACATAGCAAAAAGCAAAAAAAAATCGTGGGAAAACCCTTTGCCGGGTATTTTTGGCCGTCCGAAGACAAACGGTTGGCATATCTTTGCCGAGTGCGTGGGCACAACACTCGCAAATTGTGGACCATGAAATGGCGCAACGTGTCCAAACATTTTCCATCGCATAGCTGTTTTCCGAATGCCATGCCTGCCTCTGGTACTGCTTTTTTGCCGAGTGCCACCAGTAAGCCAACATAAGCCAGAGGGATGCGCTCCAGGGCTCCACGTGTCACACGGTCTCCTGAGTGCCGTGCATCTGTGCTGGCAAACATCGCTCATTAGTCCTGCCAAAATTATTCAAGCACACATTCCATCATAATCTAAGCTAAGTTCCAACTAAACTGAAGAAATTTTACAACGGAAAACCCTACCAAACTACTACCAAGCCAAAACCCTCGCAAAGCCTCCCTAATCCCTCATCATCAGACGGTCCCAAACACATGATTTTGCACTATCGGTCGCATAAAAAATCAAATAAACCTCAACCGCATCCCCAAATTACAGGTTCCTAACCCTATTGCGACACAAAAAATGCTTTCGAGCGCTGCGTTGAGTACTAGGTCAAAAAGGTGTGTGTCTCTTCCTCTCCCTTGGATTGATCGATGAAGAGGTAGTGGAGGCGGGGCATATGAGATAATCCAGCATTCTATGAGTTTTTTTTTTGTGAAATTACAACACAGAGCGCCGCCCCACGCGACACCTGCGCTGACTAGCGGGTCCCAGGTGCCACGTCGACCAATACAACGCTGAGACATGTGGAGTGACCATCGTTGGGCCCTGTGGTCGTCTTCTATTACCGTAATCGCGTATTCTATCACCACAGGAAACGAAAATTATGCCGAGTGCCAAAAACCCTCGGCAAAGTGCAATAAACGCTCAACATATAGGTTTGCCGAGCGGTTACGCTCGGCAAAGCGCGCTCGGCATATGCCATGGAAACGCTCGGCAAACAAACACGCTCGGCATATAGGTGTATGCCGAGCGTAAGGAGTTGGCCTTCGGCAAAGCTGCGCTCGGCAAACACGTTGACGGAACGTCCGTCTAACGGCATGGCCGCACTGTATGCCGAGCGTATACGCTCGGCATACTTTGGACACGTGGCAGCTGCTGAGAGCTCCCAGCCATAGTGTATGCCGACTATATACGCTCGGCATACAGGTGGGTTGTATGCCGAGCGTATACGCTTGGCATATAGGATTAACATAACAAAAAAAAAACCCACAATTATTTGCCTTTACCAACAAATAAACGAACGAGCACATAAAAAATATTACATCACATGAACGGCTCCATAGGTTGTTCTTTATCAACCACATCCCAAGATCAATTATTCTTTATCAACAAGTAAACAAAACAATAGTGTGTAGGTTTATCACAAGATAAATTGCTGTTTACAAAGTGATTTTTGATACACTACTAAGATAATACAATATACTGAAGCTATGTGTGGATTCTTATCTGCTTCCTCCCTTGGTAAACCAAGAACATTGGTGTAAGACAAAACAAAATAGAAGCTTGCAACCAGAACTACTGATCTGAACAACTGCAATAGGATGAACAAATAAGAAGTGAGACCACCACCAGTATCACCGAATAATAACGGAGACACGAACGGCTAGTAAGTAACAGGACCAAACAAAATGGAAGCACTACCACCGTCCAATCATTTTCATATAACAATCTATTTATGCAAAAGCAGAAAAATCATGCATACCTTTGAACCTTATATTGTACAAACATTCAGCTCTGCCAATGCATGATAGTAAGTGGCAAACAATCAATAGGAAACTCCATTTCCTACACATCTTCTACTGCATATGCACACAACAAATTTCTATCCATAGATGCACTACTGACTGCACATTCAATACAGCAGGAAAAAACAGCTTTTAGCAAGAATAAGGTGAGGGGGAGGGACCTCACCGTGAGCAGCAGCGAGTCATAGCCGGCAAGCAGCAGGTCGGGGACATTTGCCGCGGCAGCACCTACCGGAGGTGGTCGGGAAATACGCCGGCAGCAGCAGCTTCAGGCAAGTGAAGATGAACACACGCTGCGGGCACCACCAGCACATCACAAAGGCAGTCGTCCCTCCGAGATCCCTTCCCTGCGACATCAAAAGTGTCAGGATTTAGAAACCATAAGAAACTGTTTCATGAAGATGAACACACGCTGAAACTGAATAATAATCATCGACCGTATCAACGCTAGTAGATGCAAGTTTTAGTTTCTTTTTTATTCTGAAAAAGACTAATAGATTTCAAAATCTTATCATAAGCAGGCGAATGTACAAACTTAATTAAGTCTAAACTAGTTGTAAGAAATATATAAACTCTAGCTAATTGTCATGATTGCCATATAACTAGATATCTTGATGCCAGAGACTTAGCACATCTATCAATTAATCTAACCATCATGGAAACAAATTATTCGTTCACATCACCTCAAGATCAACACAAGGGGCAGCCGAATCAAACCCATCTACGCCTAGATATCATCCACATCAACATTCCTCGAGATACTATCCACATCCACAAGGTAATTCACGACAGAGCGCCGGATGAGCAAACCACGAGTCGCAGGGGAGCGAGGGAGGGGAGAGACGGGAAGCACGTACCAGAGTAACTGTCCAGCTTGATGTGCGCCTGGCCGTAGTCGTCGTAGAGCTCGGCGGCTAGCTCGAAATCATCGATCACCAAGGCCCCCGCCGCCTTGCTCTCCAGATCTGACGCCACGGCGGCCATGGCAGGCTCCACCATGCTCCTGCGTCGTCCTGGTGGTCAGAGACCCGTAGCTCAAAGTGGAAACTGCTCAGTTAGGGAATCACAACATTTATATGCTACACAGATAAAACAATCATCTAGTCACCCTCCCGCTCGATCACTCCGTCTCCCACAGCAACTCACCCGTGCAGCTCCTGCCATGGGAGGCGAGGATGTCGGTGGAGGCTGGCCTGTAGATGGGGAACGACAAGGAGGAGGTCCTGCCGGAGCTGCAGCCAACCGAGGCGCCCCGGCGAGCTTCCACCTTCGACGATGAGAGTTCCCAAGGCTGCGACTTGCTGGCCTTCCACGTCGGCTCCAAGTGGTGCAGCCGGTCGCCGTGTAGCCAACCACCACCACGCGCTGCCGCGCCGCCGCCGCCGCCACCATGGACGCCAAATACCGAGCCTTATCTCCTCCTCTGTAACACCGGCAGCTGGGCTAGGGTTTGGGGTGGAGCTGCGATTAGATGGTGCCAGGCCATGGAATAGGTAGAGGAGGAGGTGGTGGCGCTTTGGCGGTGGTCTGCAGCGGTGGGGCTGGCCGGAGCCTGCCAGGATCTGCCGGCGGCTGAGGCGACAAAAAGGGGATCGAGAGAAGAGGGAGGAGGCGATGTGAGCCCAGAGGGGATATGCACGAGGGGATAGACGTGGAGACGTGGAGGGGATATGCTGGGACATAGGCACATAGCACCCTTTTTTCCTGAAATTTCGGACCGCGCGGTATTTTCCCGAAATTTTCGTCCCGCGCCCTTTTATTTTGCATATCCCGCCAGATGTTTGCCGAGCATAACACAAAACACACTAGGCAATATTCTTTTCTTCTTTTTGAAGGTTTTCACTGTAATTCATTTAATATTTTGCGGGTAAAACGGATTTTACTGTAATTTATTATATTGGTTTGCCATATTTGCACACATTTACGACACCAATAAAAATGTTACCACTTGGGTATCTTAAAAAAAATTATCTCTACAGAAAAATATTATCTTAAAAAAAATATTATCTCTACACAAAACCTTCGCATTGCGTCATGGATTTTTACCTAGTGTCTAAGAAAAATAAAAAACTTGGAGTAATACAAGTATTTTGAAAAGGTGTTCTTAGAAATGAGCTATCATGTGTGAATATTCATGAGTTTCAATTCAAATGATCAATGTTATGGCAAAATTCATGACATAATTTGTTCAAATGATCTCATATTATGCACAAGTGTTTATCTTGGAATAAAGAACAAGGTTGTCGAAGAGAGTTTTCATTTTATTTTCACAAAAATAAGTTTTCATTTTATGAGTGTCAAAATTGGGTTTTTTTGTGAATCGGCAGGAAGTCGTTTAAATGGACATAAATAGGCAGAGAGCTCAGAAATGCATGCCTTTTGGTGATATTTCATTGAATGATGTCTACTTTGCGACAAATATTTGTTGGTGCCATTTTGGACGATTTTCTCGGTAGCCGCTTCACAAATAACGCTATTTTTAGCACTTAAAAAATGAAAAGTTTTTTTTTGTGAAACATGTTGAAATCTTTGTTCAGCAACATTGTTTGCCATCCCAATATGAGCACATGTGCCAAATTTGGGCATATTTGGACAAACTATGACATAAATGTGGCCAAAACATTGGTTGTTTGTCTTGAAAGTTATGAATGTTCATAGGTGATACCAACTTTCTGAGAACACTTTTTCTATAAAACTTTCTTATTGCAAGTTTATATATTTTTTTTCTCGTAACTAGGTCACATATTATGAAGCTACGTGAAGGTTTTACATTATTTTGATTTTTTTGAATTTCGTGTGCTCATTTGAAAATCTAGTCGATTTCGTCGCCGTGACCGTTCATGTCTAGTGGTTGAATCCTGTGGAGATTTTGGGGTATCTCTGATGAAATGGATACTTGTGAACCTAAAAATGAAATTTCAAAAAATAACGGACAAGCTATGTGGCGGCTGTAGTTCAAAATCTAGTTGTTTCCTGCTGAATTGGCAGGGAGTCGTTTAAATGGACATAAATAGGCAGAGATCTCGGAAATGCATGCCTTTTGGTGATCTTTCATTGAATGATGTCTACTTTGTGACAAATATTTGTCGGTGCCATTTTGAATGATTTTCTCGGTAGCCGCTTCACAAATAACGCTATTTTTAGCACTTAAAAAATAAAAAGTGTTTTTTTTTGTGAAACATGTTGAAATCTTTGTTCAACAACATTGTTTGTCATCCCAATATGAGCACATGTGCCAAATTTGGACATATTTGGACAAACTATGACATAAATGTGGCCAAAACATTGGTTGTTTGTCTTGAAAGCAATGAATGTTCATTGGTGATACCAACTTTCTGAGAACACTTTTTCTATAAACTTTCTTATTGCAAGTTTATATTTTTCTCTCGTAACTAGGTCACATATCATGACGCTACGCGAAGATTTTCCATTATTTTGATTTTTATTTATTTCGTGTGCTCATTTGAAAATCTTGTCGATTTCGTCGTCGTGACCGTTCGTGTCTAGTGGTTGAATCCTGTGGAGATTTTGGGGTATCTCTGATGAAATGGATACCTGTGAGCCTAAAAATGAAATTTTGAAAAAATAACGGACAAGCTATGTGGCGGCTGTAGTTCAAAATGTAGTTGTTTCGTGCTGAATCGGAAGGAAGTCGTTTAAATGGACATAAATAGGCAGAGAGCTTAGAAATGCATGCCTTTTGGTGATCTTTCATTGAATGATGTTTACTTTGCGACAAATATTTGTCGGTGCCATTTTGGACTATTTTCTCGGTAGCCGCTTCACAAATAACGCTATTTTTAGCACTTAAAAAATGAAAAATGTTTTTTTTTTTGTAAAACATGTTGAAATCTTTGTTCAGCAACATTGTTTGCCATCCCAATATGAGCACATGTGCCAAATTTGGGCATATTTAGACAAACTATGACATAAATGTGGCCAAAACATTGGTTGTTTGTCTTGAAAGTTATGAATGTTCATTGGTGATACCAACTTTCTGAGAACACTTTTTCTATAAAACTTTCTTATTGCAAGTTTATATATTTTTTCTCATAACTAGGTCACATATCATGACGCTACACGAAGGTTTTTCATTATTTTGATTTTTTTTTAATTTCGTGTGCTCGTTTGAAAATCTAGTCGATTTCGTCGCCGTGACCGTTCGTGTCTAGTGGTTAAATCCTGTGGAGATTTTGGGGTATCTCTGATGGAATGGATACCTGTGAACCTAAAAATAAGATTTCGAAAAAATAACGGACAAGCTATGTGGCGGCAGTAGTTCAAAATCTAGTTGTTTCCTGCTGAATCGACAAGAAGTCGTTTAAATGGACATAAATAGGCAGAGAGCTCAGAAATGCATGCCTTTTGGTGATCTTTCATTGAATGATGTCTACTTTGCGACAAATATTTGTCGATGCTATTTTAGACGATTTTCTCGGTAGCCGCTTCACAAATAACGCTATTTTTAGCACTTAAAAAATGAAAAGTGTTTTTTTTGTAAAACATGTTGAAATCTTTGTTCAGCAACATTGTTTGCCATCCCAATATGAGCACATGTGCCAAATTTGGACATATTTGGACAAACTATGACATAAATGTGGTCAAAACATTGGTTGTTTGTCTTGAAAGTTATGAATGTTCATTGGTGATACCAACTTTCTGAGAACATTTTTTCTATAAAACTTTCTTATTGCAAGTTTATATTTTTTTCTCATAACTAGGTCACATATCATGACGCTACGCGAAGGTTTTCCATTATTTTTATTTTTTTTAAATTTCGTGTGCTCGTTTGAAGATCTAGTCGATTTCGTCGCCGGGACCGTTCGTGTCTAGTGGTTGAATCCTGTGGAGATTTTGGGGTATCTCTAATAAAATGGATACCTGTGAACCTAAAAATAAAATTTCGAAAAAATAACGGACAAGCTATGTGGCGGCTTTAGTTCAAAATCTAGTTGTTTCCTGCTGAATCGGCAGAAAGTCGTTTAAATGGACATAAATAGGCAGAGAGCTCGGAAATGCATGACTTTTGGTGATCTTTCATTGAATGATGTCTACTTTGCGACAAATATTTGTCGGTGCCATTTTGGACGATTTTCTCGGTAGCCGCTTCACAAATAACGCTATTTTTAACACTTAAAAAATGAAAAGTGTTTTTTTTTGTGAAACATGTTGAAATCTTTGTTCGGCAACATTGTTTGCCATCCCAATATGAGCACATGTGCCAATCAAAGAATGTGAAAAGTTTGTTATGAGCAATAAAATATGCCTTGCAGTGGGGTGAATTACAACGGGAGGGAAATACACGAGATAAAGGTGACGTGCATCTCAAGCGCTGCAGCGGCAGCTTCCTCTGAAATGAAGGACACGATGTCCTCCATACCGCAGGAGGAACTTCACTTGAGCGTGATGTGCATGCGAGATGGTGCTGTGCGAGCAGCTTTCTCACTGTTTAAAATAATTCTGCTAGTTACTTTCTAAATCATATCCATGAGTCAGTACATTTCCCTGATAGTTAGCTGAACCTATAAGTAATAAACAATAAAAAGAAGCTGAGTATATGCCGAGGGTATACGGAGTGACGCTCGGCCTACATGCCGCACCATCACGCTTGAACCAAACGCCGTCCGTGTAGACATGTATTTGCCGAGCGTTATCTATATGCCGAGCGTAATGCTCGGCATGCACACCATATATGCCGAGCGTTTTTATATGCCGAGCAGGAACGCTCGGCATACATTATATAAACGACGCTCGGCAATTCTGCGTTTTCCTGTAGTGTATTCCTACGATGACCGAAGTGTGCTCACAAGACAAGTTCAGGTACCAGCGGTGCATTTTACTTACTGGTTAATAAACGAGATTTCCGATCAGAGAGAGCAGGATTTCAGGAAGTTAGGCATTTTCCGAATACACCCTTACACGAAAGCAGGTTATCGAAAATTAGCATCGTGTTTGTGTGTATCCGTGAAAAAATTGCTATACCATAACTGAATTGCAAGGACAAGGAAACTGATTTTCTCGTATGAAGGCAGGAGATCTCCGGCTGGGGATTCCCGTGGGACTGTTACATCCTCGAACCCCTTCATCATTTTCTCGGCATTTCTGTCACACGATCTCCACACAGTCTCCATCTTTCACAAAGACAGTACATCCTCGAAGTCCTCTCTCGTGCCGGTATGAGCGAATGCAATCCATCACAAACACCCATTGACACAAAATCCAAACTCCCCGCTTCAACAGGACCTCCAGTTGATGATCCATCCTTCTACCGCAGCCTGGCCGGTGCATTGCAGTACATAACCCTCACGCGACCTGATCTCTCTTATGCTGTCCAACAAGTGTGTCTTCATATGCATGATCCACGAGCACCACATCTCTCTCTCATCAACGGCATTCTTCGTTATCTCAAAGGCACACTTGATCACGGTCTCACCATAACCTCCACATCCTCTCATTCCTTGGTTACCTATTCGGATGCCGATTGGGCTGGATGCCCTGATACTCGCCGGTCTACATCGGGATACTGTGTGTTTCTAGGTGAGAATCTAATTTCTTGGTCCTATCGTCGGCAACCAACAGTTTCTCGTTCGAGTGCCGAAGCTGAATACCGTGCGGTTGCCACTGCCGTTGCCGAGACATGCTGGATACGGAGCTTACTTGATGAACTACGGCAACCAGTCACTACTGCCACCATTGTTTACTCTGACAATGTCAGTGCTGTATATCTATCCGCAAACCCCGTCCAACATCGCCGCACGAAACACATCGAGCTGGACATACATTTTGTGCGCGAGAAAGTTGCTCTTGGCGCCTTACGAGTGCTTCATGTTCCCACGAGCTCTCAATTTGCGGACATATTCACCAAAGGTCTACCTTCCGGCCTCTTTCAAGAGTTCAAGTCCAGTCTTCACATAGGTGGTGCACCAAGTTCAGACTGCATGCGGGGTGTTACGGATACCATACCGGGAGCATCAAATATTGCCTACCTAGTTTGTTAGGATGATTACTTGTAAAGCAATCCTGTAAACCGACTTGAACACCAAGTCATCTCCATGTAATCCGTATATATATAGAGGAGGGATCGATCTCGAGGTGTGCATCAAGCAGCCCGAGTTTATACGAGTTACAGGGACCATGCCTCTTCGCCAGGGAGATAACCATCCATTGACGAGGCCGTCTTTTTCCTTTTGCCATGGGTAACATCATCTCGACACGGTACCAGCACGTGCGCCTACCGGAGGCGTCGTCGAGATGCGTCGCGGAGGGTGTCACGGCGGCACACAACTTCGAGGTGGCCAGCTACCCGCTGCTCGATGGCAGGGGCGTGGGCCGCTACGTTAGCTCCAGCACGTTCACCGTCGGCGGCTACGACTGGTGCATCTTGTTCTACCTGGACGGATCTGCGGGCGACTATGTCGGCTACGCGTCGGCCTTCTTGCGTTGCCTCGGGCCACCGGACATGGACGCCGTGAGGACAGAGTTCACATTGGACATCGTGGATAACCAACAAGGTCAAGGTAAATCAAGCAAAGATCGTGTTGTCACCACCAGGCATACTTTTGCTCCGGCGAGCCAGTGGGGGCTGCCGAAATTCATCGAGAAATCGAGGCTGAGATCGCTCTACTCTCGCCTCCGCAACGGTTACTTCACGGTGAGGTGCATCCTCACGGTTATACAGGAGCCACGCACGCAGTGCAAGGGGAATCTTAGCGCCGTTCCGCCGCCGGAGCTGCCGGGACACCTCGCGCTCGCCTTGAAGGAAGGGATAGATGCGGACGTCACCTTCAACGTGCGTGGCCGGGTGTTCAGCGCGCACGGGTTCATACTCGCCGCGCGATCGCCGGTGTTCAAGGCGGAGCTCTTTGATCCTACGAGGGAGAAGGTTGTGCGGCGCCTTGAGGTTGTTGTCGACATGGAGCCGTCCATCTTCGAGATGCTTCTGCACTACATCTACACGGACTCACTGCCATCTTGTGATGGGGGAGAAGGAGATTATAGCACCGCGGTGATGCTGTGTCTGCTAGTCGCTGCAGATCGGTACAGGCTGAACAGACTGAAGATGATTTGTGAAGAGACGCTTTGTACAAGAATTGACATGAAGACCGTCATAAACATGTTGGCGCTAGCAGATAGATGCCGCTGCAAGCGGCTCAAGGATGCTTGCATGGCCTTCATATCCCTACCGGATGTAATGGGCGCAGTCGTGATGACCGACGAATTCAAACATCTCATGGACTGCCCCTTTTCTTAAAAAAAAAATGGGCGTCCCGGCTGGTCTTGAAAGGAAGCAAAACAAGTCAAAATTATGTAGTAAGGACATGTAAATTGATGAGCATGATTTTGAATCATTTTTGGTCAACCTGCGATAAATATTTATGCTTGTCTGGTTCAAAAAAGGATAACGCTGATTTTGTTACTGTCAAAACGAACCGAAAGCACGCAAAGTCGGTCAATGAAACTGGTAAATTAAGCAAAAGCCGGTTGTTCCATAACCACTCCGCTGTCAACTGCAATGGCAAACAGCCTTTAGTCTTAGGAGAAAATAGTCAACTTGAATAGTTTCAAAACTACTCCATCCATTTAGCCTGATTTTGAGATGCTTTTGCACTTCGTCTGCACGGATAATAAATTCACACTAGGCAGTGAACAATGCTGGCAGACACTAAATTCAAAACCTTCACATAGTTTGATACATTCAATCTAAAATATCATAATCATGAACTATATTTGGCTATAAGAAATATATAATCTTACGATTTACTTAAGCATGACTTGGAACTTTATCGTAAAAAAATAGTAGCCCCAGACAGAGTTCACCGAGAAGTGCAAGTCCTACACGGCCGATCTCAGTGTTCCACTAGACAAGCATGGCTATGGCTCTTCGTCTACGATGGCTATGGCATGACTGAGCATCTGATGACAAGCCGTGGGTGGGATCAGAAACGCCAAATGACAGCGCGGCTAGAAGCCTCTTCAATGCGGCTACTAAGGTGATGGTAGGTGACGGCCTCAAAGCTTCTTTTTGGAGCTCTTCTTGTCTGGATGTGCTTTCCCCAAAGATCATTGCTCCAGACCTTTTTGAGGCTTCTAATCTCAAAAAAATATGTGTACATGACGCCCTCAGTGACCTTAAATGGATCTCGGATTTCTCTGTGGACAACTTCACCGTCGACCAAATCTCGCAGTTTGTTCACCTTTGGGGCCTCATTCAGGAGGTGAATCTCACTCCTGGCATCGAAGACCCAATAATCCGGACCCTCACGGACAACGGGGTTTACTCGGCCAAATCTGCAAACAGAGCGTAGTTTATTGGAGCCTCCTCGTGCTCCTTCATGAGCATTGTTTGGAAGATGTGGGCACCTCCGAAGTGTTGTCTCTTCGCCTGGCTTGCTATGCAAAATAGGTGGACATCTCACTGCCTGGGAGTAAGGGTGTGGTCAGAGTCACACCAAGCTAATTGTCAACTCTGCAGATGCCAACCTGAGACAACGATCCTCATCACATGGGAGATATATATGGAAGGAAAGGAACGCACGGGTTTTCAACAACAAGTTCTCAATGCCATCACCTGAGACGACAAGACACATCCTTTTCGAATGTCGATATTCAAAGAGAGTCACGATGGATGCCGCAACTTAGCTCAAGCGCCCAACGCTAATGCAAAAACTTGACGCCGTGAGGCCAATGGTTTACGATTACTGGAAGACGGTGATGACAACGGAATTCCCCTCGCAAATAGGAATGAAGACGACAACGATCCTCATCACATGGGAGATATATATGGAAGGAAAGGAACGCACGGGTTTTCAACAACAAGTTCTCAATGTCGTCTGTGCTTTTCCAACGCATCAAAGATGAATGCAAGATCCCCTTTTATTTTTTGGCCATGTGACTCTTGACTTTGGCTTAGGTCATCCATGTTTGCTCTTTCTACATCAATATAAAAGGCAAAGCTTTTGCCTTATTTCAAAAAAAAGTGTTCCATTGGACTATTGGTCAGACTGTTTGAAATGACACAGATGTCGCCTAGAGGGGGGGGGGGTGAATAGGCGATTAAAATTCTTTGCGGTTTAGGCTTGAATAAATGCGGAATAAAACTAGCGTTTAATTTATCAAGGACGAAACCTAAACAAGCTAGGTTAACCTATGTGCACCAACAACTTATGCTAAACAAGATAAGCAAATATGTGATAGCAAGATATATTACTTCAAGCTCGATGGCTATCACAAAGTAAATAGCATAAGTAAGAAGCTCGGGTATAGAAATACCGAGACACTTGGAGACGATGATTTATCCCGAAGTTCACTTCCCAATGGAAGCTACGTCTCCGTTGGAGCGGTGCGGAGTCACAAAGTGATCCCCGAATAGCCATCAAATGGCACACCGTAATCTCCTTCGTGCCTCCACCAATGCGGAGTGCCACGAACCACTATGGGGCACTTGAGGGTGGTCAGCGAACCCGTACAAGGATGAGGCACACTCCACAACTTAATTGGAGGCTCTCACCGAATTCCCGCGGCTCCCAAAGCCACAAGAATCACAAGGTTGGGGCGCGACTCCACAACTTAATTGGAGGCTCCCAACTATCCCGCGAGCCACCAAAACTCCGAGATCAACAAGGACGGTCTAGGGCACTCCAAGTACCCAAGAGGACAAGATCTAGGGCACCCCAAGTACCCAAGAGTAACAAGCTTCTCAACTTCGATTTCCACGTATCACCGTGGAGAACTCAAACCGATGCAACCGATGCAAGAAGGCAAGACCACTAGAAGTGGTCAAATCCTTCACTCCCAAATCCCACCAAAAGCAACTAATGCTTGTGGGGGGAGAAGAGAGGAAGAACAAGGAAGAACTCAACAAATGGAACTTCAAGATCACGATCTACTAGGTTCCACTCACTTAGAGGAGGAATGGATTGGATGAATATGTAGATCTTGATCTCCTCTCAAATTCCCTCAAAGATATGCAAGAATCATGGAAGGGATTGAGAGGAAGACAAGCTTTTCCAAAGGTCAACAATGGAGGAGAGAGAGGGGAAAAGCTAGCT
This sequence comes from Poa pratensis, assembly GCA_947311845.1. Classification (NCBI taxonomy): domain Eukaryota; kingdom Viridiplantae; phylum Streptophyta; class Magnoliopsida; order Poales; family Poaceae; genus Poa; species Poa pratensis. Next base: position 99,513,120 of record CAMZMU010000128.1, on the reverse strand, counting down.
CAAGAGATGAGAGAACCGTTGGGGAAGAAACCCCCATAAAAAGGTCCTCTCAAAAATCTGCTCGTTGCAGACGAAAAAGGCCGCAGCGGTAGTACCGGACCGATCCCGGTAGTACCGAGCCGCGTTGACTCGAGGAAGAACGAAGGCCAGTCAGCGCTCCCTGACTCGGCGCACAACGGTAGTACCGGACCACCTGGCCCGGTAGTGCTCCCCACCCGGTAGTACCGCGCTACTACCGGGGCTACTACCGGATTAAATCGAGCGAGTCCAGAGAGCATTTGGAGATCCGGTACAGTGCCCGGTACTGGGCCCGGTAGTTCCGCAAGGGGTCACCCGGTAGTACCGGGAGAGGGTCGGTACTACCGGCTTAAGAAGAAACTGCAGAACAGAAAAAGAGAACCGTAATAACTTTTGCAAGGAAGCTCCAAACGAGATGAAACCAACGAGGTTGGAAAGGTTGGAAATATTAAGGGTCACAAATATAGAGGGGATACCACACATGGGAAGGTGTGGACCCTATCTCGAAGGTGGACCGATAATATTTCCAACCTGAAAACGCAACAAGTTTTCCATACGAAATCCGTTTTCGGAGAACTTGGGATTGTCATGAAGATCACAACAAGCACCAAAACCCAACAAGGAGAAAATCCAAATAAGAACCAAGAAATATGATGAAGGCAAGTATTCAAAGGTTTGAGCTCTCTCCAACTGATACGCTAAAGCTCAATCGAGAGCCCCTCTTGATAGTACGGTATGTATCCTATAACCCGGTCTCCCAACTAGTACCACGAGACCGGTAAAATAGAAACCCTATCATAGCTTTGCCTTGCGCATTCCACTTGAGCTAGATGACGTCGATCTTGATCTCTTCAAGTGGACCACCTTTCTTGATTGCGCTTCGCTTGGTGAAGACCCAAACATTGCTCCCCCATACTCCACTATGGGAGAGCCTCTCTTAGGCACATCTTCACATGAACATTATCTCTAAATGGGTGGCAAGCTTCAAGCCTAGGATTTCTTCGAGATGCTCCTCTTGAACTTGCGCTTCTCAACATTGATGACGATCTCCACTTTACGTCATCGATCATGGGCCATATGAAATCTTCATTTGATGCAATCCCATAGAAGGATACCTAACCACACATAGAAATGCTACACACATATCATGGGTTAGTTCACAAAGCTATATGGACAATTGCTTTCCATACCAAGAGATACATGATCCCACTTGGTACATCTTGTAGCTTTGTGTGTTGATCAATACTTGATCAACCTTGTATCTTTTCTTCTCTTTTCAATAGATGATGTCTTGAAGATAACCATGAATGATCACATAATTCTTTTCTTCAAGACATACTTGCAATATGCTCAACTCTATGATCTTGATGTCAAATACTTCATTATATCAATATACTCATGGCATCAACCTTGGATCCAACATATGGAGTTCAAGCATGGTCTATGGACAAACACTACAAGTAAAACTCAATGCAACCATTAGTCCATAGGGATTGTCATTAATTACCAAAACCACATATGAGGGCGCCATGCCCTTTCACTGTTGACTTCTCCCCGACAGAAGCTGCAGTTTTCAACAACAAAGCTCAGTTCATTAAGGTTGCGCTGTGTTTTAGCGATCATGGCTTCTCCTATGCATCACATTATCAATGGAAGCAATCGTACCAAACTACTTAGAATTCTGCTATGTGTCTTGTGTCGAAGTCCAACACCCATATCGGAAGGAAACAAGCAACACTACAGGAATCGAACAAGACGCCGACGGCCGGAAGCCGTCGGCGTATGCACGCATGCCGTCGGCGTCTGGCCGTCGGCGTATTCGACCATCGGCGTACCCAATCCGCCGTCGGCGTCTGCGACCCCGTCGGCGTACGCTGTGGTGGGCCCCACAATGCCTTTTTCAGTTCCTCATAAGCCGGTCTTTGCATGCAAATATTTTTGAAATTTTTGAATTTTTTAAACTTTTTTATTTTTTCTATTTCGAAATTTCTAACTCAGCTACATACTAAATCTCTAATTACACACTTAATCATAGGTCAAAATAATTACGCTGGTCAAATTTCCCGTTCGGTCACCCATCCTCAAATTGCTCTAGCCCAAGCACTCTTAACTTTTGAGTTCCTTCAAGATTAGCTTTCAAATGAGAAATGAGAACTTACTGATACTTGTATCATATCAATCATATTAACACCTGAGTTATGATATTACACTTTTTCATTGTTTAAATTTAAAAAATTCATTTGAATAAGTAACAATGATTATGTAATAGTATATTTTGAATAAATGACAATAAAATTAATTTTACTTTTACTTCCTTTTTAAATGGAATAATTCATATCTTTAATTCCGTTAATCGAAATTTGAAAAATAAAATATCTATGTCAATTAGAAAAATGAGAGGAATTCAAATATGACATCCATATCATCCTTTGCATTGTATAAACATCGATGGTTTAGAAAATTGATCTCTTTCGATGAATAGTCATGTTGGCCATTTTGACACTTTTTTGAAAAAAAAATAAAGTGAAAAAACCGCTCAAAAAAAGGTATCCTCTGGCATTGAGTTATTTTATGTGTACTAGTTGCTATTAAAAATGATAAATTTCTTTTTTTACAAATTGTTCAAAAAAATGCTTCACAAAAAGGTCTATCATCGATAGACATGTATAGGTTTCTCGCCAAATGACCAAGTTATGGCCATCACTGTGCCATAGTTTGTGATAATGTGTCCATATTTGAAACATAGACGTGCCTTGGTATGGCAAACATTGTTGCCAAAAACAAATTCTAAATTATTTTTCTAAATATCATTTTTCATTTTTCAAGTGACAAAAATGACTTTTGTTATGGAGGAAATACCAAAAATATGTTGCAAAAGGCACACATCTTATTGTCACAAAGGGTACTACATATTTTATGGATAATACCCAAATATTAGGGATTTTCTCGATTTTTACCTAATTATTCCTATTTAAATGACTTTATGCCGATTTTCCAAAAGTAATTGAAATTAAACTACAAGTGTGTGATAGTTTTGTTTATTTTATTTTACAAAAATCATTTTTAGGTACACAAGTAGTGACTTTATCACAGAAACATTGATAGTTTTGAAAAATGTGACCCCTTTCAATGAATAGGCACGACGGTCATTTTGACCTTTTTCACAAAAATAAAAGAAATTGAGAAAATACTCAAAAAATGAATTCCTTTGACAAGGAGTCCTTTTATGTGTATTAGTTGCTAGCTAAAATGATAAATTTGAGTTTTGACAAATATTTCAAAAAAATGCCTCACAAAAAGTTCTATCATCTATAGACATGTATAGATTTCACGTCAAATGATCAAGTTATGGCCATCCCCATGCCATAGTTTGTGATAATGTGTCCATACTTGACATATAGGGCTGTCTTGGTATGCAACAAAAACAATTTTCAAAATATTTTCGTAAATATCATTTTTCATTTTTAAGTGTCAAAAATGACTTTTTAATTAAGCAATTACCAAACATATGTTACAAAATATCATGTGCATGGTGAAAAAGATTTTATGAATTTCATATTTGGATTACTCTCATTTTTCTAATCGATTTAGACATTTAATTTGTTAAATTTCAATTTACGGATTTAAAGATATGAATTATTTCATATTAAATGGAAAATAGAAAAAAGTAGACGCCGACGGCCGCCGTCGGCGTATCAACGCCGTAAAGCCCCGTTTGCGCGCCGTCACGGCGGGCCTTGTAGGCCGCGTTCACGGCTTCCCTAGCTCGCCTTATACACCGACGGCCCCGACATTTGGCCGTCGGCGTATAATTCGGCCGTCGGCGTCTTGTGGCTTTCCTGTAGTGCAACCAATTATGTTATTTAACCATCTAATCAAGTTTTATTTAGAAACCTAGTAACATACTAGTAGAAGAATGGTGATACTTCACCCAACCTCAAAAGAATTAACATCCTCGTCAATTTGATTCTTTGTACACTAACAAGCAATTAATGAAGTCCAACATGCAAGCGTTTGAAAGGTCCAAGGATCTTTTCAATGGTATACATGCTTACGCATGTATAGCAAAGTTAGAGCTTAACTGATACCAACTATAACACCACTCCTTGTAAGAAGGAATGTTACCACACAACACAACCCACATTAAATCTACCCGATGGAAAATCCGGCAAGACCTCCCTTGTATCGACGGGCATCCACGTCAGGCAATGAATAATAAATCAGAGTATATAATGAAAGAAACATCAGCGAAAACATATACCAAAGCTCATACTTAACACATAGAGCTATACGGTGGAACCACAGTACCAAGACACTATACATGACCATGAAAAACCACCAGCTGGGAACTAACAAACTCCAACCACCTTGGAGAGCAAACTTGGTGGTCAGGGAAACAAACCATAGCATGTCTATAAACAACAAGTAGACTCTGGCTACCAGGAATCATGAACTGCAGTGTTTAAGATAACATAATCAAGCTAGATGTATAAAAGGGTGGTGAAATTTCGTGAGTGAACATCCATGGGAGCTACGCCTTTCCATCTACTTGCAAAGCTTCATGGTGAAGTACCTGAAACAAAGCCCATGAGGGGTGAGTCCAATGACTCAGCAAGTACACAACAAAAGCATTGGAAATTAGTATCATGAACATGAACCATGCTTGAAATGGCATGAGGATGCATGAAGGAATAATGCAACTGAATAAGACCGAGGACTAGGCTCTGAGCTTTTTGCCGGCAAGCTGAGGAGGGGTGACGTCTCACCTCAACTCATTTCCATCCCTCACTCCGTGAGAGGACCATATGAGGACAGACCCGAAGGCCCATACACTCGCAAAGCGAGGAACATTCCTTGGAAACAGGGAGGTTCACTGATGATGGAATTTGTTTTCAGAAAACCATGAAAATGCAATCCCTATGGCATACTAGTTGTATGGTGTATTGAAATGTACACAAGGGAATGCCATGTTCACCATTTCATGAATGTAAATGAATAATGTGAACGTGAGCGTAATAATAATGGGAGCAATCTAGCCGTTGTTGCTCGGTGTACTCGCCTCAACCATTGCGTGTGAGGCTACCATATGAGAATTGGTGCTGCAACCTGTTGTAAAACATACATACAAGTCTCAAACATTGCACCAAAGCACCACATGTAAAGCAAGCATATAACACGGTGCTAATCGCATCTCGGGAAAGCAACCCTTTGCTGTCCCTTCACGAGAGAATTCGGATCTCGAGCTAGACAGCTCCAAAACAAGCAAATGACATGGCTATGGATTCATAAGGGAATTATCTACAAATAACTCCGACTATTCGAACTCAAAATACGACTTTAACTTAGGCATAACCAGCAAATACTTATGCTGGTTCCAGAATTCTGAAATAACAAGTAGCCACCTTTGGAGATTCATAACAATTCGAATACTCATAGAAATTGAGTAAATATTTTTGTATTAGAACCTCGGCGTAACAATCCAGCTAGGAGAGAACAAAACATGAATTTGTATGAATTTGAAATGCTCCTGATACCCATTTACAAAACCTATTCTTCGCTGTTTCTGAAATCTGGTACAGCTGCACAGAAACGGCATAACAGGAGCTTAGCAACTCCGATTGATGCGTTTAACCACTCAAAACGACCGTGGGAATATGGCCTACAAAACACTCCAACTATTTCCCCTCTGATTTTGCCATCTAGTTACTCGAAATTGGTGATTACTGAACCTTACGTCCAGAAACAGAACATGAGCAATTTCTTGTCCTAATTCCCAAAGGATCTTGTTACTCCCTTGCCTTAGGAACCTAGGAATCATCATCTAAAGCAGATGAGAGGGTCACGGAGAGTGGAGGAACTCACCTTTTAAGCTTGAGCAAGGGAAATCAGACAGGGAGAGATGAGGATTTTCTCTTCTTCTTCTCCCTTCTACTTCTCTTGCACCTCTTCTTTTCCTCCTTCTATAGGTCCACCTTTGCCCCTTATACTTCTTCCTCCAGCAGCAACACAAGAGCCCCTTTCCTGATGTGGGGGGAGGAGGATCTAGGGCTGGATCATGGCCGAGAAGAAGGGGGGAAGAGAGGAGGTGAAGCACCATGAGAGGAGCAAGGTGGAACACCATGGGGAGGGAGAGCTCACGGGAGAGGGAGAGGGACCTGATTTGCGAATGGGGATGAAGGCCACGGTTTGGAGAGAAGATAGGGATGTGGTCAGGCTTATCCAACCAGTTTGAAGATATTTGTCGAAATTTCCAAATAATCAAAGCCTTTGGATTTACATAGGCAATGTAAAATGCATCCGGAGTCCATTTTGGGCAAAACAGTAGTCCATTTCGACCATCAAAGCGAGCCTGACACAACTACGGTGTCGGATTTATGGTTTGATAAACCAAATAAAATATGGATATAGAGATTCCAAAAGCATGTTTTATCGGAAAGGGATCATTAGAAAACAGGGGTGTTACAATATCAATACATTGAGATGGTGAAAATTATAGCATGGTATACACTCTGCCAAATTATTGCATTGAAAACATGATGGAACATTGTCATGTACTGATGTCACGGTGCATGTTGTCAAGACGTCGTAGCTTCGTTTCTTTTTCCTGTCCTTTCCATTCAGTTTGTTTGACTATATTGCCTGAGGAGAAGTGTGTGGCGTTTTGCCTGTAAGACTAAGCTACAAACTGTGATGTAAGACTGTTGGTTGCATTTTAATAAAATGGAATCTGGGGCAGGGCCCTTTTATCTAAAAAAATCCGGAAAAAGCTAGATGGGACAGCAAAAATCCGGAAAAACTAGACTGGGCAGCATTTATCCCCTTTTTACTTCCACATTTTTTCAGTAGCTTGAAATATGACTTTTCTTTACCAAAAATTTGTAGATACATAAAAACATGTGTATGTACCCAACGGAATTTTTCCTTGATTTTTTCAAATTCAAATTTTTGAACACCGAAGCACCTGTGTTCTTGGTGCCACAAATCTGCAGTCTTAGTTTTAACGTGACTGGTGCGCGTTTAATCAGTTATATACTCAAGCAGTAAAATCCCGGATAGAATTCACCAAGAATTGCAGAAGTCTACCAATCTCTGCTACTATATTGGTGCAAAGCCGAAGGCACCAGCCTCGTTCATCTCCTTGCCAACCGTACTTCAAGCAAACGAGCCCGGTGCATGTTCCATTGAACAGTATCGGTTAGTGCTGACTTCTCCACACGATCACGGAAGCTGCATTCCGAAACAACGTTCAGTGACATGAGGCTACGCTCTGCGCTTCATTCACCAATATTATCGCCCCTCCAACTCCTATGCACGGCAGATTAAGTAATTAATGAAGCCAAGCAATCGTACTAAACTCGAACTCGATCCGGTAGGTAGGTGTCAAACACCCGTGCGTACGGCAATTGGACAGGATTACAGGTCACCTAGCTATCTCCTGGATCGCAGGTATTTAACCCATAACGTACTCCCGGAATAGAGATCGTTGATTGATATATTTTCGCCCGATAGGTTCCGCTTGCGTTTTCGTCCGCCATGGCTCAGAACGCGACCGGCGCAGTTAACCACGGCGAAGGCCTCCGGCAACCGGAGACAGCGTCCCGGTGCGTCGTGGAGACCGCGGTACACAATTTCGAGATTACCAATTGCGCGCGGCTGGAGGGCATGGGCGTCGGAAAGTACATTAGGTCAAGCACGTTCAGCACCGGCGGCTACGATTGGAATATCAAATTCTACCCTGACGGAGACAAAAAAGAGACTGCCGGCTATGCGTCAGCCTTCTTGATGTGTCTCAGCATGCAGGCGAAGGACGGAGTGAGAGCAAAGTTCACCTTAGCCATGCTGGACGATCAAGACAACGCCCAAGAAGTCGACAAGGATTATGTAGTGGTGCATATCTTTACTCCAGAAGCTTCCGGCTTTGGCTTTGGGCAATTCGTCGAGAAATCGAAGCTGAAATAGAAATCTTGTTGGGATTCCTCCGGGAGTTACCCGGTCACCTCGAGCGCGCCCTCGAAAACGGAACAGGCGCGGACGTCACACTTCTCGTGGGTGGCAGGGAGTTTACGGCGAACAGGTTCATGCTAGCCGCGCGGTTGCCGGTGTTCGACGCTCAGATCTTTGGCCCAATGATGGATAAGGATACGCAGCATATAGAGGTCGATGACATGGAGCCAGCCATCTTCGAGTTGCTTCTTCATTTCGTCTACACAGAATCCCTGAAGGACAAAGAGGATCACGATGTTGCCACGATGCAGCATTTGCTAGTTGCTACAGATCGGTACGGCTTGAACGACAGACTGAAGGTGATTTGTGAAGACAAGTTGTGCAAAAGCATCGACGTGAAGACTGTCAAGACCACATTGGCGATAGCAAATAAACACTACTGCGAACGACTCGAGAAGGCTTGCGAGGATTTTTTGTTGAAGCCCGGAGTAGCAGCTGCTGTCATGTTATCTGACACTAGTAGAGAACCCACCTATAGTACCGGTTGTAGACACACAACCGGTACTAAAGGGTCGGCATACCGGCACCTAAATAAAACCGGTACTAAAGGGTCTCCACGTGGGCGCACAGGCGAGCTCGACCCTGAGGACCTTTAGTACCGGTTTTAATACAAACCGGTACTAAAGGTTCCTGCTTTTTTTGCTTATTATTTCAGGGGGTTTTGGTTTTTTTTCTTTTCGATTATTTTTCGGGGTTTAGGGTTTCTGTTTTTTTCCTTTTCGCTCATTTTTCAGGGTTTCGGAGGAGATCGCGTATAAAGTACTCACTACACATATAAAGTAGTCATTATACACATACAAAGTACTCTCGTCACATATAAATTTAAGTACTCCTAATTAATTACAATGGAGCCGGTTCCCTTGTAGCATCGACTGCCGGCGGTTCCCTTGTAGCATCGACTGCAGGGGGTGGAGGTGGTCTTTCGTCAAAGTAGAATTCACCGTGTTCATCTATGACATGTGTAAGTAAGAATCCCGCCAATTCCTCCGCAATAGCTTTTACGCGGTTGCGTGGTAGGAGCTGGCTCCGCTTGTTTGACATCTTTAAAAGAAGGAAATAAAATCAGCTATGATCGAAACTAAACACAATTGATGCATGGTGGCAAAATAAAAGTTGTGTATGATGTTCACGTACCTCTCGATTTCTTACACTCTTGACTCTCTCATTGACCTTCGTGTGAATGTACTCGCAAACGTAGTATCCACATAGTTCTGTCCCCTGTGGTTGTCGCAGACACCACTATATATACAAGAATATAATTTAATCAAATAATAATCAAGAGAATGATAATGGTATTAGAAAGATACACGTAGTAGTACTTACGTTGTTAGACTTGAACTCCAGCTTTTCTGGCCATACACCGCGTTCTTCCGCTTTGAACTTTCTGTAAACCCTGTCCGGAAAAGAAAATGAATTGAGTAGTTATTACTTATACTTTTGATATCCGGAAATGAACGAAAGAGGCTGATATAGTGCGATTGAAATTACCTCTTGAGCATTAGACGCACGCTTTTGTATTCATTTTGATCTTTCCTTAGTGAGTCCCAGACTTCAACTTCTCCTTCCTCGAGTCTAATGATTAGCAGAATGTAGTGGAACCTGCGCACGTTTATATACGCAGGTATTCAGAACTTATCGATTACACTTTATATCGGGGAAGCAAAATAGAATGTGTAGAAGACGGTAAAACTCACCCGAAGTTGTAAGGAAATAGTATTTCCTTTTTGGTACTTTGTCGCTTAAAGAACGTTAGCAAAACGTCCTCTGTGTTCACGGGATTTTCATCCACGGTCTTGACATGAACTTTATCCGGGTCAATGAAACCAATGTCCCAGATTCCTTCGAGTCTGCATTCACGTATCTTCATTCTGCATAATTAGCGTACAAAAGAATTTTGTGACGATAATTACAAGCAATGAACGAGAGCTTATAACTATAGATAATTAAATTACACGAATAAATTACTTACAGACAATAGCAGCTGATGAGAGATTTGTCGAGAGCACGTTGATTGTACATCTGAAAAAGTTCTCGGAACTCAACATGCACACAATATTCTCGGAAGTAGTGTTGTTCCTTAACCGCCGCCATGAGATAGAATTTCCCTTCTTTTGCGGCGGTCATGTACCAGCGATTCAAATTCCATAACTGTGTTGTTAGCTGGCTCGGATTTTCCACCATAGGCAGCCCGAGTTCAAAATCAAATCGTGGGGCAATCTCCGCCATGGGGTAACCTGAGTCGCCAAGGACAACTTCTCCATGCTCGATTTCCCGAGTTTCAGAAGGTACAATGAGCGGGGCGAGCGATTGTGCTTCTTGTTCTCCGAGCTGGGCAACTCCTTTCCCGCACAATTTCTCTTGCTCATTCTGCGAGGAAAGTACCTTGTCAATACCTCGCTCGTAGTCTGAAATGGGCGGAGGTGGAGGGTCATATAGGTTGTCAACGGCTCATTTGGTATAGTCTTCAGAAGTTCCTTTATGGGGTCAAGTCTTGCCTCCACTCTTTCCTTCTTTTTCTGCTCAAAAAAGGCTCTCGACCCTTCACGTAGGCTCTCAGCTATTTCCTGCTGAGTCATCTCAGAAGTTAACTTCTCAGGAGCCTTGACTTCCTTGGGGTTCTCAGGAGCCCGCACACTTTTTCCACGTTTCTTGACAGGGGTGGACGACGGGAACAGCTTCCGCTTTGTCAAGTTACTAGTGGGCGCATCAGTCGGTTGACGGGACAGCGCGGGAGATGGACTCGCGGCGGGATCCCAAACTTCGTGGGGGGAGGCGGGTGGACTTTGATGTGGTGAATGTCTAACGGGAGGAGTCGGTGGCCTTGGCTCCGAGTCTGGAAACTTGATGTATTTCTTCTTCCATAGAACGATACCAAACTCAACTTCTCCCAATGTCTTCTCGCCTTCAGCTCCAGGAAATTCAAGACGTATTGCGTTGAATCCCGGCATAACTTTCGTGACCCCGACACGAGCAAATATCACACCAAAATGGAAGGTTTCTCCAGGTTGATGTCGTAAAGCATAGCCAGTCGCCACCGGATAAGTAATGTTCATCATCGGCGCATGTAACTCACAATTTGTCTTCTCCGTGATATCATCCACGGGGTAGTGAGCCGCCGATGGTTCAGCAACTGGTTCATCAACTGCAGGATCTTGTAGCTGCGTGGAACCCACGCTGCTTTTCCGCTGAGATGGGCAGGCATCGCCTGCAGGATCTTCTACTCGCAGTTGAGATTCCCTGGTCTGGGTCATTGAGGCCAGTTGCTTCTGCACATCCTGCACCGTGCGTTCTAATGCAGTAACCCTCTCCGCCTCCCTCTTCTTACTTCTGCAATGTTTTCTATAAGTTGCAACGTCTTCCGGAAACCCTTCAAGAAAACCAACCCCGCCTCCTCTGGCTCGACATCGCCCCCAGTGTTCTTTATTCCCGAGGGCTTGTGAAAGCTCGTCGTCCTCTCTATCGGGAACAAATTTTCCCTCCTTGACTAGTACTATGACATTTTTTATTTTTCTGATGACTCTTCTAATTTTTCTCCGCCATTTTCCCTTTGCAACAATCAGCCCTGTTTCTGGGTGCAACACTGCCCCATGCGCGAACAACCAGAACTTGGACCTGTCGGGCCAGTCATCTGTCTGTGGAGTGATCCCTTTTAGTCGCAGCTCGTCTTCATAGGCTTGCCACTTAGGCAAGGCAGTCTTGTAGCCACCTGAGCCCAAATGATGGAAATATTTCTTCTTCGAGGCATTCAACTTATTTTGTGTCGATCGGGCCACAGAGACGCCCGAATTCTTATACGCCGCAAATTCAGCCCAATCATCTTTTAGCTTCTCTAGATGTCCTTTGAAAACTATATCTTTGTTCCCATATTTTCTCCACAATGTGTTCTTCCAGTTGTTGAATTGCTGGGCCATCTTGCTAAGAGTCCACTCCTTGACTTTATCCTTCATCTTCTGTGGGAGATCTGCCGGTAGGTTGAATTTAGACATCATCGAGTCCCAAAGGGTCTCTTTAATTCTTTGCTCGAGATATTTTGCGCCTATGTTGGCTTTCTTCGGCTCATTCCATTCTGTCACAGTGATCGGGACCATGTCCCTTACAAAAACTCCGCACTGCCGTACATATTTATTGTAGATTCCATCGGGTTTCTCTGGTTTGCCTTTGAAGGTAACTTCGTCGATCGACAACGTTGCACCTTCCGGGAGCTTTAACCCTTGGGCCGGGCCTCGTACGGGGATTGACGACTTAGATCCAGAGGGCTGAAAGAAAAATGTTTCGTTAATAAGTGCGCATATAAATCAATTAATGCATCTAGCTATAGTGATCAACAAGACTTAATATATACCTTCTTCTTAGCTAGGGCATCGTCCGCCTTAGATCCAGACGGTTCTTCTTCGTCGTCGTCGTCATCTCTGAATTTTTCTAACTCAAGTCCCTCACCGGAGTCATTCAAACATTTCGCGCTGAATTCTTCGGCGTCTTCTCCGTCGGACGAATCTTCTCCATCGGAATATTCTCCATCGGAATTGGGTCCGGCAGCGGTGTTATATATTATTTGTTGGAGACGGTCTTCTTCCTCCAAATCTCGGACGAAGGTGGGGGCATCGTCCGCCATAGCTCAATGTCACTGCAAATTTTGAAACTTAGCAATATTTCTAACTTAACAATATTTCTAACTTAACAATATTAATAATCTAAACAATATTAACCTAATAACAATATTAACTTAAAAAACTAAAAAAAGAACAACTACTAGACATAAAAAAGACTTAGCTAAACTAAACTTAGCTAAACAAAACTTTACTCAAACTTTACAATATTTCTAACTTTACAATATTTCTAACTTGACAATATTTCTAACTTTACAATATTTCTAACTTTAGAATATATCTAACTTGACAATATTTCTAACTTTAGAATATTTCTAACTTGACAATATTTCTAACTTTAGAATATTTCTAACTTGCCAATATTTCTAATTTTACAATATTTCTAACTTGCCAATATTTCTAACTTGACAATTTTATTTTTACTAATGATAACTAACAAAAATGGGCAACAACACAAAAATTTGCATAATTTTAAAGTGTCATTTAACATTTTTCATACACAAATTTTAAACAATCTAATTAAACTTTAAAAATTTACACAAAATTTAAACAATCTAATTACATTTTTCATACACAAATTTTAAACAATCTAATTGTAAAGAATTTTAAACAATCTAATTCTAAAAATACTAAACAAAATTGGCAACTTAACTAAAAACCATTCAAACAAAAACTTAACTAAAAATGAAAAAAATACCTCTGTGTGTGGCCGAGGCGGTGGCGGAGGTGGCCGGACCGGCGACGGCGGAGCGCGTGGCGGTGCAGGCCGGTGGAGGAGGCGCAGCAGAGGAGGCCACGCATGGCGGTGCGGCCGGCGCAGCGTCGCCGACGCGTGGAGGGGGCGGCGGAGGGCGCGGCGTCGGGGCCTTGGCGTCGCGCGGTCGACGTACGGTAGCGGAGGGCGACGTGTGCGCGTGGAGGGCATGGCTTAGGGCGGCGGCGCCGTCGACGTCGTGGAGGGGCGCGGTACGTAGGGGCGTCGGCGTAGGGGCGTCCTTCGCCGGAGCAGCGCTTCGCCGGCGTCGTCGAGGAGAGCGGGCGTCGGCGTCGTCGAGCAGGACTTGGGCAAATTGGGGAATCGATTCGATTCCCTGCACTTAACTGCAATCAATACCCCTTTATCACCGGTTGTACTCTACAACCGGTACTAAAGGGTTAGTACCGGTTGTAGAGTACAACCGGTGTTAAAGGGGTGTTTTGGGCCGCGGCGAAAATTACAACCGGTACTAACGGGTTTTTTGTATTTTTTCTCTAGTTTTTTTTCTTTCTTTTGTTTTCTGTTTTTTATATCTATTTGGTTTCTATTTTGTTTATTATCTACTTTTTTCTTCAGGCGAGCACGCCAACCGACGACCACCGCCGGGAGCAGGCCACACCACCTCCAGTACCTCCGCAGAAAGGTCAGAGCAAACACAACCGCGACGAAGATAGGAACAGAGGACAAAATCTCCAAAAGCCGGCCGCCATCTTCGCAACCGTGTGAACCAAGATACAAATCCGATGTGCGGTCAACCGTCTTATGCAGAGACGATTTAACATACAACTAGACATCTACGTTACAACTTCACTAGTTCTAAATACTGGATAGAACAAATTAAGGTATAACTTGAAATTACGATACAACACAAGTAAAACAAAGACTCTACCTATCTCCCATCAATGCCTTTTGACGAAGATTCTGTCTTCTTGCCTTCCTTGCCCTTTGACGAAGATTCTGCCTTCTTGACTTTGCCCTTGGACGAAGCTTCAGCCTTCTTGCTCAGTGTTTCAACCCTCCTTTCCTTTGACGACGGCATGAAATCGTCGTCATCATCGCTGTCAACTACCCAGAGACAGGAACGACCGTACGAATCACGGTCAGCTTCAGTTCGGTAGAACGGACTATTCGCAACTTTCCTGTCAAACTTCTCTGCAAGCGTGAGCATTTCTGCACGAATTTGGAGCGGGGTCCTATACGGAAACCCATCGCGGCATAGCTTCGCCCCGAGCAAAGCGAGATGACTCTCAGTGTGCAAAATTTCTTCAATTGGAACTACCCTACTATCTACCTTCAAATTGCTCGAAAGCCTGGCGAGATGCTCGGATGCGGAAATGTGAAACCCGGACACACACTTCTCACAAGGACCAATACACACCATGCTTGCGCTCAAGTGAGTACCATGCCTACCTTCGACTGGGTTTTATAGAACTACCGGTGGCGGCATTTGGGGGAACGATAGCGCGAAATATTTGGGCGGGAAACGGTGGCGGGATCGAATTAAGTTGCCTACCTTCTCCAGTGGAACAGGAAGAAGCACACGGATCATGTGTTTCCTTCCAGCGATTGGGAGCCGTTGGATCAAGCGGTGTGTTTCTTTCGAGCGCTTGTGAGAGTTGCTGGATTAATTACCTTCTGAGAAATTGCATTCAGGAATGTACATAGCTTGACAATGGGTACTCGAACGTTTTCTGGTAGAAGCCCCCTCAATGCAACAGGAAGTAATTGTGTCATAATCTCGTGGCAGTCATGAGACTTCAGGTTTTGGAACTTTTTCTCTGCCATGTTTATTATTCCCTTTATATTCGACGAGTAGCCAGACGGGACCTTGATACTGCTCAGGACTTGAAAAAAGATCTCCTTCTCTTCTTTGGTAAGAGAGTAGCTGGAAGTACCTTGATACTTCTCTGAATTCAGTTTGTCTCTTCCGTGGTGCGTACTTTGCTGGTCCTGCCGTGCATCCGATGTATCTTTCGTCTTCCCATACACGCCTAAGAAGTTTAGCAGGTTCACGCAAAGATTTTTCGTCACGTGCATCACGTCGATTGCAGAGCGAACCTCTAGGATTTCCCAATAGGGTAAATCCCAAAATATAGATTTCTTTTTCCACAAGGGTACGCGCTTGTTTGCGTCTTTCGAAACATTTAGACCGCCAGGACCCTTTCCAAATATTACTTCCAAATCCTTGACCATGCCATATACAACATCACTATCGCGGCGTGTAGGCTTCGTCCGGATATCTGCCAAACCTTTGAAGTGCTTGCCTCCGTTTCGTACGTGATGCCCGGTTGGAAGAAACTGACGATGCCCCATGTACACAATCTTGTTACCTATATATGCACTGTCAGTCTTATCTAAACAGTGCGTGCAAGCATTGTATCCCTTGTTCGACTGTCCTGAAATGTTACTAAGAGCAGGCCAATCATTGATGGTTACAAACAGCAACGCTCGTAGGGAAATTCCTCTTGTTTGTACTCATCCCACACACGGACACCTTCGTCAGACCACAACTGTAAAAGTTCGTCAACTAATGGCCTCAGATACACATCAATGTCGTTGCCGGGTTGTTTCGGTCCTTGGATAAGCACTGGCATCATAATATACTTTTGCTTCATGCACAACCAAGGGGGAAGGTTATAGATACATAGAGTCACGGGCCAGGTGCTATGACTGCTGCTCTGCTCCCCAAACAGATTCAAGCCATCTGTACTTAGACCAAACCTTAAGTTCCTTGCGTCAGCTGCAAAATCCCCAAATGCACTGTCGATTTTTCTCCACTGAGACCCATCAGCGGGGTGTCTGAGCATCTCGTCATCCTTACGGTCTTCTTTGTGCCATCGCAACAACTTGGCATGCTCTTTGTTTCGGAACAAACGTTTCAACCGTGGTATTATAGGAGCATACCACATCACCTTCGCGGGAACCCTCTTCCTGGGGCTCGGCTCGCCCTCAATATTACCTGGGTCATCTCGCGCGATCTTATACCGCAATGCACCGCATATCGGGCATGCATTCAAATTCTCGTACTTCTCACCGCGGTAGAGGATGCAGTCATTGATGCATGCATGTATCTTCTGCACCTCTAATCCTAGAGGGCAGACAATCTTCTTTGCTTCGTACGTGCTGTGGGACATTTCATTATTCCTCGGAAGATTCTTCTTAAATATTTGTAGCAACTCTTGAAATGGCTTGTCAGATATTCCATTCTTTGCCTTCCACTGCAGCAATTGTAGGGTGGTACCTAGCTTTTTCTGGTCATCTTCACAATTTGGGTACAACGGTTTTTTGTGATCCTCTAACATGCGCTCCAGCTTCGACCACTCGTTTTCAGTTACGCAGTTCATCTGTTCATCACGAATGACCTGACGAAGATCATCATCGTCGGACTGATCAACAATGACCTCATGCTCTTCCCCCATTGTAGTATCACCGTGTTCACCAGAGAACACGGGATAGTTGTCATCATCCTCTTCTTCAGGGTTTTCCATTATAACCCCTCTTTCTCCGTGCTTGGTCCAACAAAAATAATTGGGCATGAAGCCTTGTCGCAACAAGTGGGAGTGTATGGTTCTTACGCTCGGGTAATTCCTGTTATTCCGACATTCATCACATGGACAAATCATAAAACCATTCTTCAGCTTGTTTAATTTAACCACATCGAGAAAACGATGCATGCCATCAATGAACTCGGGACAGCGTCGATCACCGTACATTCATTCTCGGCTCATCTACATTACATAAATATATCAAAAACCATTACACCAGCTAAATAATGAATAGAGATACGTGACCAAATTAATTTATACAAGTTCATCACATTAAAATCAAAGTAGAGTAGTGCCCAAATGTAATACATAGTTCTCACGAAACATACATCAATTGAAACTAACATACAACTATCTAAAGAATTTAAATCCAACAACAAATGCGATCAGAATCGCAACCAAGGTAACTATTGAACCAACAGCATAATGATACCAAGCCTCTTGACTAATGGCATATTTTCTAATCTTTTTAAGCTTGGCGCGCATTGCATCAATCTTCTTCTCGTGAGAAGTGACGACGTCGGCAAGCTCGACCCCGTGAGCATCAACGATGTCGTCAATCTTCAAGTCCAATTCCATCTTCTCTTCTAGGCATTGGAGACGAAGATCTTCACTTATCTTCAATTTTGCTCTCAAATCGTCGTTTTCTTTTTTTAAAATACTCGACAATAGGGTCGGCCGGAATTTCCGGTTCAACTACCTCCTAAATAAAAATATATCTACGTCAAGTTGGTCGGCATGATTGTTATAAACACGAAACAAAATAAATAGTTAAAAAGATATACCACATCCGAATCATAGACCGGACGAGGGCCGAAGGGGACGGATATCAAAACCATGACACTATACATATATAAAAAAACATAAGAAAATTATACAAGAAATAATTATGCATTTAAATCATATAACTAACAATTTTTAAAATAAAAGATAAAAAAAGAGGCTCACCGAGGTGGTGTCGGCGACGGAGCGGCGCGGGCAATCGACGGCGGTGAGGATCAGGGGACGGGACGACACTATATAAAACCATAAATTATACTTCAATTCGAGCTCAAAATGCATATAAAACAAATGAAATCCCGAATTTAGTCATTTCATCAAACACCTTGCAAGCACAACCAAAATCAAACTTGCTAAACTTGCACGAAAATGAGCTAAACTTGAAAAGCCGGAAGAGAAGATGAAGAAGTTGCTAACCCTTGTATAGGGTGCCACCAATCTTAACAAATGTTGGAGAAAAAATGGGTGACCTAGAGCTTGGGAGGGTTTGGGAGAGAGGAAAAATGGGGTTGGGGTCGAGTTGCTCCAAAATGGAGCTGGCTCGGCCGGTGTGGAAGATATAGGCAGGACCTTTAGTACCGGTTTTATTTACCAACCGGTACTAAAGGGCCTGCCGTGGGGCCACTGACCATGGCCTGCGGGGCTGCACCCTTTTAGTACCGGTTGGTATAAACAACCGGTACTAAAAGGTGTCCTTTAGTACCGGTTGGTGCTAATGCCCCCTTTAGTACCGGTTTTTGTTGCAACCGGTACTAAAGGGGCACACCAATGCCTCTGTTTCTACTAGTGTGAAGGGTTCAAAACACTCAACGCAAGTTGCACTCCGATTGTTTTGGAGACTGACCAGAAGGACAAGGAGGGGGGGGGGGGGGGTGCCAAGAAGAGGAAGTAAGACCAAAAAATGTTTATCTTTATTTAAACGAGTTTTGAAGTTTCTTTAGATTCTCATTTTTATTGCTTGACTGAACTTCGACACGTATGTTAGTTTCTGCATTAGTAAAGTTGTACAAAAAACTCTTTTATTCTCCTGGGACATTACATCAATACATTGAGATGGTGAAAATTATAGTCCGGTATACGTACATCACCCTGACAAATTATTGCATTGAAAACATGATGGCACATTGTCATGATGTCACAGTCAAGCTAGGTTTGGTCACCGACGGATAGGATAACCAAATAATAGTACAGAACAAGCTCTTTATCTAAAAAAAGTACAGAACAAGCTATCATTAACCACATCACTTGAGAGTAAGAAGAAACGTGAATAACCAGTGATAATTTTTTTATTGGCGTGTTTAAGACCATCAACTCGTGATAGCATATAATTACTCGCAGGCAATTCATTGTTCATAATTTCTTGAGATGTTTTGAATCACCGTTGCTCAATCACCATCGTCCTGAGAATTCCACAAATTGTAATGTTCCCTTATTGCGGGGAACAGTCTACAACCAACCATTATCAGCACACCCTTGCCTTATACCATGTTTAGTCTTCAAGGATTAGTAAAAAGTTCACACATCGGAATAATCATTTGTATTTTTCCATTCCTCTCGTTCGGTACCAGTTGTACATTTTACTAAAAAAATCACATCATATTTTTTCCTTGTTCTACTATTTATTTACTTTTCCTTTTTTTCATAATTTACATATTGTTGTTTATGTTATGTATTATTTCAAAATCTTACTTTTACATTTTTCTATGGAAGTTACATAAATATATTTTTGAAATACATGCATATAGTACCTTATTTCCCAAAATAGGAGACTCTCCTTAATTTTTATTGGTCAACAACTTATGAGTTTGACTATCATTTGTAAATTGGCCATGGTATATAACATGTCAACACAATTCCTATGAAAATATATGAAAGAATTTCATAAGAATGCAAAGGTATCTGTTCTTCCAGGTATTTAAATCTGTCGCCAAAGCTAAGGCAGATTGCAGGCCAACGCTTCTAATGTGGCACGGTCAGTACAATCATCCAAAATGTCTGCTGATGATGGATAGGTTTTCATGGTGGGCTTTTTTTTATGGTTCACATGAAATGACAAACCATTTTGTTTTTTCGCGCGTGCGTGTGTGTGCGCGCGTGTGTGTGCATGCGCGCAGTTGCATATGAAAACATCATGCAACTGAATTTAAATAAATACCTATTACTAATTTGTGCGCAACTACATATGAAACCACCGCACAATTGCACATTCTACCGAGGCAATTGCAATTTTAAATTGTAACCCTGTAATTCGCACATGTATTTTTTATTTTGTTTTGACTTGTGATGTTTCTAAAACGTGTATGTGTACTTTTCACAATTAATTTTGTGAACACGCAAAAGTTTTGCATGTCCATTGCAATAAAAGAAAGGATAAGAGCTACATAGCTTTTCACAATTTTTCTGGGCTTTGTGTCCTAGCTACTACTATTTTTCTGGCATTTTTTCATGTGCCTATTAAACTATAAACCCATCCATGCGGAAGCTAGTTATAACTCATGCGTGGAGCTGAAGAAAGACATAATGAAACTAGGATGACTCCATCCGGAGTACACTTGCGGGTACACCAAATTCGTACCAATCTAGAACTCTAAAAGTGTGCGATGCCCGTCGCCAAAGGGGAAATAGGAAACACGGGAGATAACCAGACTACTACTTATGTAATCGTAACTGAATTTCAAGCAAATCTCTCCTAGGACAGACTACATCTCGTGAGTCTCTGCCGTCGAGATCACCGATAAGATATTGTGTTGCCTTCGCCGTGGCGGTCATGCGTAACCTTATCTCGAGCTGGTACCGTGGCCTGCGGCCGCCGGCCGAGACATTGTCGAGACGCGTCATGGCGGCACACGATTTCGAGGTGAGAAACTCAGAAACCACCAGCTGCTCCACGGCTTGGGCGTCGGCAAGTAAGTGAGCTCGAGCACGTTCAGCGCCAGCGGCTACGACTGGAATATCAGGTTCTACCCGGACGGATTCAACCAAGATTGCGCCGGCAATGCGTCAGCCTACTTACACCGTCTCAACGACGACCCAACCAAGGACGTGAGCACAGAATTCACCTTAGACATTATGGAGGATCAAGACGGAGCAGAAGCCACCAGATTCGATGTCCAGGAGCACACGTTTACTCCGGCGAGCGCGGGTACGGGCATTCCAAAGTTCATCGATAAATCCAAGCTGAAATCACCGTCTCACCTCGGCGATGTCATAACGATAAGGTGTGTTCTCACCGTCGAAGTAATGGAAGGTCCGGAACCACGCATGAAACGCAAGAGGGATATCACGGTGGTTCCACCGCCGGAGCTGTCGGGCCACCTCGAGCGCGCCCTCAAGGCCGGGAAAGGCACGGACGTCACGTTTGACGTGCGCGGCCGGGTTTTCGCCGCCCACAGGTTCATGCTCGCCGCTCGATCGCCGGTCTTTGACGAAAAGCTTTTCGATCCGGAGCAGGACTACACGGGAAGGGTGGAGATTGTTGATATGGAACCGGCGGTCTTTGAGATGCTTCTTCACTTCATCTACACCGACTCGTTACCATCTTGTTGCGACAGGAAAGGAAACAATGCCACCACAATACAACAGTTGCTAGCCGCGGCAGATCTGTATAAACTGGACAGGTTGAAGGTGATGTGCGAAAAGAAGCTGTATAAGAGCATCGACGCTAAGACCATCGCAAGCACATTGGTAGTTGCAGATCGGCACAACTGCCAGCTGCTCAAAGAAGCATGTCTGGAATTTATGTCGCTCCTGGTGTAGTGAGTGCCGTCATCGCGAGCGACGGGTTCCAGCAGATCATGCAACGTTGCCCCCGCTAGCTCTCGAGGAGATGTCTGAGGCAAAGTAATCCTGCAGGCTAGATATTCTGAAATTAATACAGATTTATAAGTTTTCGCAAGCACGAACCAAATTTATACTATTACGTTTCATCAATGCCAATTTCCGGTTGGTCAGTAAACTTTTGTACTAGTTCATCTCGGAAGATACTTATTATTCTCTTTTTAGATAAAGAGCATATATTAATATCGCGAAGATACCAATTACACCTAGACTCTACAACAACGCAATAACCGAAGGTATTACGGATGCACACAACCGAAAGACAATAAGAAGAAGAACTAAAAAAAGAAAAGTCCTGCTACAGAGTTACAGTCCTTACAGCAGCAGCACAACCACCACCAAGGCAACACCTGATGTCCAATTCTTCAAAAGCAACGCCTTTAAGAAGGAAACAGTGCCAGACACAACCAATTAAGGCCAGACATTGGATTTTCACCCTAAAGATAGTCCTCGCTCTCAAAACAATGTCTTCAGCAAGATCATTGCCAGACATAACCAATTAAGGCCAGACCTTGGATTTTCACCCTGATAGGTAGTACTTTGAACTTCACCTGTATTGTCGCCCCCGCTTACATACTGCTACCACGATTCCTAAAACTCCGAGTCAGTTCCTCATAAACGCAAAGGCTCCAGACACCATTGCCAGCCCTTCGATCACAGCTTCCATGACATTCTCCCTCTGGATTCACCATGGATTTGCCCATGAGAGCAACAGAGTAGAGCTTCGCGCCGCTACCTCCGGCACGACCGAATACCACCCGATCCAGCAGTCTCCAGGCATTACCCAGTTGGAGATCGCCAGCGGAGCCTTCTGGAACCCGACACTCTGGCCAAATCAAAGAGGACATGCATCAGAGAGATCTATCTTGCGCAATTCGGAACCAACGACCGCTAAACACCGTTATTCTTGTCGAACCAGCAGTCCCCGCACCGCTGACCGACTCCCGGCGATCAGACAGAGCGGGTCGACCTCCGGCCCATGAGGGCCCAAGGTAGATCGGGCTCGAGCGCCGCAAAGCCATCGGCTTCAGCGCCACCGTCGCCCGCCGCTCCCTCCACCACGCCTCACAGCCACGCGCCGGCTAGCACCTCGTAAAAGCGAATGTCGTCGACCCACAGCCGGACCACCATCCGCGCTGCCATGTGAACAATTCCCATGCGCACCGAGGTCGTCCGCCGTCCTAGACGACAAGGTGTGGCGCCATCCGCCGCCGCGGCCCAAGGCATGGAACCGGAGGCTCCGCCGCTGGAGGACGCGACTCGGAGGCTCAGCACGACGGTGAGGGCGCCGCCGCACCACGGAGACGCAGACGGACCTGCAGCCTGCCGCACCTTGCCGTGAGGATCCTTCCCCCACCGAGCTAGCACCTCGCGAGGCAAGTTTCCCCGCCGCTGCCGCCGTCCGCCGCCAGGGCCATGACCAGCGGCCTCCTCCGGCGGATGGAGAGGGAGGACGTGGAGGAGAGGAGCTCGGGGGCGGCGGCGCTAGGGTTTCGCCCGAGCCGCCCCTGGAGCGACGCGGACGCGGGCCTGTTCTAGCCTGCGCTCTGCCTTTTTTTTCACTTATTATTCTTTGAGTTTGGGAAATTTTGCATTTTTCAAGCTAAATTGCTAATTTACCTTACGAACTAACAACACACATATAAGCGCGCGTGGTAAGACCTACATTCACATTGAATTAATAATGGCCAAAGCAACTAACAGTACTATGAAAATATTATCAGTAAGGTTATTGGAGGACGAAGAAGAATGGGCAAACGAAGTGAAAGGGAAATTCAATGGCGGCTATACTCAGGAATTTATTTTTCCGGAAAGGGCAGTCCCAACAAACAGTAGCTATACTCAGGAAATAATCAAGCTCGATGATTGATATATTATGTACGAAAAAAAACGAACAACAAAGAGTAATAACTATGAAAAAGGGAGTATAGTCGTCTAGCACACAATCATATATCTAGGGTCTAGCTGTAAACTTTTGCCCATTGCGAAACCGATCAGATCGGCCACACACAGTCGCAGTCGAGTTGTAAACGTGGAATGATAAGGCATCAATCAACATCGTGAAAGTTGTGGTACTTTTCTGGATCGCTTAATCAAATGGGTTCCCTGTCCGCAATGCACACACAGAGAAATATTACCAGCTGAAAGTGTCCATGGCAACAGAGGGAGCCTTTTAAACATGGAGGAGGCGGCGGTGGGAAGCTGAACCGAGCAGAGCAGTTTCTTGATCATTTGTGGGTGATGAATGATGGGGAGGATGCGGCAGTTTTAGGAGCATTTGTGGCAAGGAGGCCATAGGTTAGTGCGGAAGATTTTATTGCCATGAATTCCGAGGTCGCGCGGCAGGACCACCACATTTCACGTGAAATTTTGGAAAACCGTCACTTTGTGTCTAGATCACAGATACCTACCAGTATTCACAACATTCTTTGCAATGTGCGCTAAAACTCGACTGAGTGTGAATTGACACGATTTCTGACAGGTGTGACCCACTAGTCAAGGCTTACATGGCAGCACATGTGGACTATTGGGTGAGGTGGCAGCATGTGTGGATATGGATCCACCTGTCAGACCAATAAAACATTTAAATATCTCTCAGTGAAAATTAAAAAAAATCTAAATATCAAAATAAAAGTTAGACCGACGCGCACGGCTCGCCGGCCGGAGTGCTAGACGTCCACAGCCGCACGGCCGGCCAGGCCGTAGGGCGTCAGCGACGCACCGGAGGCCGGAGAGCCTCCACGGCCTAGCTTCACCTCGCCGCCGCTCCTCCCGGCCGGCCCCGTGCTTGACCTGGCCGCCGTCGTCCGCCCTGTTCGCCGCCGCTCCTCCTGGCCGGCCCCAGTGCTTGACCTCGCCGCCGTCGTTGTCCTGTTCCCCGCCGCTCCCCTGGCCGTCCACCGCCTCGCGGCCGCGCTCCGCCTGCCCAGCGCCGCCCACCAAGGAGCTCATCTGTCAGCCGTCTTCGGGCCCAAGCGCCGTCTCGAGACGCGGCGACACCGAGCCCGACTCACGCTCACGCTG
This sequence comes from Poa pratensis, assembly GCA_947311845.1. Classification (NCBI taxonomy): domain Eukaryota; kingdom Viridiplantae; phylum Streptophyta; class Magnoliopsida; order Poales; family Poaceae; genus Poa; species Poa pratensis. The sequence continues at coordinate 99,488,548 of CAMZMU010000128.1, read as the reverse complement.
CAAGCCAGAGGCGCCAGGCAGCTGGCCGAGGACGTCCGAGTGGAGGCTCGTCTCGCCGCACATCCCCGCACTCCGCTCCTTCCGCACACACGCAAGCCAGCGCACGCACTAGCTAGCTAGTAGCAGCAGCGTGCGCACGCACGTACATCGGTACATGTACTGCACTACCTACTACTCACGCGCGTACGCACGTAGATGTACTGCACTAGCCCAGTAGTGCGCGACGACTTCGTCCGCGACCATCGCGCCCTCGCGACGGCCGGCGACAAGCGGCTCGGCGACTGGAACCTGAGCAGCGGCCGATTCGGGTTTGTGACCGGGTGCAGGACACGCGCGAGCCCGCCGCTGCCGAGGGGAACTACTTCGGCAACTTCCTGGGCCTCTGCCGCGTGGAGGCGGTCACCCTTGAGCTCACAGCGACGGTGGCCTCGGCGGCGATCTGGCGGGAGATCGAGGCTCTCGTGGAGGACGGGCGGGCAGCTGTGGGGGACGCGCGCGGACGGGTGCGGCGCGCGCGGTGACCGTGGCCGGGGCGTCGGCGGCCAGGAGGAGGGGGCTCGGCCGGCGTCGGCGAGCTGCAGGGGCGTGAGCTCCCGGACGCTCTCGGCCGCCACGACGAGCTCCAGCCTCCGGGACGCCTGAGCTCCTTTGACTTTTGTTTTAGGGATATTTTTTTCCTTGTATGATAGGTGGGCCCATGTCCACCTCAGCAAACTGTCCATAACTGCTGCCACCTCAGCCCTGACTGGTGGGTCCAACTATCAGAAATCGTGTCAATTCATGCTTAATCGAGTTTTAGCGCGCATTGCAAAAAATCTCGCGAATACTAGTTGGTATCCGTGATCCAGACACAAAGTGGTGGTTTTCCGAAATTTCACGTGAAATGTGGTGGTTCTATGCTATTAACTCCGCGGCGGAGAAGAGGAACAGAAAGATCGGTCGAAACTTTTTTCAACAGGAGGGCGAGCGAAGGAGACGTCCAACCTGGGACGATCGTGTCTACCAGCCCAAGGCCCAAGTAGCGACAGCCCATACAGGGATACAGAGACAGCCCATATAGCTTCGAATCGAGCGACATATCGCTGGTAACGTGAACGCACGCGACGGGAGACGGTGGAGAGGTAAATCGCTGGGTAATTGGGGTTTTTTTGAACAAGGGATAATTGGGGTGAGGTGGACGCATGAGGAGGCTGGAAAATCGGCTAGTGGGGTTCTCCTAGTTAGATAGAGAAGATTATATTTGGTGTGGACCAATTGGATGATCGTTGAGAGAAATATCTCTAGTGGGGTGCTCCTATTTAGAAATAGAAGATTATTTGCCAACTTGTCGGTTTCACGAAAGAAAAATCATGCCTGCTATGTTAATATTGTCCATCGTTAATTCGTTATACATAGTTGTAATTCTAAAAGGCAACTTCTGGGATGAAAAAGCAAGTTTTCATCTCAAAATTGCTTCTCAAAAAACAGTTATCAAAATTTAGTTATGTGGGATCTTGTATCGAAAATCTCGCCGCGAATAAGATTATGGTGAAAGACAATGTCACTTTGGAACTCAGTAACGCAGTTTAAAAGTTATCGATTTTTGAAAATTTAGAATAGTTTTACATTGCCACTGCCTTCCACATTGGTCCTTCCGAGCAGGTGCGTGCGCCCCCGCCAGCCAAAAGTGTAGGCATGCGTTCTGTCGTTTGAAAAAAAAAAGATAGTGGGTGCTAGTTCTAGACCCATTACCAGGGGCGGATCTAGGATTTGGGCATAGGAGAGGCGAACCAACGATCGCAGATTAAAATTGTATATTGTCAAGATCCAATCTCTCATCATTCATAGGTTTGCAGCAACTTCCACAATAATGCATTAGAAGTTTGTCATAACTCATATTTGAGACACAATTCAACTGTGAAAAATTATATGGTTGTGACTTTGTATGCAATCTAGCGGAAACAATGGAGAGCTTCTTGCTGGCCCATTCCTCTACAATGAGGGCTTTCCCGACGCTATTTTAAGGCTCTATGAACTATTTGCAATAGAGAAGTTGACCATGTCTCCCTTGTTTTCTAATCTGGGTAAGTGTACGTACGTCATATTTTCATCTTCCTAAACGGACATCAAATATATTTCGTCCGCTCGCTTACGGTCGTTACTACTTATACGGTAGCTTTACGAGTGGTAGACACAATGCAATGATGGAAGATGATAGGAGATTCTTTCACAACGCCGCTCTCCAGAAATGTAGGAAACACGTGACCAAGCACACGGACGTGCCAAAGCGGGCTAGGAGTCTGGGAGTAGAAGCAAACTACATATACTAATTGAATACCCGTGCGTTGCCACGGGTTATATTGTGTCGTCACTTATGTCACACATTTAAATTTAAAATACACATAAATATTAAAGAATCTCATATTATTATATATATTGAAAGAATTACTTTGCATAATTATAAGTCACGTTTACAGAAAGCAAACTATCAACAAGGTCAACATTTACATTTTGGGTTCTTGTGCAACATCAACAAGGTCCATTCTATGTTTCTATCCTGCCCATAACGTACATAGAGAAACGTATATCTTTATAAATTTAAATTTGATAATTGTAATATGCATAGTAAAAAAATCCCTCATTACACCTTTTTTTCAAAACCATGTGGCAGAGTACGCGTAGCAATTTCGGTAAAAGAAAAGGAGTACTCTCTTCTTCACGCGTCCACGCACGCACGCACACACCACGGCAGTCACGCAGGCACGCAGCAGGCACCACACATCACCTTATCCTCTCCCTCCCCGACGAATCCATCTACATCCGACCATCACCCAGCCGCCGCCCTCTGCGTGTGCCGCCGTCAGCCGCCGCCCCTCTGCATGGTCCTTCCTCTTGCGCCGCCGCCCCTCTGCGTGGTCCTTCCTCTTGCGCCGCCGCCCCCTCCTCTTGCGCCGCCGTGCCCTCCTCCTGCGTCGACCTTCAGGGAGCAGAAGGAGACGGTCAGCACGGCGCTTTCCGCCGCCGGCCGTCGACCTCCTGCGCCTCCGTGCGCCGCTCCTCTGTCGCCTCCGTGAGCAGCCCCACTCCTCCTGGCCTCCTGCACCTCCTGTCCTGCGCCGCCCGCCGCTACGCCTAAGTGCGCCGCCCCTCTCTCTTCTACGACTTAGCCTCTCCATAGCCGCTGCCCCAACTCCGACCGTGACCTCCCGAGCTCATCTCGTGCAACGCCCGGCCCCGCCACCTCCCTGCAAGAGCGCAGCCCCCCGACGCTTCCCCACGCGACGCCCTTGTGCTCGCGAACGGCGTTGCGTTCCTTCCCCCGCGGGCCGCCCATCCTCCGGTCCGGCAACCACCGGGCGGCTGCCCTGGCCTCCCAGGTGTGCCGCCCATTAACTGCCCGACGGGGGCGTGCCTGATCGGTGGACTTTTCCGACGGACTCGAGTCACGGTGAATAGTTAACCGGTCATATCACTTGGCGGTGGCAAAGGGCGTAATTAGCCTAGCGATAAGGGGTAAAACCAGAAAGTGAAAAACGCACCATCACCTTAAGGCATATTATATAGTAGAGATAATCCTTTTCCTAACTAAATGATTGTTTATGTTCCTCCTTTTCAGCACATCCAAGTTTTTGTTCTTGTATATTTACGGCTCATTCAGTTATTGTCTTTATCCCCACAACGCGTGTTGGTGTTTTCTTATATGTCATAAGGTTTATAAGATTCGTGATGGTTAATATAATTTGACCACGAGGATCTAAAATAAACGCGCCCCAAGGTAAAAAATGTTCATATGATACAAATAGTTGATCACATGTTTCAAATTTATGTTCTACGATTTTTTTGACAGATTGTATTTTCATGTTTAAAAGTTTTTCCCAATAATTTTAGTTTTGGGTCGTCGAGTTTTTTGTTCATGTTTGTTTGTTTGGTAAGGAAAACTTGTCTCTTAGTTTTTGGTTAATGATTTCTTTTTACTCATTCAAGTTCGTTCAAATTTAATTTATTTTGTTACAAGACATGATTTATTTGTTCATTTCTTATTTTTAGTTTTGTTACCTATATAAGAATCGATGTTTAAGTTTTTTGTTTGTTCCAAATATATTTTTTAAAAATTATATGAACAATTTTATTGTGTAATAAGTGAACATTTAGTATCCTCGTGATTAATATTTTGGACAGTTTGAACATTTTTTCTCTCATATGAACATTATCGTGAACTCACGAACAATTATTTTTGAACTCTACGTTTTTAACTCGTGAACTATTATTTTGAAACTCCCGAACAATTATTTTAACCTTATGAAAATTATTTTTGAACTCTACGAACATTTTTTGAACTCGTGAACAATTATTTAGTCCGTTTTTAGCTGGTTGGCCTTTTTGCACTCTTTGTGATCCTTTTTTTTTACTTGACTCTTTCTGATCCTTTGGAACGTATCTAGTGCACGCGGTTATGGCAAAACCATGCTCAGAACACTCGGGAATTTATCAACGGCCATGCGAAATAAAAAGACAACGAGAAACGTAGAGTACCCCTAAAATTAGGACACGTAGTACGACCGTAATCTCTGCAAGTGCCAATTGCGAAAGGAAAGGCCGCAACTCTCTCCTATTAAACCGAGTTGGACCAGTTTACTCATAGGTATTCTCATAGGTATAGGAGTCCTTAGGGCACCTCCAACTGGCTGACGCAAACGGACCAGCCCAGTCCAAATCTGTCCGATCGGATATGGGAGGTGCTCCAACGGCCTGGCGCAAAAGACCTCGTGTCCGCGCGGACAGGCGATCTCGACCCAAACGCGGCCCAATTTTGGGCCAGCTTTGGGGAGACGCGGACACGCGCAGTGTCCTCCCGTGTTCGCCCCTGGCCCACGTGCCAGCGACCGTGGCCGCCCCTGGTCCTTCTTAAATAGGGACACCTACTCCACGCGTTCCCCACCCGTCCCTATCCATCCCACTCACTTCGACACTTCCACTCCAAACCCTATCGACCACCGACCGCCGCCGGCCGCCATGAAGCCAGGCAGGTGGTTCTTCAGCAAGTCCGGCTGCCACAATGTGGAGGCCAGCAGCTCCCGCGCACCTCCGCCATCCGACGCGGCCCGCCGTGCCGCAGATCGACGGCAGGAGATGAGGGCGGCTCGCAATGCCCGCCGCCGTGCCGCACGAGCCCGCGTCTCCAAGGGCGTCGCGGAGATGTACTGGGAGATCCGCGCGCCCCTGCCGTGGAGAGATGTCCATCTGCCAGATGGATGGCATCTCGGGCCGCAGCGCGTGCCCGTGCCTGCGGTGCCTCGCTTCGGCAGGGCGCGGACGGAGGAGATCCTCCGGCGGCGTAGCTTCCTGCCGCCGGAATTCGTCAACGACCCAGCCTACCACATCGACTCCCCGCTCTGGGACCGCTGGTTCGAGGTGGGAGCACGACGCGCGCCGCCGGCAGGCCTTCGCGGGCTACGCGCCGGAGGGGTACCAGGCCCCGCAGGAGGAGCCGGCCGTCGACGACGGCTCCTCCTCCTCCAACTTCGATTGGAGCGGCGACGAGATGGAGGAGGTGGAGGCCCCGCCGCCGAACTGGGCAGCGATGCCGAACCCGGCAGCGCCCATGGAGGACGAGGAGGCCAACCTGCAGGTCGCCATCGACGCCTCCAACCTGGAGGAGCTGGGCCAGTGGCCTGACCTCGCGGCGGCGCTTCGGGAATCGGCGGAGGCGGCGGCGGCGGTGACGGAACAGGAGCGTGCGCAGCGGGAGCGGAGGGGTGGGTCCTCTACGACGAGGCGGAGGCCTGGCATCGCCAAGACGCGGCGGAAGCCTACAACCGCCAGCAGGAGGAGGAGGCGGCGGCGTACGGGCTCCACCAGGTGCCGTGGTCACCGTGGCAGCCCCAAAGGCCGTGGCAGCCCGCTCCGGCGTGGCCGCAAGAGCCCGAGGCGCCGGCTACGCCTCCGCCAGCGCCTGCAGGGCCACCGGCCCACTTGTTCGAGGTGCCGCCGTACGCCATCCTCTTGGATGACGAGGAGTAGAAGGCCACGGCGAGCACCTGGCCGCGGCGGCGCCACCTCCGGCAGCAAGCCCCACCCCCAAACCCATAGATAGGGTTTTAAGTTTTTTTTCGAATTTGTGTCACTGGCCCGTGGGGCCCTACTACTGAACCCTCCTATATATGTAAATTATTTCTTTTTTTTCGCCTTGTCCATTTTTTTGCGCCACGCCGTTGGGGGCACCTCCACCCCCAAAACGAAAGCTTGTCCACGGTCCGCCCCCAAACGGACCAAAACGGACACATTTGGGTGTCCCTTTGCGCCACGCCGTTGGAGGTGCCCTTATTAGTCCCATACACAGTTTCTTCTTCCCGACCAAGTCCTCTCTCTTAATAAAGACGGCAAACGCTTGTAGATCCTGTTCAAGATTATGATCGATCGACTCCTGTGACCCGTCGCCGTTTATTCGCCTACCTTCGCCATGGCTAACAGCTCGACCACGGTAGGGGAGCGCGTACCGGAATCGTTGAGATGCATCGCGATCATGGAGAGCACGGCGATCCTGAATTTCGAGGTGACAGATTACCCGGAGCTCGAAGACATGAGTGTCGGCGAGTACATTAGCTCGCCCATATATAATGCCTATGGTTACGCTTGGCGCATCAACTTCTACCCGAATGGGTATAACTAGAAGGAAAAGGCGCGCTTTGCTGCGCCCGCTCGAACAATCTAGCTTTCCTTTTTCATTTATTTTCCTGCAAGTTATTTGTCTTTGTGGTTTCAGCCATTATACATTTTTCGGCATGGTTGGTCTGTGAAAATAGATAAAATAAGAACACCCACCAATTCAAATCTTAAAGCTCATGGTGAACAAAACGTAGCACCTTAAAACCTTTCCGATGGACAATTGAGAATTTAATTCCAAAGTAAAAAAAACCATCTATGTTTTCCTGAGCTCCTTATTATGTGAATTATGAAAATCTTAAAAAGTTATCAAACAACATGATTTTTTTTACAAAGCTTCTGCAATATCGTACACGAAGCACACAGAATACAATAAGGTCGTTAATCTATACTCCGGATTGGTACCTTGACAAAGCTAGGATGAAGTATTGCAAAAACACTGTGTATGAACTATGTGTCCTGAATGCACATGTTTATAGTAGAGTGACCAAATCTAGGACTGCCCAGATTCTTTACCCTGCGCATCAAGTTGAACAAATATTTCTGAAAATTATAAATTAACACTTCCACATAACAAAATAGTACCAATTGTGATACAAGAGCTCCAGGAAATGAAACCTTCCTTATCTGCATCTCTGATCTAGTCACCCAGCTAGAAAGGACATAGCATAGGCATGCTAAATGTAAGAAACCACTACCATCCATGTGTCACTGAGGTTAATATGCAACAAAGCACTTAACCCTACATGTAGATAGTAAGGTAAAATCTACATGTATTTCTTTGTCCTTTGGAATAAAAAAGAAGCTCTTCAGAACTTTTAGTTCAAAGATGATTACTGTTTTGCATACAGTTAATTCAGTTCACGCCACAATGTCAAAGCTACCAATCTAGCTAACACAGTTAGTATTTTACACCCAGGTTTCCAGATCGTGCTATATTAGGAAAAAAACAAGCACACAAAAATAAATAGAAGGGAACACGTTCAATGGTGAAATCTCTGAAATGCAAAAGATGAACAACAGTGTCAAGTAAAAGTCAGTTCTGAAAATTTTCCTCAAAAACTCAAGCTCAAAAAAAAAAAAACTAAACAATTATTGTACTGCTTGCAGAATCTGCAATAAGAAAGACAAGCACTGTGTCGCAAGCTTTAAATAGAAAATAACATCCCAACTTTTTTTGGCATACTAAAGTAAATGATAATCTAAATACTATTTGTAAACAAACTTAGTTCAAACATGTCTATACCACCTCAGAGCTTTATCATCATGATGCCGAATGTAAGGTTCTATCATGACCTGTAGGGACAAGTTTATAGCAATCATATGCACATGGAAGAGGAACTGGAAAAAAAAACAATTAAGCACAACATGAAACCTGAAGGTACACCCTACAATCCTATCTTCTCAGTCCCTGTTACATGCATTAGAATCAAAGACAGGTAAATTTTTATGATACATAAGGAGAGAAACGAATATAAATTAAGAGGCCTTTTGTGGTACCCTCAAATGAACCATAGCCATTTATTTTCGTTGATCTAAAGGCTGAAAACGTTTCATACTGGTGCTAAAAGCGTGAGCAGTAATTTCCGTACTGGTGCAAAATCTGCACCTCGCGCAGATGGGCTTTGGCCCAATACGGTAGACGGCTTTGGGCCCAGGAAAAATTCGTTAATCATCAGCCCAAAACGGTAGATTGGTTTTGGGCCAAGACCAAATTTCTGAATGCCATCCTCTCTCGGAAGAACGGGTTTTTGTGTTTCGCTAAAAAAAAATGTATACTGTTTTTGTTCACGAGGGTAGAGCCTTACTGATGCTTATTCTATAGCTAAGAGTGCTATAACTCTGCCTTGTGGTCGGCATGCATGGCTTGTAGATCTCTGGGATTCGCATTCTGTACCCATTATTTCGAATGAATAAATAGACCACGTTGTCCTATACAATGTCAGGAAATCCCCATTTCAATTCAAAGAAAAAAACAACAATCCCGTCTCGTCGCCTCATCCATCACCGCCGTGTGGCCTCCGCGTTCCGATGGTCTACCTCGAGGAGACCCCCCTCACTGCCCGTTACTGGGGGACGCTGGCGCTACACGTGGAAGAGAAATGCAAGTATAGTAAATACTCTACACTTTTCTGTTTCATGTTATTGTGGTACCTCTGAGTATTAATCCCAAATCTGTAGCTATGCAGTACGATAATGCATTCATATCATGCATTTTGTACTGTAATAAAAAAATTGAGCTCATTTTGAACAGAAAAGTCTGAACCGGCATTTTATCTTTCAGGAAAATTACAACAGCCCAATTACAATGTCACACCATAGCTTAGTAATACAATAATTTTCCATTGTGCATATCCAAACAAAGAAATTCATCCGACACATGTTGAGCATAGAAACAAATTCTTTGGGCATCATTTTGTGACCCGCATCTTCCCCAGGTCCGTAACCATTTTCCAGCCTGCATCTGCACATGTTCTGCAAAACAACTCTGTCTTAATCATCTGTCCCGACATACCAGAAGTCTTCTTCTTTTACCCACGTTTCTCTGATGATTCTTTGTTGGACTTCCCATACAGATCTTCCATAACAAAATGCACATGGTCAGCTGCAGAATGGACAAGAGCTGAGGGCAATGCCTACAGCAGGCTTATCTAGGCAGGAAGTATGGTGGTTCACAGATGTACATGTTCTACCCATGTTCATACATGTAGCCAGGGGCCTGCATGTAGCCTGTATGTATGAGCAGTCATATGCAACCTGCATGAGTATTTAGTGAACTGCGTGCATGAAATAAGTGCGAACAAATTAATTAGGTCCTTTGAATCCATATCAGCACTAACATAAATGAAAACTGCAGCGGAAAACAGTTCCAGAATATTGCAAAATGAACTAAGGAGAAAACTGCAAAATGAAGACTGTTCCAGAACCCTTCCCCCTCACTTATGAAGGTCTAACCACGCGGCGTTACTCTTCACGCTCCTCCATGCCAGCGCCTTCACCATCCATGGCTGAAAACTGCCACCATAAGTGTACGATTCATATTATTAGTCAAGTAAATCACTTATTAAGATAAAAAAAAACTCTATGTGCAAGACGGAATGACAGGACAAGAATATAATCACTGAGATCGACCATCAGAGATCAGACGTGATGTCACTTTTCTCATGGTTCATCAAGGAGTACAAAAAATATCATCATCTGCTGGTCATTACTTGTTGAACAACTAAAGAGCAAAAACTATTTTATCTGACAAGATCAAATGGAGAAAAAAGAACAAATGATACACTTGTAGCACAAATAATAAGACTGAAAATTTAGATCAAGTAATATCAAGTAAAGCTAAGGAAAACACTAAGAGTTCTGAAATGCTGGCCAGATAAAAAACAATTGGTTAAGAACAATTTAAAGAGGACATTCAGTACATAAGAAGAGAGAAATAATGATAATCAAAATGAGAACTTCTCAGCGTGCTGGCCAATCAAAGACGTTAAATGCTAGCATGACTCCAGCATTGCATAGCTTCCCGTCAGAAAACAGGTGACATTCTTGCTACAGATCAAGAAATATCTCCATGGAACTAAATTACACCTCTAATAGAACGGCTTTGCATTAGCCAAATTATATTTTGTTTGGCTCATATGATCATGAAAAAGTGGTCACGGTGGAACTGAACACATTAGCTCATTCCACAAATTTTCAAATCTGAAGACATTCAAACATTGCCAACACAGATGTCCAATTTCTAAACTATTCAATGGAAGATTACACCGAGCAGTATCCCAAATATGCTGACATATTATGAAGAATAGAGATGGTGTGTACTCTGAATTACAGAGCCCTGAATTACAGAGCCCTGACAGCTTACCTTGCGTGACAGAATCCGAGGTGCGGCTGGTGTCGGTGGCACCGCGCAGTGCGAGGGCTGTCAGTGGACGGAAGCGGCCTCCCATGCGTAGACGGCGGCAGCGGCGATACGAGTGCGGCGCGTCGCTGCGCGGTGCCGGTGACCACACGGTGGTGTCGGACCTCGATGGCACGCTGGTCCAGTCATGGGGCGCCTTCCCCTACCAAGCGCTCGCCGCCTTCGATACCGGCAGTGTGCCCGGGCCTCGCGCTCCTCCTGCTCCTGGCGCTGTACTACGCGGTGTCCGACACGGCCGGCCAGTCGACGAAGGCGGCGTTCAGCCAGATTGGAGAGCGGAGAGAGGGGTGGATGTGGCAGATTGGAGAGAGGAAAGGGGGGATCGTGGCGGCGCGCGTGCGGGCTGGATGAGGCGGCGTAGAGAGCGGAGAGGGGGTTGGCGGCGGCGGCTGAGACGAGGTTGGCGGTGGGGCTTCTCGTTGGCAGCTTCATGTGCAAACCTGACCTTTTTTTTTCTAGCTGCAACTGGTCTTGTTAGTCTTTTTTTTCACCGAATTACCACTGATGGGCTTTGATGGGCCAAATCTCTTTGAGCCGTTAGATGAAACCATACTGGTCATATTTGAGAAGCAGTAAAAGGTACCGTAAAAATTGCCTAAATTAAGCACAACTGGCATGTCTGAGCATTTAATCACAACCACCGTAAGAGTTCATCCTTGTCGTTGGCTAGCTCTGCACCGGCGAAACACCTTTGGCTGAACCTATACCCACGCACATACTGCAAACAAAAACAATAAATTATGTTAGATGAGGAATCTTCTTGCCAAAGGTTGCATCACTTATTAAATAACTATATTGTTTCTCAAACACGCATCCTATTACGTAACACAAAGGAACAAAAGTCTTAAATTGCCTGACATAACATAGAAATCTTGAGGTACATTGCCTGAAACCCAAATGACACACCCACCCTTACCAAACTGCGATCCTGCGTAGGCTTAAGATTTTATAAATCTGAAGACCTATGCACGAAGCCTCAAATAATGAACTGGCATCGTTTAGCGACATGGCTGGAAGCCTTAGCTTTATTCATGCACAAAGAGATCTACTGTGGACTTAGTTTTGTTGTGTCAGAATGACCCTAAAACAGAGATTACAGGATAACCACTGCAATTATAAATAGATAAATAAGATCATAGTCAATAAGAAAATACCGCTAAGGAACCAAAAGTTTGTCATGTTTCCTTGAAATAAAACCAACTCAAGCCTTATGTTCACGGAAACAGGTGTTCAATAAAAGATGAAAATCATGTAATGAATAAAATGCATTAACATATGTCCCACTGGCAAGGATACATCAGATTTCAAAAAGTAAAGACACCATTTATTCTATTCAAACCATCTCGATTGTTGTTACCTTCTAGAAAGCTGCAGGGTGTACTAAAGGTTTTTCCTCTTCATGCAACTAAGAAAGTGGGATTATATGATTTCTATTTGTTTAGCCATTCAGCTGTCATTTTAACCAATTAGCTTCTTGTCTAAATATCATCTGAAGAATATTAGCTTCTTGTCTAAATATCATCTGAAGAATACATCACCTATTTGTTACCAATTAGCAAAGAAGCTAGTATAAATGGCCGGTCTAACAAATTAAGAAAAAGATAGTATATTAGAACATCATGGTACCCAAAATTTCACGATTCTACAAATTACAAACACATCTGGCTCTTATACCTATTCAGCAATATGAGTAGCAACTGTAATTTACATGCAGGTTGAACACTAAAACATGATCTACACTTTAGGAGATATCTAGCAGGCGCCTGAGAGATTCTTTCAGAGTTCTGTTCATCAGGTCCTCGGCTGCTCTGCATCCCTCTCCGAGTTCATCCTAGAACCCCAATGTTTTCCTGATGTCATCACCCCAGAGAAGAAAATAATAATTCAGAAGAGTGTCATCCTGCCATTCTAGCAAGAAGCAGTGTTTATAAAATCAGAAGGTAGCAATGAATGATCTGAACGCATGCTTGCTTATTACATGATCAGGAAAGGATGCAACTAACGCATGTTGGCCAGGCTTTGATCCATGACCAACAAGGACCCCATGCATATTCAGTGGCATAGGCAAGATGCATACAAAAATAACATTTCTGAAGAATTCCAAACAGTATACAGTACCTGTGAGATAACTTGGGCTCAAAACAAGTGAGGCATGCTTAAAGAATAGAAGTACAGTGCGCCAAAGTACAACTTCTCAGATTTAAGACCTCTCTGTTGTCTGTAAAGTGTTTTCTACTACTGCTACATCAAAACTTCAAAATATTCAGCAGGGAGAAGGCCACTCTTTAGATTGTATACTTTAGCGAGGGCAACCCTGAAATCGGTGATAGACAGGCAGATCATAAGCCTTTGACAACTTCAAGTGGACGATTTCACAGTTTCGTAAATTTCGAGCACACTGATTAGTGAAAAAAACAATATCGACATCAAAGGCTAGTATCCCAAGCAGGTTGGGGTTAGCGGATTTTGGATATAATGTTTAGCAAAAAAATTCTGTACGACATAAATATCACAGATTTAGGCAGTGCTGCTAGAGTGTCACTCCAGTAGGTAATCACAAAATGCTGGCTACTCCAACTTGGTAGAATCTTCGACGTGGTTCGATTTTCATTAATTATTCACATGCTTGAAAGAAATGATTGGGTCATTAAAATTTCCATAGCAACAAATATTTTAAAGCCAATGCAGCTTCCATTGCGCATTCATTATTGAAAATAAATCCCGATCGGATCAGCGGCCAAACGACAAAACAGAGGAAATGTGTAATAGAATATCCTCACCATCCTTGTCTCAAATGCAGTATCTTAACAATCTTCATTCAGTATTTATACACACTACTGTATTCTACACATGAGTTACGCAATTTGAAGTGGAACTTTGTACCATTCTAATTGGTAATGCCAGAGAAGCACTGCACCAACTTAGTAGTCTAGCTGATGATTCACCAAATGCCTTTGTACAAATTACCTTTTCTTTGAAGAATTTACAGCTTACTTGACGACTATATAGAACTCAAATCATATGGCCCAAAATTGGAAACATAACAATCAGAAGAAGTGAAAGGAATGAGGAGAGGAGAGAAGATACGATCGCTACCCCAATTAGTACCATAACCATCAGAGAAGGTAAGACTTAACAAGGAACCATACCTTTATAATCATTGATTATATCCTATACAAGAGTCCATAACCAAAATGCATCGTATGTACTTGATCTACCCAATCATACCCGATTCATCTCTGGCTGCATAATTAATGGACATTAATTAATCACCATCAGATGCAACCCAAAATGTAGTTTCTATTTCACTATTTTGTAATCGCAGAAATGCAAAAATCACAAACATAAGCCAACTGAAAAATATTTATTGGGTGCATCTTACAAGATGACTAATCATTTTAACCACTTGATCACCATCTATGATATTATATATTAAGATACACAGATACTCAGGGAGACCATGATTGATTAGCATCCAGCTTTAGGCAGCAAGAAAAACTATTTGTGGAGTTTTTTTGTCGTGTGTTCAGGTGGGCAGGTGAGCACCGGCCTGTACTGAATTTTCTTTAGCACCAATCTCTGCCCAGAAGATCATGTTGTTGTTTGCATGTTGGTTGTTTCACTATGCTAATCAATCATTTTACCCCTGGGTTATGGCATTAGCTTGTTGAGTAAACTTCTTGTTTGTTCTAGTTGCCCTGTGTTGCTTCCCTCCTGCCTAATGTAACCAACCACAACTATCATGAGTGACAATGGTTCTCCACTGAGGAGCAGGCATGATTCTAATTGTTCAGTAAACTGCTACTACCAGTGCATAAACTGAATTATACTTCAGTATAGAACAGTCAAATAAACAAACAACAAGATTCAACTTTAGTTTCGGAGAAGTTTTCTTACTGAACTCGAGTGAGCCATGCAGTGCTACACTAATCATAACTGAAATCAATTCACTGAATCAGCCCAGGTTCTCCGTATGCTTACTTACTCTTTGCAAAAACAAGAAGAAAAAAAGCCTATCAAAAAGGATTAAACTTAGGGATTGGTTGAAAATTTGATGAGCCAAGAATTGGTTGAAAATCAAGTGGAAATACATTCAATAAACATAGTTAGCTTCAAAATCAGTAGATGGAAACTGGGATTTTAAAAAAGTTTACATTCTGACAAAAAGGTAGAGGCGTAGAGCAATAGGCAAAGGAAAATAGAGTGCAATAATGTCGGTCTGGCCAAGGATGCCGGAGGAAAGCGAGTGGAGAAGGAATCCTGACCTTGACGTGAGCTATCCGACGCCAAAAAGCAATCTATTTGACCCATACCGAAATAGAAGAAGCACACGACTCGATTTTAGAAAATCTTTTCTCACCTGTTCGTCCGCAACATATGAACCCTAGCTTGCCACCCGCGCCGCCGCTCGCGTAGCTTCACCGGCGCCGCTGCTGGCCGCTGGTCGCTCGCTGCTCTCCCCGCGACGGACACGACATGCCGTGTGAGGTCGCCGCCATCGAACTATCCCGAACGCCGCTTGTACGAGGTCGCCGTCCCCAAGCTACCCAGCGCTAGATGTACGACCGGCACGACGGCGGTCGGCCGAGGAGGCGTGGATGCGAGAGGTAGGGGGAGGGAGATGGAGCGGCGGCGAGGGGAGCGCGTCCCGGCCGACCATGTTGCACTGGCCCGCCAGGAGAAAGGAGAGGAGGCCGTTGGGCAGGGGAGCGAGAGCAGCGCCGCCCCATGGCGGCGGTGAGGGTTGCTGCCTTCGCCCCAAAAAATCAAAATTCCTACCGAAAACAGAGGAAACCGAACAGAGGGCACAGAAGGCTTATAGCTCCTACTCGGAGGAGCGCGGTGGACGTCCCCCAGCACCGCTGCAGCCTCGTTGGCGCTGTATGCGGCGAGAACCATGGCGACCTTCAGTAGACGACTGGAGGGGTGAGTGTTCGAGAAACGGGAGGAGGCTTGGCAGAGAAGGAGGGGAGCGGCCGCCAGCGAAGAGAAGACGACCCAGCAATGAAGCACGCGTGTAAAAGTGGGGCGGTGCGAGAGAGAGAGACCAGTTTGACCATGAACCGACTATAACTGAATCGATCAAACGGATGGCTTAGATGGAATCCACTTTTAATCCAATGAACCATAAACGCGTAAACCGGTGGATCAACCACAGCTCGCTATTTCCTGTGGGATTAGATGTTGTAGAGATACGTACGGCTACGCGTCGGCCTACTTGTGCTATCTCAGCCAAGCCAACGATGTGAGCGTCAAGTTCACACTGAACCTAAAGGGGAAACAGGGCCCGGCACCTGTAGCCAGCTTCGGCCCCAAGCCGCATGTCTTCTCTCCGGGGAAGTACTTTGACTGGGGAATCCCCGACTTCGTCGAGAATTCCAAGCTGCAATGGCTTTCGCGCCTCGGAGACGGCAGCTTCACGATACAGTGCATCCTCACCACCCAAAGGAACGAGTCTCCGCCACCGCCGCCACCGCAACCAGCGCTGCCTGGCCGCCTCGAGCGCTTGCTAGCCGACGAGACAGGCGTAGATGTCACCTTCCGAGTCAGTGGCCGGGAGTTCCGAGCGCACAGGTGCATCCTGGCGGCGAGTTCGCCCGTGTTCCACGCGCAGTTCTTTGGCCCGTGTTCCATGATGGAGAAGGACACACTGCGTGTCGAGGTTGTCGACGTCGAGCCGACTATCTTTGAGATGCTCCTTCGTTACATCTACACGGACTCGCTGCCACGGTGCGAGGACCAAGGAGGGTACAACGTTGCTGTGATGCAGCATCTCATGGTCGCCGCTGATAAGTACAGGATGGACAGGTTGAAGCTGATGTGCGAGGAGCAGTTGTGCGATAAAAACAACATGGATACGGCCAGAACCATGTTCGCACTGGCAAATCAGCACGATTTAAAGCGGCTCAAGGACGCATGTCTCGGGTTTATGGCATCACGGGAAGTCCTAGGCACTATTTTCGAAACCGACGGATTTAAGGAGATCTTCATGGCGCACTGCCGTCCTTTGCCTTTGGACGGGGAGGAGCCTAGCTTCAAGAAGAAGAAATTGATCCAAGCTAGCTAAAGTTTCAGAAGGATCTTTTTAAAAAAAATGACGCTATATATATTTGTAGTGGAGCCTGCAACTGTCTAATTGTGTCACACACTCACACAATGTTTTTTGCACGTTGGAGTTTTTTTGTGACTGAGATATATAAATTTTAAAGCCGTGAACCTCAAATGGTATGCCTTCATATGAAATTTGCATACAAACTGCTCCATTACACCTCTTAATTTTTACCCTGTGCGAAAGCATAGTTCTTTCCACTATACTTTATACATAGAGAAATCCTCTACCTTTTAAAATCCAAAAAAAACTTTATACATCTAACGCCTTAGAAATAATCACTTTCGGTAGATATTGATAGTTTTCCGGTTTAATCTTTTCCTTAATATGCATGAATCTCGTGTTTAGTTCAGAACTTCAGATGATGCTTAACGGTGACATACAAATAGCAAAATCAGAAAATTATTGCATTTCAACCTTGTATCCTCTGGCCTTCCGTGAGAGAATTAACAACTACCATGTTGGAAACATTTGCACATCCTTAGAGCATCTCCAATAGGTGATGTAAAATAGCAGTAATAAATAGCGGAAATCCATATCGGCTCATAGGTCTAGATGCACCCATTGTTCAAAAAACATTTTTTAAAATGTCAGAAAATTCCAAATAAAATTTTCGCACATACTAGATGACATCATAGGCTAGCACAAAAAGTTCCGCCAATAAAAGACATTATTTGTGGACTGTGCAAAAAAGACAAATCCGGGATTTTCAAAATGACTTTGTACGCGAGTTATTTTTATCTTTTTTGCACAAGTCACACAAAATATTTTTTCTTCGAGATTTTTTTTTATGCTAACACAAGATGTCATGATGTATAACCGAAATTAAATTTGGATTTTTTTTACATTCTGAAAAAAAGTTAAAAACATTTTATATAATGGGTGCATTCGCACCCGTGGCCCGAATCGCCCTGTCCATAGCGGAAATCCATATAGCGTGATGTAAAATATACTCCCTCTGTCTCAAAATATAAGGCGCGCTATTTTTGTGCGGTTTTTTGATGCTCAACTTTGACTATTAATATTATTACATTACACGGGTTGAGAATGTATAAATGGTACCCTTGGATTCGTCTTGAAAAATTCTTTCATGTCATATATCATTATACCAAATTTGTGGACAAATTATAAGTGTAAATCATGGTCAAAGTTGCACGTTGTTGACCAGCGAAATTAAAGGGTGCCTTATATTTTGAGACGGAGGGAGTACATCACCAAAAACGTGATTTTTACATCACCGAAAGTGTCCAAGTCCAACAGATGATGTATTTTAGGGCATGAGATCCCCAGTAGGTGATGTATTTTAATCAATCCAACGTCTTCTTTTTCGTTTATCTTGAAATCGGCGGCTCCTCTTCCACTGCCGGCGGAGACGGCAGCCACGGCAGGAGGCGGCAGCACATAGACTTGGGAACGATAGGCGATGGCCGAGGGGCGGTGGATGGCGACAGAGGGGCGGCGGGGTGGCGGCGGAGGGGCGGCGAGCGACTGCGGGGTCCCGGCAGCAACATGCAAAATTAAGTTCAACCGAGCGGCGGTGGGGTCGCGCCGGTACCATTCACACCCATCACACAGCACATTATCTCATTTGTCCTCACCTAGCTGGAAATGGACAAAGCCTAATTTTAGGGAAAACAAGCGGTTCATTAATTTTCCAAACCTTGGTTTTCGACGTTTCAAAAAAACCTTGGTTTTCGAAATCTCTTGTCACACCATCAAACGACAAAGCTCTTGTCTTAGCTAATAAAAGCACTAAGTTTTTCAATCGATTATCTCTACCACCTTCTGTCGAGATGCAACTAAAGGGTTTTGTAGCTTTTATTATCTTACTTAGAAACATGTATGTGTGTTTGTACGGCTTGAAGATGCTACTCATATCATCATGTTATGTATCATTCTCTTATGCACTTCCATCGGTTGGAATTAGCGGTGAAACCTAATGAGAAGCGCAAACCTGTGGGCTGTGGCACCGCCTTCGTCAATGATCACAATATATGCGCAGTGACGTAGACCCAGTACACCATTTGCATGCTACACATCCAACCCGCCTCCGCCTCTTACCACACCATTTGCATGCCATTGTTGAAAGCAGATGGAACTAATGCAACATCATGATACGCTTTTTATATATATTTTTTCATTATTAAACATCATGGTTCATACAAATAAGGTGATTACATGATTGTGAATCTAGGCCTAATTCTAGTCCTTGATTTTTACTGAGTTAAACTTGTGATGTTTTTGTCCTTTCTTCGGTGGTTGATCATTGTGCACACCGTTTGTGATTCTTGAGATGTAAAATCTATATATCTGAAACTTTAAAATAAATGCATAGGTCAGTGTTGAAATCCACCATTAAACTGAGGAGGAGGTACAGGAATCACTCAAGAACTCCAGTTTCACTTCCTGGGTGCTAGTATTGTACAGGACTACGGGAGAGAGGAGCTCAAGCTTCTACCGTCTTCTCCTCTCTGTTTCCCTTTGATATTTACATGCAATTTTACATTTTCATCCCCTAACTAGTCTCCTACTTACACTCAAGTACTAGTTACAACACTCCCCCTCAAGACGGGGCAAATGCATCATGAAGCCCCATCTTGCTACATAAACTGGAAAATACTTTTTCTGATAAACCCTTTGTTAATATATCGGCAAGTTGATTAGAAGAACTCACATATGGCATGCAGATGATTCCCATGTCCAGTTTCTCCTTGATAAAATGTCTATCAATCTCTATGTTTTTCCTTCGACCATGCTGCACAGGATTATGAGCAATATCAAAAGCAGCCTTATTATCACAGTATAGTAACATTGGCTTCTCTTTAAATAAGCCCAACTCCATCAATAAGATTTTCAACCAAAGCAATTCACATACCCCTTGTGCCATAGCTCGAAACTCTGCTTCAGCGGTAGATCGAGCCACCACATTCTGCTTCTTGCTACGCCAGGTCACAAGGTTGCCTCCAACAAAAGTGCAATAGCCAGAAGTTGATCTCCTATCATCTAGTGAACCTGCCCAATCTGCATCAGTGTAGCATTCAACTTGTAAATTACCATTTGAAGTATATAATAAGCCTCTACCAGGACACCCCTTGAGATATCGAATTGTCCTCATGACAGCATCCATATGGTGACTTTTAGGCTCATGCATAAATTGACTCACAACGCTCACTGCAAATGCTATATCAGGGCGTGTGTGATAAATATATTAAGCGCCCAACCAATCTTTCGTACTGCTCTCAATCTATAGGATCTCCCCCTTCCTTTGTAAGGCGATGGTTGTTTTCAATTGGATAGGAGGCTGGACGACACCCAATCATTCCAGTTTCAGATAGTAAATCAAGGATGTACTTTCTTTGAGAGAGATATATACCTTTGGCACACCGAGACACTTCAATTCCCAGGAAATACCTCAATAATCCCAGGTCTTTCACTTCAAATTCTTTTGCCAGCTGCTACTTTAATTTTTCTATTTCCTTATCATTATTTCCTGTTATAATGATGTCATCAACATAGACAATCAAAACAGTTAGCATGTCACCACTGCGTTTATAAAATAGAGTATGATCCGCATTACTTTGTTTATAGCTCATTTGGATTATAGCCCTACGGAATCGATCAAATCATGCACGAGGGGATTGTTTTAGACCATACAAGGACCGATGTAATCTTAACACTTTGCCTTCGGTTTCACTGGTACTTTTTGCCACCAAACGAGCCTTAAATCGCTCTACTTTCCCCTCAAAGTTATGTTTAACCGTGTAAACCCACTTGCATCCTACCGCCTCCTTACCACTTGGCAGCTCTACCAGTTCCCATGTTTTATTTTTCTTTAGGGCATTCATTTCTTCTAGCATGGCCGACTTCCATTTTGGATCCTTCATAGCATCCTCCCAGTTTGCAGGAATGGAAGTGGAGTCTAGCGATGCAATAAACCCTTTAAATGATGGACTACACTTTTCATATGAAATAAACTTAGCTACATCAGGCTCATAGCCTACACAATCTTTAAGTCGTGCTGGAATTCCGGTACGTCTAACAGGTTTTCTCAATGCTATGGGATTTTCAACAATTGGAGCATTAGATATGACCACAGGATTTATAGTACCTTCTTCTTCTGTAGCATCAAGGATGGACTCCCCTTGTACATGAGGGCCTTGTGGAACAGTCATATGATCAGCATCATCTTCAACTACATTATCATGCACCACATCACAAGGTATATAAGATGTTTCTGGTTCTATTACTTGTTGAGATATTGGCGTATCAAATACCTCATTAGTAGATGAGCTTATGCCTTCTTCATTCATACTTGTAATGTTCTCCCGTTCTTCATCATCTGGCCGTGATATATCCACCATAGGAACCAATACCGAGCCACTAGAACCAGAATCCTTGTTAGAAATCTCCCCCTGTCTATTAATATTGTAAGTTGGGTTAACATGTGAGGAATAGAAAGGTTCCTTCTCATGAAATGTCACATCCATGCTGACGAAAAATCTCTTCTCAGTAGGGCTCCAACACCGATATCCCTTTTGGGTTGGAGAATAACCCACGAAGATACACTTAATCGCCCGAGGATCAAGCTTTCCCGCTGTGTTCCTATAATCATGAACAAAACAAGTGCATCCAAATATCTTTGGGGGCACAATAAAAGTATTAACACCACTAAGGCACTCAATTGGAGTTTTATAATTGAGACTCCGTGATGGCATGTGATTAATCAAATAAGCTGCTGTTTTAACAGCTTCACCCCAGAGAAACTTCGGTACATTCATTTTAAACATAAGAGATCGGGTTACTTCAAGTAGATGTCTATTTTTTCGCTCTGCAACTCCATTTTGTTCTGATGTGTTGACACATGTGGCCTGATGTACAATGCCATGGGAGGACAAGAAGTCATTGAAATCCCGATTGACATATTCAGTACCATTATCTGTGCTGAATATTTTTACAGATGCATCGTACAGGTTGCTCACCAAGGTATAGAAATTTTTAAAAGCACCAAATACTTCAGATTTCTGCTTAAGGAGATACAACCAGGTGCATTTACTAAAACCATCAATAAACGTCACATACCATCTTTCTCCTAATAGAGAGGTTACCTTTGAAGGTCCCCAAATATCAGAATGCACTACTTCAAAAGGAGCTTTACATATTTCACCACTACTAGGATAATTAGCTCTTGTGTGTTTAGCCAGCTCACACACCTCACAAACAAGGTTCTCCTTGCAACATGACTCAAAATGAGAAGGAAACATACGTCCTAGAGACTGGAAAGATAGGTGTCCTAGCCTATAATGGAGTAAAAGTAGCTCATCTGGAGACGATGCGCTTCTCGTGCTGAGTGCAACTGGAATTGGTGTTTTGTCAAGATAATACAAGCCATCACGTTCAGTTCCAGTCCCAAGTATCTTTCCTGACTTCAGATCCTGAAATACACAGAATTTGGGCTCAAACCAAGCTCCACAATGCAAAGGTTTTGTAATGGAACTGACTGATAATAAATTCTCAGGAAAGTTGGGAACATGTAAGACAGGACTCAGAGATAAAGATGATGCACAATTGACCATTCCACAACCCATTATAGGAGCTGAAGATCCATCAGCAATGCGAACTCGATCTCTTCCTGATCGAGGTGTGTATGATGAGAAATACCTTGGTGAGCCTGTCATATGGTTTGTAGCACCAGAATTGATGATCCATGGAGTAGTTAAATGGTTCTCACCTTCTGTGCCACTCGAGCTAGACGCTTCACGTGGTCCTTCTGTAGTTGCCGACATGAGTTTAGCCTTGAATTCTTCAAGAGCTTGTAAGGCAATTGGTGATAACCCTTCTAGAGAAGATGTGAAGTGGGCCCTGTCTTGCTTGTTCTCATGATTGTTCCCCATGTAGTACTTATTAATCCGTCTCTGCAGTCAACCGGAGGATAACCAACCAACTCGAAACAATCTTTCTTCACATGACCCGGTTTCTTGCAATGATCACACACCACTCTGCTCCTCTTTTTGTAATCAAATCTGGTTGTATTAGATTGATAACTATTAGGAACATTAGACGTCCGAGTCTGAGTGAGTACAACACGATTATCACCATGTAACTGAATGGTCGAGTCCTTGCTTGCCAGCCGGGTTTCTTCCTCAAGGATATTTGCGATAGCTTGGTCCAAAGTAGGCCAGTCATGAGCTGCCAATATCATTTCAGAGCGGAGATTGAACTCTGGATTCAGGCCCTCTAAAAATACATGTACAAGTAGTGGTTCAAACCACTCTCGAAGAAGAAGCAAGTCTCTAGGATCGTGTGGTTTGAATGGCCTGAAAAACTCTAAATCTCTGTAAAGCTTTTTGAGTTCTCCCGCATACTCAGTGACTGATTTTTTATCTTGCTTAATATGCCTCATTTCATGAAGTATCCTGCTGACCTGCATCTTGTTGGACTTACCGGAAAACTGCTTTTCAATGCTCGTCCAGACCTCAGCTGCAGTTTTGAAGTTCTCAACCTGTTCCCGGACAGAATTCTCCATAGAGCTCAACAACCATACCATGACACGCTTCTGACTTTGTTCCCATTGCTCCTGTGTTATTTCTTCTGGTTTTTTCTCATCTTCATTTAGATACTTGTGTAAACCATGGGATTCCAGAACCAAAGAGGCATTACGTGCCCAACTGAAGTAATCACCAGGACCTGTCAGTTTAACAGGATTTGGTTCTAGGACAACCTTTTGAACTTCTGAAGTACTATTAGTCTTCCCTTGTGCTTTCCATTAACTGAAGAAGCATTCTTTGCATACTTTCACAGAATTTCTCTACGCTTGAATCCTTGCTGGGTTCTCCCATGCTTCAGCTAAAAAAAACTATAGCAGCTTCACGCAAATTTCAGTAACCAAACAGACTGAAAAGAGTACAGCAGCTTCACACAGGATTCAGCAACTAAACAGATCAAACGATCCCAGATCCTCTCCCAAAAATCACAGCAGACCAAAAGGATTCAATCCACCAGAGCACACTTCATATTCGAGCAGATTTGTACCTGAGATTGAGAATCTCCACTTCCTCTGTTCTGCCCCAAGACGATGGCACGATAGGTCGAGAGTGACTCCAATCGTTGCAGCCCCGAAGCAGCTTCAGAACCACACGGCACGGCAACGGTGAGGCACAACGGCGACACAAGGCTGCACAAAGACAGCGGCAATGGCGACGGCGGCGCAGCACAAAGGCGGCGATGGCGACGACGGCGCACAGCACGATGCGGACCAAAAAATCACTCCGGATCAGCCCGCTCTGATACCATGTTGAAATCCACCATTAAACTGAGGAGGAGGTACAGGAATCACTCAAGAACTCCAGTTTCACTTCCTGGGTGCTAGTATTGTACAGGACTACGGGAGAGAGGAGCTGAAGCTTCTA
This sequence comes from Poa pratensis, assembly GCA_947311845.1. NCBI lineage: Eukaryota > Viridiplantae > Streptophyta > Magnoliopsida > Poales > Poaceae > Poa > Poa pratensis. The sequence continues at coordinate 99,464,469 of CAMZMU010000128.1, read as the reverse complement.
CCGTCTTCTCCTCTCTGTTTCCCTTTGATATTTACATGCAATTTTACATTTTCATCCCCTAACTAGTCTCCTACTTACACGCAAGTACTAGTTACAACAGTCAGGACTTTTTTTTTTTGACGAGCAACAAGGGTGTAATTTACTTCACTGAAAAACAAGCACGGTTGTGCTATGATTCTTTTTTACATGGAGCCACAGAACACATATACACACACTACGGAGATATTTTCTCGTTCAGCTTCGTCTTATTATTGGACAAACACCACGTGGACCTGGAAGAGGCCAGGACTTGGAGGCATTGCCACGCAGGCAAACAGCTAGCCGGAGTTAGCGGCTCAGTGCTGTCCGGGCAGCTTCTCCTTGATCTTGTACATGAGCCCTTTCTTCTCGCCCGTGCCGGTGCCTGTGCCGGTCATTCCTGCTCCTGCGTGCCCTTGCTGCCCGTAGGCATCAGTTCCGGCCGCCGTGTGCTGCCCGTAGGCTCCGCCAGTCTCGGTGGCCATGTGCTGCTGCTGGTTGTCCTTGTGGCCACCGGGGAGCTTCTCCTTGATCTTCTCCTTCATTCCTTTCTTCCTCCTCCCGCCCATGCCGTCGTCCTCATCATTTTAAAACAACCTGATTATAGCCATCCATTTGCTACACAATACCAAACTAGTCGACAAGGATCTCCACGAGCATGACGATAGCTAGTCTTTTGAGTGGAACACTATATGACTTCGTTGAAGAAGTTTTAATTTTTTTCGTATTTTCAGATGCATGCTATGCAAATGTACAAATCTAATTTAACCATTTTCTACTCTCTGAACTACGGGCCATTACAAGACACGACGGAGGAAGGCCTCGCCGTCTCCATCATCTCCTGTCCGAGCTTTGCTCAACAGCGCTCCAGCGGTGGCGAGGATATTAGAGGTGGTGACAGCTAGGGCTAGGAGTCGCGTGAGTTAGGCATAATCGGATGCTCAGTTCCACAGAACACCAAACTAAACAAACTGTTATTATAATTAGCCCCTTAACACCCAAACTACACAAGCCCACATAGAGGAACTGATCCAATACATCCGGTTATGGCAAAATCATTTTCAGGCCACCGGGGAATTTTTCAATGGCCAGCGTGCCTGACCAAATTCGTGGGTAATAAAAGAGAAAAGACAAACGGGGAAACCAATAGTACTGCGAAATGACACGAGCGCAAACTCTGCAACGAGTGCAAGTGCTAATTGCGAAAGGATTTCCCATCGAGCCGAGCTGTACCAGTTTACGGCACGTTACAAGTCGGTATTCGAATAGGTGTAGCAGTCGTTATTATTCCATATACCTATATGTATAGTTTCCTCGTCCCGTCCTCTCTTTAAAAAGATGCCAACGTGTGCAAACCCTATTCAAGTTTAGGCAGTCTCCTGAATTTAGGACGGATATACGTACTCCCGTGTCTCGTCGCCTACCTTCGTCATGGCTAACCCCTGGACCTCGGTAGCGGAGTGCGTACCCGAGATCACGTCGTCGAGATGCGTCAAGATCACGGACATCACTGTTACTCTCAACTTCGAGGTCACAGATTACCCCCAGCTAGAAGGCATGATCCTCCGCGGCCAGTTCATTAGGTCGCATATCTTTAGTGTAGGTTTAGAGAATTGCTCAACGCATTGTATTCATTGATGGGGTTGTGTATACACAATTACAAGGGGCTAACCGACCTCTAGATCCTAGCCACGGTTTGAACTAACAAAATATTAACAGACCTAACCGTGGATGGATAGGGTAGCGAGCTGTTACAACTGAATACAAGCAGAAGATATTATCTTCTCCAACACCCCCCCGCAGTCGCAGCATCGTCAGCGATGATGCCAAGACTGGACCGAAAACGTTCGAAACTCGCTGTTGGAAGTCCTTTAGTCATGATGTCCGCTAGCTGATCAGTTGTAGGAACATGAACAACTCGAAACTGACCGAGGGCAACCTTTTCCCGCACGAAGTGGATGTCGAGCTCGATGTGTTTTGTCCGTCGATGATGAACAGGGTTGGCGGAGAGATAGACAGCAGAAACGTTGTCGCAGAAGACCACAGTTGCGTTGGCGATGGAGCAGTGGAGTTCGCCAAGGAGCTGGCGTAGCCAGCAGCATTCAGCAACAGTGTTAGCGACGGAGCGGTATTCGGCTTCAGCACTTGATCGAGACACCGTGGGCTGCCGCTTTGAAGACCATGAGATCAAGCTGTCGCCAAGGTATACGCAGTAGCCGGAGGTGGAACGCCGTGTGTCCGGGCAGCCGGCCCAGTCGGCATCGGAGTATGCGGCCAGCTCAAGATTGTTGGAGCCGTGAAGAACAAGACCGTGTCCAGAGGTGCCACGGAGATACCGAAGGAGACGTTTGACAAGTCCCCAATGGGAATCCATCGGTGCGTGCATATGCAAGCATATTTGGCCCACGGCATAGGAGATGTCGGGCCTGGTGAGGGTGAGGTACTGCAACGCTCCGGCGATGCTACGGTAGAAGGGGGCATCATCCGCGGCAGTGCCGGCTGAGGCTGACAGTTTCGGCTTGGTGTCCATCGGTGTGGACACAGGCTTGCAGTTTGACATGGAGGCGCGATCAAGAAGGTCTTCAATGTACCGTTCTTGAGAGAGGAAGAAGCCTGACGGAGTGCGCCGGACGCTGACACCAAGGAAAAAATGAAGAGGTCCCATGTCCTTCATCTTGAACTCTGTCTGCAGCCGAGCAATCAGCTTGTTGAGAACGGTGGAAGACGAGGCCGTCAGTATAATGTCGTCCACGTACAGGAGCAAGTAAGCAACATCAGAGCCATGGCGAAGAACAAACAAGGAGCTGTCCGATCTGGTGGAGGTGAAGCCAATGGTGCGCAAAAAGTCCCCAATCCGGGTGTACCAGGCTCTCGGTGCTTGCCGGAGTCCGTAGAGAGACTTGGAGAGGAGACAAACATCATCAGGGCGTGCACTGTCGATGAATCCTGTCGGTTGCTGACAGTAAACCTTCTCTGTCAAGACGCCATTGAGGAACGCGTTGCTGACATCGAGCTGATGGACGGGCCAATTGCGGGAGGCAGCAAGGTGGAGGACCGTGCGGACAGAGGCCGGTTTAACAACCGGACTGAAGGTTTCGCCAAAATCCACGCCGGGGCGCTGAGTGAAGCCGCGCACCACCCAACGAGCTTTGTATCTGTCAAGGGAGCCGTCGGGGTGTAGTTTGTGGCGGAATACCCACTTGCCGGTGACCACGTTGGCGCCGCTTGGACGAGGTACAAGAGACCACGTTTTGTTGGTCTTGAGAGCAGCAAATTCGTCTTGCATGGCGAGGAGCCAGTTGGGATCACGCAAGGCAACCCGCACTGAAGACGGCAACGGTGACAGAGTCGACGAATCCACGAGGTTGGCGTAGCGGGGGTTTGGCTTGTAGATGCCGCGGCTCGCGCGAGTGACGACGCGAGAGGGGCGAGGTTCATCGCGGGCGTGGTGAGGGACAGCACGCGATGACGAGGCCGGGGCAGGTGATGGAGCGCGAGCAGCAGAAGATGGTGGCGTCACGCTGGAGGGTGCCGTGTCGGTGTCGTAGACGGGGTCGCCAGACCAGGCAGGCGAGCTTGCGGGAGCCTGCGGACGAGGTCGACGTGCCAGCAGTGTCTGCCGCAGCAGCAGACGAGGGAGTCGCGGCTGTAGTTGGAGAGGATGCCGTGTGTGTGGGCGTTGAAGCTGACGGCGAGCCATGATGCGCTGGGCTCGGAGCACGCCGTGGTTGTGGTGGCACGGCAGGGCGCCGTGGAGGTGCCATGTTGGACAGTGGCACGTCGTTGGCGGGGGCAGCGACCGGAGGCGACGGCGAGTTTTCCTGAAGAGACCTGAAAGGAAAAACACGCTCGTCGAAATAGACATGGCGTGATATTAGAACACGACGAGTATCCGGATCATAACAACGATAGCCGCGATGGTTTTGAGGATAACCAAGGAACACACATGCAACCGATCGTGGTGCAAGTTTGTGGGCGGCGGTGGCTGTGGTGTTAGGGTAACATAGGCAGCCAAAGACACGGAGGTGTTGATAATCCGGAGTGGATCCAAAGAGAAGTTCATGAGGCGTTTGGAATTGGCGTGGTTTGCATGGTCTAAGATTCAAAACATGTGTGGCCGTGTTAAGCGCTTCAGCCCAAAAGCGAGGAGGCATATGAGCATGAAAGAGGAGAGTGCGAACACTGTCATTAAGAGTACGCAAAATACGTTCAGCGCGACCATTTTGTTGTGATGTATATGGGCAGGAAAGACGAAATCGGATGCCTAGTTTAGCAAAGAACTCTCGGGTTGCACGGTTGTCAAACTCTCTACCATTGTCCGTTTGAAAGGACAAGATGGAGCGTTGAAATTGTGTTTGAACATAGGCATGAAAATTGGTGAAGTGTTTGAAAACTTCAGATTTTTGTTGTAATGGAAACGTCCAAGTATAGTGAGAATAATCATCTAAAATGACAAGGTAGTATTTAAAACCAGAAATACTCTTAATAGGAGACGTCCATACATCGCAGTGAAGAAGTTCAAAGGGAAAACTAGCCCTAGAAGTAGACTCTTGGAAAGGCAAGCGAACATGTTTCCCAAGTCGACATGCATGACAAGTCGAATTGGTAGACTTATTACACGAAAATTGAAAAGAAGCTAATGTCTTGGATAATGTTGCCGCTCCCGGATGACCAAGCCTTTGGTGCCAAAGATCGGTGGTGACGGCAACGTGGAGGGACTGATGCTCGGCTGGACGACCAAGAACGAGTGGATAGAGCTCGCCTTTGCTATCACATCGCAGAATCACCGCCCGAGTGTGAAGGTCCTTAATAGAAAAACCGAAAGCGTCAAATTCAATAGTTATAGGATTATCTCGAGTTAAAGAACGAACAGAGATCAAGTTTTTGACAAGAGAAGGTGTAATAGCAACATTACGTAGATGTATAGGAGAAGTGGAGGTGGGGAAGGAAGTTGCGCCGACATGGGTAATGGGTAAGGAAGCACCATTGCCCACGACAACACGAGAGGATTGAGAGTAAGGTAGAGGATGAGAGACGATACCGGGGTTGTTAGCCATGTGAGAGGTTGCGCCGGAGTCGAGGAACCAGTCGGTGTTGCCCTGGAGCGAGAGGTTGTGCAGCGCGGCGTGGAGCTGCGCTTGATCCCATGCCGTGGGCTGCGGAGCCGGTGGCGTGGTGGAGTAGCCCGGTGACGCCATCATCGTCGGGTAGGCCTGCGGCGGTGGCCCGGTGGGACGTGGGCCAAGGATGCTCTGTCCTGGGGCACGGAGCTGAGGCGCCCATGCCTGAAACATGCCTGAGAGGGGGTAGCCGCCAGCTGGCCAGATCGGCACGGTGTTGGAGGAGGTGCCGGCGTTGGGTGGTGTCCAGACCTGCGCCTTGGCAGGTTTCTTCTTCTTGCCTTTGCCGCCGCCGGTGTAGACCGGTGTGGAGGCCGGTGTGGACGCCGGGCGAGGAACGGCGGGAGGAGCAGCCGGGTGCCCTGGAGTGTTGGCGACAATGAGCGCAGTTTCCTTGGCCATCAGAGCAGCGCGGGCAAGGCGGCGCTCTTCCTGAAGGAGAACAGAACGGGCGCGAAGGTGAGGCCGACAGGGTTGATGGTGAGCGCGGCGATGACGTGGCCGAAGTCGTTGCTCAGCCCGTTGATGAAGGCCAGCAGCATGTCCATGTCGCTGACAGGAGAGCCGACGTCGCGGAGCGTGTCGGCGAGGCACTTGATGCGGCTGCAGAAGGCGGTGACGGAGAGATCACCTTGAACGAGATGATGAAACTCGTACTTGGCGAAGACGGCGCGCTGGAGACGGTTGTCGAGGAAGAGGTTGTTGATGGCGTTCCAGGCGCGCTCAGCCGTGTCCTCGGGCTTCAAGATGATGGCGAGGATGTCCTTGGACACGGTGATGTACAGCCAAGAGACGATGCATTGGTCGATCTGCGTCCACTCGACGTCGCCAAGCATCATCTGGGCATCAACGACGCCATTGATGTGATCGGTGAGGCCAAGCTTGCGGAAGGTGATGTTGAAGAAGGTGTTCCAGGAGAGAAGTTGGATTCATCGAAGTTCAGAACCTCGGGGACGTGGTTGCGGATGCTGATGCCCTGGATTGTGGCGGCTGGGATGCGAGCAGGACGATCTTGGGCGTCAGCGAAGGGGTTGCTGTTGGCAATGGAGGAGTTGGAGCTGGACATGGCGGCGCAGGGGTGGGAGGAAGCAGCGGAAGCTTTTTAGGTTTAGGATCGTTCGGTATCTGATACCATGTAGGTTTAGAGAATTGCTCAACGCATTGTATTCATTGATGGGGTTGTGTATTTATACACAACTAGTTGGCATGTATGTGCAACACACGTCTTAACAATTATATGGACAATTTACAAAGTAGAAAAAGAACGTAACATGGCCTATGTGGATTAATTTTCTTGGTGCAAGTCAATAGGAGCACAAATACTTCAACAATGTGATACCATAACTTATCATCGACACGACAGTCGTGGCGGTATGCATCAAGTGTACATGAAACTAATGTCTGGCTCTTGGTAAGGAGACACACATTTATACAAAAAATAACTAATTTCCTTCTTAAATGGACAAAAATATTTAATATGGTATATCCCATGTTTTGCAACGGTGGAAGGTGATCAACTTGGCCTCTCCAAATATGTGGTTAGGCCACTCCAAGCGTATGCATCATTTCAGTTACTATTTCTAGTACCAAATAGAGGAAATAACATTCAGTAGGATTGTGGAATGAAAATTGAAATACTTAATCGACAATCTGCACTAAACCCACCAAAATATGCAAGCTGCCATTATGTGCTGCCTCTTTTTGCGGTGTTCATCTGCAGTTCTTTATTTTTCGGTGGCCAATGTATACAGAACTACACTCGGAGATTTTCTATGGGCATCTTAATCTGACCACTTGCGACAAGATGAGGAGGAGCAGCTAGATGTGAATCTATGGGGATCAAAGAAACCATCGATTCACCAGCTCGAGAGCACAAGCACAAGGACCGCACCACGCATCGAGCGGGAAAATGATGGACACAGGGACAGCACGTAGAGCACTTTCCCTCACTCTCCCTCATGTGCAAGTTCATCGCCGCTTGCCCTTGCCCAAGAATAGCACCATGGCATCGGCACACAGAAGGCACGCACAAGCACAACTTAAGAATCGTCAAAACCCAAGAGCGGCAAGCAGCTGTCCAGTTTCACCTCGCCTACTTCACGTGCAGGACGGGTGCGCTCTCCCAGCTACCAATAGGGAAATTTCAGGGAGCTCCTGCCAGCCTGTTCTGCGCCAAATCCGGGACGCCAACGTACCAGGGTAGGGACTCACCTGATCTGAGAGCCGGCGTTGGACAAGGGAAGGTCGCCGCCGGCGGCAGCGCTGGGTAGGCAGGCACGCTGGACTTTCCGTTTTTTCTGGACGGCCGTCCCCCTCGGCCCCTCCACGGCCAGGGACAACCTTTAGCCTATTCTTCACAAAAGTCATCATAGTATAATTAACGGATCGATAGAAAACAGAGTTCTATCTTCTCGTCGACAATGGCAGTCGGGCGCCGCTTGTCTGACGCCATCGCGTGGCAACTTGGTCGTGAAGATGTGCATGCAGGCTGGGAGACGGTCGATGTCCTGATCTCGGCCAGTTGGCAGCAACAACACAAAGAAGAAGCTGCGCCTTGAACGGGTCCTGCCGCTAGGAAGATGTAGCAAGTGGCCAGCTACAGAATATTGATCTGAAATATGATTCAAATATTAGAAACGCAAGGAGTTCATTTTCTAATGTACTCCTGCCTTCAAATCATTTATTCAAGCAATAAACCAAGCCAGCATGTGTGAAGAAAGACACAGATCTGATGCATAAATTCTACCAGCTACTGCATGAACCTGTAAATTCATCCATCAAACTATAGCGACACCTGCATCAGTATTGATGAGAGATTAGCTGAGTGTCAACCATATCGATGGCATGCACGGTCTTCTTACCTTTTTTCGCTAGAGGGCATCAGTACGTACTGCAAGGAATTTCACGGACATAATTCGGCATCCCCACAGCCAGCGACGACCTCAATTAACATACAACGGTAACCACAATCCACGCGGCTTCATCGGTGGGCCGATCACCGGAGACGGCGTGTATTCTCACGCTCGTGGTGCCGTGATCCGATTGCTTGGTGAAGCTACGCAGATTGCTGATTGTGCCCATGGTTCCCGATGTGGCCGAGTGATGACGCCGGCCGTCCGATCTTGCTTTTCTTGGTGCTAGCATTGGTAAAGCTTGCCTGGAGAGCAACGATTTGGCTTCAAAATAGTAGACTTCCTTGAAGAGTGGTAGAAAATCTTCCCTGGGCGAGAGAGTCAACACCGGTAGAGAGGCTGTCCATTGCGATTGCGATGCAGTCGTCTCGTCCGCGGGGCGGCGTGCGTGACTGCATGCGCCGGTGTGATCGCCAATGCTTCTGGAAAACCTAGAGGCCGCTCGACGGCCGGAGAAAATCGTGATGAATCCGCCGAGTTCATCTAATCGATTTAATCTATTCACAGCACGTACGTGTCCAAAATCTCCGGAAACCCAGTCATCTACGTCAGCTGGACGGACGGCCGTAGCATTAATACGCGTGTATGCTCGTAGGAATCGTTTTCTCTGTGTCTCCTTCTTCAATACGATTTTGACCCTACTTCTTCCAAATAAGTGTTATTAGTATTTGCATAATCATCTGAGTTTGTATCGTAGACGCATCATCTTTTTGTACGTCGCACGTGCATGGGCATCGGTGATGTTTTTCTTTTTTTCCTCTACGGATCAAATAACGGTTGGACCAGTACGGTGGCAATTTGGTCGTATTATGTGATTTGGTGGGAGGGTAAAACAGGCAAAAATGGATTTGTGTTGAGTTGTCAAACATTGGAGCGATCTGGACCGTTGGCCAAATATTGAAGGGCTCAGATTTAATGTATCAACACAAGTTTGCTCTTTTAATAGTACTAGTGAACGTGCACGTGCAACGCACGTTTTATAATTTATTATAATTTAAATATGTTTTTGAATATTTTCAGTCAGCTATTTTACCGATCTATTTGAATAGATGTCTTTTTAAAATATATTGAATTAGACCAAACAATTTATAGTTATTTCACTCTTTAATTGCAATTAGTAATGGTGTTTGTTATTTCTAACAAACATGCCTGTGCACACATGCCCGTGCGTTGCAACGGGAGTGCATGTGTAATCCGAAAAGATCTCAATTCTAACAATCTTCCTATAACATCTTTCTATGCGGATCTTGGAACCGAAAGAACAAACTAATCGATGAAAAATGAATTCACCGGCGGTCACGCACGCTTTAAGACGTGACCTCAGCCTAAACTACAGCAACAGTTTTGCTGATAAGTACCACCAAGTGGGGTAGCAAAGGTACACCAACTCATATGAACTTGAGAAACTCTAAATGATCAGAACTACCAAATGGAAAAGGAAAGTCAGCTGAAAGCCCAAATTAAATTCATAATTCACAGTCTAGACCATTTAATGGTCATTGCGAACCTACAACTTCAGACCAGAGGTTCAAAATCACTTCAGTTCTGAATTCTGATTACTCAATTTAATCGTGGGCTCATGGCTGTGGTGTTAAGCCTAGTTCACAACACACACAATACATAAACATGAAGCAAAAACATCCACGCTGTGTGAAAAAAATTAGATTGCACCAAAGAACATAGATACGATGCAATCATACATCAAGGAAATTTCGAAAAGGAAAAGTAAATAAATCCCGTTACCTTAGTGGAGCACTGGCATACAGCCGGCGAAATTGTTGTACCACTGGTGGAACGGCGGATGGTGCGAGTACTAACCATTAGACGGCAATGTCGTGCACAGACGGTGAAGTCGGAATTTGTATTTCCCTAAAACCTACAGTCAGCACAGATAAATTATCCCATCTACCAAGCTTTAAAAATCGCAGCAGATCTAAAGCACAAGGTGCACACAAAAAAAATTCAGATTAAAACCTACAGTAGGCACAAGTACAATAATGATGATCAACGGAGCTACAAAAAATTTCAGATAAAATCCTACACTCGGCCGGGACTGACCAATTAGCCCAACAAGAACTGATTGATCTATACTACACTAATAATTGAATGAAAATAAATCATGTTACTGCGAAGTGCAGTTTCATCATAATTTTTGCCCTTGGAAAACTTATGCATGGACATTACAGGCTTTAAAAGTTTACAAACGATGGACTGAAATCAAACTAATGTCCTCACCTCTTAACTCTGGATTAGCAGTTAGCACCCAACCTTAACTTGGAACTTCAAAGTTACACATGTAATTTCTAATCCATATAAGCACAATATATTAGAAGCAGTGTTATTGCCAATAGACAAGGCATCATACTCAGGTATCTTAGAAACGAGGGAGTGTACACATAATTAACAAGGGAGTATAATATAATCTAACTTCATACAGCAGATTAGAGAAAGAATTCATCCATCAGATACGCATATCAATGTGACCAGACCAAGCGTGCCTAACGTTTGGGAGAACTTCATATTTCAAGTATTGTCCAGAAATCAAAATCAACCTCGTGATGCACTGATACATCAGGGAGAAAATCAACCTCGTGATGCACTGATACATCAGGGAACTGGAGTAGGGAAAATAAATAAATAGAGCATGTGCTATTGTATCCCGTTACCTTGAGTGGAGCACGCACGGACCGAGTTCCAGGGAGGGGCACCGAATTTTGGCGAAGCTGTCAATTTCGAGCAATGGAACTTGCAATCGAGATTGAGCTTTGATTTTGTCGAGGGAATCGCGTCCTTTTTACAGACAAGAAGAGTCAATAGTCCATATCGAAACTTTGTTGAGCAGAGTTGTAATCGGAGCCGACGACGCGCAGATGCTGGAGGAGTCCAAGGCAGACGTGCCCAACCAGACGGCTGGAGCACGCGACGGCGCCTGCAGGTTCTCCGGCGCGGCCTGCCGCTGCCGGGGCGTCCAGCTCACGTCGCTCTCGCTCGCCGCCGTGCCCCTCAATGCCAATTTCCGCGCCGTCGTCGCCACGCTGCTGCAGCTCGGCGCCGTCGAGAGGCTCAGCCTCCGCGGCACCAACGTCAGGCTCGCTGTCGCCAAGTTCTGCGGCAAGCTGTAGGAGCTCGACCTCTCCGGAAATGCCGCGCTGCGCGGCTCCGTAGCCGACGTGGCGGGGCTGTCCGTGCCCGAGGGCGGCATGGTGGTGGTGTTGCGCGAGCTGCCGGCGTTGCCGGGGAAGGCTGACAGGAGAGCGCAGGGAGGTCGCCGGCGAGGGGCGGCGCAGGGAGGAAGGCGAGGTGGAGGAGAGGAAGAGGAGCACAGGCGGCTCGGGCTCAGCCTGGGGAGAAGGAGGAGAAGAGGAGGCGGGGCGGCGGAGCCGGCGCAGGGGCGAGCAGGGGCGGGTCCGGCCGAGGCGCGGCCGTCGCAGACGAGGCAGAGGCGGCGCCAGGGTGCGGCCACGGCGAGCTGGAGGGAGCGAGGCGCTGGGAGGAGGCAGGGCGCACACGTGCGAGGGAGAGGAGCGTGCACGCGTGGGGTGGCTCGAGCGCACCAGGGAGGGAGAGGGAAGGGGCAGTGGAGGCTGGGGGAGAGGAGCACGGGGAGCTTCTCCCGTGCGGGCTCGAGCGCGTGTGTGCTGTGTGGTTGAGGAAGAAGACAAGGGGAGGAGAGAGAGGGATAAGGTGGAGGGGCCAGCGTCGCCGCCGTACCTTCATCATCGTCGCATCGCCAGGCAGAGCGGCGGTTCTCTTTGAGAGGAGAAATAGAAGAACGAACAGGTACGGTGGCAATTTAGTAGTATTATGTGATTTGGTGGGAGGGTAAAACGGGAAAAATCGGACAATGTTGAGTTGTCAAACATTGGGACGATCTGGGCTGTTTGATCGAACATTAAACGGTTCAGATTTAAAGTATCCCAACAAGTTTGCTCTTTTAATAGTAGTATAGACTAGTAAAATTGCATGTGCAACGCACGATCCATATTATTGATCAATATATTTAAGAAAATCATTGTGCTTGTTTTTAAAATATTATCATAACTATAAATGTAGTTCTACAGTTTTACTCGGGAAAAAACATATTTCCCTCATATTGTACTAATCTATTTGCCTGCCATGTACTGTTCTTCAATTGATAATTGTAAATGAGCTACATATCCATATATTTCACATCTTATTTTTTATGTCTCGTCGATGGAACAATGTAACAGAAAACACATCATTACTTCTATTAGATCAATGCATCCAGAAGCATATATACACATGCGAGTAGAAAAAATGCACATTATCATAACCTTGATCCCATCTGAAGTCTGAAGTAACATAAGAACAAAAAATAGACTTCACGGTGCACATTGTACAAGTGTGTTGGACAGAGATAAAACCGTACATTTGGATACTTTGTGTGTTAAAATATTTATATGGCTTCCTATCCATCAAGATGATTGAAAAAAACCTGTACTACACGTTTCCGCCCCATGAGTTATCAGTTATAAAAAAACCTTGCTTCTATAGTCATACGAAGGTATACATGAAATCCAACTTGCCAGGCCTGCAGTCAGTCTCTTTCGCGTTGCTAATTCTTGCGATAGAAAGAGTGAAAGACAATTTGTAGTAAGACACTTGCTCGCAGCGACAGAGGCATTCCTACAAACAACGGCCACACAACAGCCAAACAACCAGGAAGCCTCTTTCTGTTTCCTACTTTTACTTCTGAATGGAAGCAAAAGAAAGCAATTGCATTGGCATACTTCTGAATGCACGCGCGAGATTCGCTGCTATGAAAAGCCGCTTGGAGCCCGCCGGCGAAGCCGCGAAGGGTGCGGACCTGAAAGTTTTCTGGGTGGGCGCCTCGTCCTCACGGGCTCGCGGCCTTGGATCCTGCTTCGGTGCGGCTCATCCTAGCCTGAGGCGAGAGTGATAGAGTCTGGTTCAATTCGGCTTCAGTGCTGTTAGGACAATCATCCTCGCCAGCAAGATGTATCTTCACAAATCACAAGCAGACTATGACTGACCGTCTGAACCCAAAGTGCAAGGAAGAGAGACGAACCAAGGTGGAATCGGCAGCGGTAATAGGTTTCTGCAGCCGGTCGGGGCGATCAAGGTAGAGGAAACTGTTGTCTACTGGTTCCCGTCCTACTCAGAGTCAGAGGAGCTGATGAGGCAACCCGGGGGGATCGGATGGCGCAGCCACAAGGGATGCGCTCGCGCTGCGAGCCCCCTCGGCAACCAGCTTTCGCCGGGCGGGCTGCCACCCGGCCGGGTCCTGCTCCGCTTTCCCGGCGTCTCGCAGCGGAACGGCGGCGGATGCAGGCAGTCCGCACTCTGCAGCGGTCGTTGTGGCCCAGATCGGAGTCGTGCGATGGGGAGGTCCGACGGTACGAACATATGCAAAGGGATGAGGTGGTGTTCCAGGTGCTCGACGTTGGGTGGTGACAAAAAACGGTTTGACCGGTGGCAAATCTCGTAATTATCACGAAACGAAATAAAACGAACCGGTACGATGGCATTAGCAGTATTATGTGATTTGGTGGGAGGGTAAAACGGGCAAAAGTGGATTTGTGTTGAGTTGTCAAACATTGGAGCGATCTAGACCGTTGGCCAAATATTGAAGGGCTCAGATTCAATGTATCAACACAAGTTTGCTCTTTTAATAGTAGTATAGACTAGTTGGCATGTACGTGCAACGCACGTCTTCGTAATTGAAGGGACAATTTACAAGTGGAAAAGATCGTAACTAATGGTAATGGTAAAAGGGTTAGAATATCAATTCCCAAGAATTAATGGTGATGGTGAAATAGCTGAAATTTCAATTCCTTCAGCAAAAAATGTATTCTCGTCTACAAAATATAAATGATTTACAAAGAAATAACTAATGGTGATGGAAAAGATCGTAACAAATCTCAAATAGGAATTCGGAGTATTTAATATTGAAACAAAGAATTGATTCTAACTATATGTGAAGCTTTAGATTTTGTTGGCTGGTACTCCACCAGGAAAGTGCAGGGCTACAAGAACCAAAACATGACACTGGAGCTCTCTTCAGCATCACAAGCCCTGGCGTTGTTCATATCTTTAACTCAAAAGGTTGCCTTCCTGATCCTTATTAGGCGTCACCTTATCCTGAAGAGAAGGCAGTTCATCATGCCAAGTTTGAATACTTGAGAAAGTAAAAATAATAACAATAACTATTTTTTGAGAAACCATTTAGAAAAAAAACTGCTTGCTCAGAAAATTCATTAATGAGAGGAAGTATGTGTTGGTGATCAACTAAAGTTGCAAAGATAATCTAACACTAAGTTATTTAAAAACAAATATATGTTTGACCGTAATTCTAACATATGTGTGTATTCACTCAAAAAAATCATGTGCTTCTCTACCTTAACTCCCTTTAGAAATAGCGTACATAAATGATGAAAATAGTGCATGAGATTCTGAAGTGCTTTTTGTCGACATCACCCCTATTCGATGCTAATTAGTGCTTATCACACACATGGACACCAATGAAATAAAGTGCAGAAGGTATTAGTCTAAGCTGTCAGCTGTGGAAGCTTAATGGTACATCTGCATATAGAAACGGTTTGTTTTCTTTGCAGTTGCGGTCTCCTGCGCATCTGCCTGCATCTCAGCAAGGCGGCTAGCTCCATAATAGAGCAGGTCAGCAGCAGTGAGCTCTGCTCCAGCTTTGAGAGCTCTGCTCCAGCTTTGAAGTCCATGGCCATGACCAGCAGGTCTGCCTCCAAGATCTTTAGCGTCCTCCAAGTGAGCCACGCGAGCACCCTAGATGGCACCACCTGGAACAAGCACGGCACCAGCATGAGCTCTCCGATCCCTACGCGTCGCAGATATGGGACTCACAGCTGGCCTTGGGCAGGTTCAAGGCGACGCTCCGCGAGGGGCTCCCACAGCTGCCGCCAGCGACGACATGGCTTGACTCCTACTCCAGCGGAGAACTTGCATGTTGCATCCGCAAGATGAGCAGGAGGGTCACAAAGTCGATCCGCCAGCAGCGCTTGGATCCACGGAAGTTGTGCCTGAGCGTTGGCCTCGACACCAGCCGCACTGTTCGCCTCCTCAAGTCCGTCTCCGCTCGGTCGCTAGGTACGACAAGGAATCCATCCCCTCATCCGCCACGAGGCTGACGGCGGGAAGCGCGAGTTGGAGAACCCACACAGATCGAGCGCGCTTGACAGCACGGCCGAGCGGGAGGCCGACCGACCGCCTTTAGCCTTCGCATAGCTAGCACCGGCCACAGTTTAGGAACGGGCAGTCCGTGCGAGAGGGGCGGATGTTTTTCTTTTTTCCCTCTACGGATCAAATAACGGTTGGACCAGTACGGTGGCAATTTGGTCGTATTATGTGATTTGGTGGGAGGGTAAAACAGGCAAAAGTGGATTTGTGTTGAGTTGTCAAACATTGGAGCGATCTGGACCGTTGGCCAAATATTGAAGGGTTCAGATTCAATGTATCATCTTTTAATAGTAGTATAGAAGTATAGATTACAAGGAGCTAACCGACCTCTAGATCCTAGCCACGGTTTGAACTAACAAAATATTAACAGACCTAACCGTGGATGGATAGGGTAGCGAGCTGTTACAACTGAATACAAGCAGAAGATATTATCTTCTCCAACATTTAGAGCCGGAGGTTACGATTGGGCCATCAACTTCTACCCTAACGGATTGAACCACGGCTGCACCGGCTACTCCTCAGCCTTCTTGTGTTATCTGAGCCAAGCCAACGATGTGAGCGCCAGGTTCACACTGAACGTGCAGGGGGAAGAGGGCTAGGCACCCTTCGGCCCCAGGGCGCATACCTTTTCTCCGGCGACCTATGACTGTGGATTCTACCGCTTTGTCGAGAAGTCCAAGCTGAATTTGCTGTCGAGCATAGGACACGGCTGCTTCACGATACAGTGCATCCTCACCATCCAAAGGAACGAGTCTGCGCCACCGCCACCAGAGCTGCCTGACCACCTCGAGCGCTTACTAGCCGACGGGACAGGCGCAGATGTCACGTTCGGAGTCGGTGGCCGGGAGTTCCGAGCGCACAGGTGCAACCTGGCGGCGAGGTCGCCCGTGTTCCATGCGCAGTTCTTTGGCCCGTGCTCCATGATGGGGAAGGACATGCTGCGTGTCGAGGTTGTCGGCGTCGAGCCGGCCATCTTTGAGATGCTCCTTCGTTACATCTACACGGACTCGCTGCCACCGTGCGACGACGAAGGAGGGTACAACGTTGCTGTGATGCAGCATTTGTTGGTTGCCGCTGTTACGTACAGGATGGACAGGCTGAAGCTGAGGTGCGAGGAGCAGTTGTGCGATAAGATCGATATGGATACGTTCACAACCATGTTCGCATTGGCTAATAAGCACGATTGCAAGCAGCTCAAGGACGCGTGTCTGTCGTTTATGGCATCGCCGGAAGTCCTAGGCTCCTTTTTAGAGACCGCCGGATTTAAGGAATACTTCATGGCAAATTGCCATCCTTTGCCTTTGGACGGGGGGAGCTAGCTTCGAGGACAAAAAGTAGCCTAGCTTCAAGAAGAAGAAAAATGATCCAAGCTATGATTTCAAGAGGATCTGTGTACAAAATATTAATGATGTCAACTATATATTTAGTACTGGAGCCTGCAAGTGCCTCGTTGTGTATAACAATGTTAGTGAGCTGGAAAACAATTATGGCTAAGATATATAAATTTAGAGCCTTGAACCCCAAAAGGTTTTGCTTTCATATGAAATTTGCATTCAAACTACTGTATTCCTTCTCTTTTCATCTTCTGCGAAAGCATGCATAGTTCTTTTCACCGGGATAACTATACTCCGTAACTCTATCGCCTTAGAAATAGTCACTTTTTGGTAGATATTGATAGTTATCCGATTATAATCTTCTGATTTGTATGTGCACGAATTTCGTATTGAGTGCAGAACTTCAGATGATTTTTAACGATGTGAAATAGCAAAATCAAAAACTTATTGCATTTTCTCCTTGTACGGCCCGGAACATAGACCCCCGCACAACTAGGCCCAGTTGTAAAACCGGGTCTCTAGAGCCGGTACTACTAGGGGCCGCTATAAATGGGCCAAGTGCACGATCCAAGTACCAGGAGCCCTTGGATGGATGATTGGCACCAAGTGTAAGAACTAGGGAGTGCCCTGGCACTAGACACCAGAACTTACAGGGCACGGTATAATCGGGTCTCGAACAACAACACAACAATAACATATTGACAAGGGGTGATATTATTCTTGCTCTAGGAGGGCTAGGGTGCATTTGTAGATGTGTACGCGTGATCTGATTTCCACAATACGTACATTTCTCGACGGATTCCCTATTGATAATATGGTTGTGCTGCTACTCAAAACATAACAGAAAAACATTTGGCGCCGCATCTCTTTCTTTTTACCTCGAGGGATCCTAACCATCTTGTGCCATCTACGAAATATTACTATTATCCTCAAGCACGTGGTTAGGACACAATTATGTTGTCATTAAACAGAAACCCGTTTAGGGAGACATAATTCACTTTCATGTAACGAATGTGGCACCCCTTCTTCGTCAGGTAGGTGCTCGTTTGCCTCATAGGGTGAGGGCGCTAGATTTCGTGCTTTGAGCTAGACAAGTTGTTCCTAGGCGGTGCTCATGCCAACAAGTTGGGTATCGTTGAAGCCTTGTCTAAGCACCAAAATTCAGCGGCACCGAGGTTGCCGCTAGCATGATCCAACCGGTGGGGGTTATGTTGGAGGATGTCATGGAAGTCTACACAAGAATGTGGTCGGGAATACGTGATCACTACATATGAAGCATATATATATATATATATATATATATATATATATATATATATATCTGTTATATATATATATATAGGAAGCTCAGATGGGGCACCTAGGAGCATGGGCACCAGGATGGAATACGAACAGTTTTAGGTATGTAGACATATACATATACCTTGGGTATGTATATCTTAGGTATGTAGGAGGTACATTTGATTTTGGGTATGCACATTATGGGGTATGCATACCTAATAATGTGCACATACCTAAGTTATTTATATATATACCTGATATGTACGCGTATAATTGAACACACATACCCGAGGTATATATAACATGTAGATACCTCGAATACACATACCCAAGTTATATGTACCTCCTATATACCCAACATGTGCATACCCGAGTTATATGTGTCATCTACATACCCAAAATGTACTATATTCTATCCAGGTGCCCGGGCACCAGGGAGCATCTGTTATATATATATATATATATATATATATATATATATATATATATATATATATATATATATATATATGTTTAACCATATGTGTAGCATCCTTCCTCCCCTCTTAATGGGTCTCGAAGGAGTTGCGGCAACGACTGGGAGTGAGGAGCTGAGGGTCTCGACCTACTTATGATGTCTTCTCATGCATCGTGTGACGACCTTGGCTCTCTGTATCGTATATGGCTAGCGAGAAGTCATCAACTGGTAGACAGGTTTTTGACATTTATAGTCACGATGGTGGAAACACAAAATCCCGCCTTCTAGTTAGATCACACACTGTCGACGAGCGTAGACCATGCCTTTAATAAACACGGTGGCTCAAAAGTTGGCTTCATGGATGAAACTGCCTAGTTCGACGTTTGGTTGGACTCGTGCGATAAATCCTTCTTTTAGTATTTGTTTGCGAGTGGTATATTTTCATTCCATAGGTTTTTATCGTAGTATTGCTTAGAGGAAGCCCGCTTTGGATTGTAATGTGATTTTCTTTATTTATTTTGTTTGCCGATTAGTTAGGCATCTATGTATGGCTTTGGCTAGAATTTTTTTAATAACCAAAATATCGGAAAGTGTTCTTTGCTCTCAAGCTTCAGTGCTCCCTTCACTTAAAAAAATTCAAAAATAATATTTGTGAGTTTCACAAAAATTTGAAAAAAAAATTACGGCTGTAGAAAATGGTGTATCCCATAAACGTGCAAAACATCACTTTGAAATACTTTATATTATGGGCTACACAAAAATAACCAAATCTGGTAAAACTTAGAGATTTGAAAATATGCATATTTATAAGATCCACAATTTGTCATTTTTTATAGCTCAAATTACAAAGTATTTGAATTTGATATTTTGCACAGTCGTGGGACATACTATTTGCAACACCAAGAATTTTTTCACAATTTTTTTAAACATATAAATATGATTTTCGAATTTTTTAAATTGGAGGAAGCACCGGAGCTCGGAGTCAATAATCTCTACTCGCAAAATATACGGGTAGGAAGTCGAAGGTCATCCTGAGTCTACGCTCGAGTAGGGGTATGTAATCTTTATATGGAAGACGTAGTGATTCTTTCCAATACACAACGCATGCTCTGAACCTCTCTTAAGAACGGGCCCTACTGTTTTGGCTCTTCACGGTTCATGTAGGTCTACGATCGGTATCCACGTGGGCATAGGAGTCCTTGATTACTTCCGCGATTTGCTCTTCCAATCCAAACACTTCCTCTTTCTAAAATAAGACGCCTACGCGTACGTGCAAACAACTCGGATCAAGTTTCCCCGTGACCCGTCGGCCGTCGTCGTTTACGTTCGCCATGTCTAAAATATCGACCTCGGCAGGAGAGTGTTCACCCGAGATCATCTCGTCGACATGCCTCGCAGAGAGCACCGCGACGCTCTGCCTCGAGGTGACCAATTACCTGCAGTTCAAGGGCGTGAACGTCGCCGATTACGTTAGCTCACGCGTCTTCAGGGTTGGCGGCTACGATTGGGAGATCAGGTTCTACCCACAAGGATTTAACGAGGACTGCGGCGGCAACGCCTCGGTGCTCCTGTGGTGTCTCAGCCTAGAAGATGAACGTGTGCGCACCGAGTTCACGTTGAGCATGCTCGAGAATAAGAGCCAGGCACAGGTGGCCAGCTTCAATGTGCGCAAGCGCGTCTTTGCGAATCCACGATACAACCCGTGGGGGTACATCAAATTCGTCGACAAGTACAAGCTGGAATCAATGTCGAGCGGCGGGGACGGCTGCTTCACGATACTGTGCATCCTCACCGTGACTCACGACTCGACGCCGCTGGAGCTGCCAGGGCACTTTGAGCGGATGCTCAGGGACGGGACAGGCGCGGACGTCGCGTTTAGCGTGGCTGGACATGAGTTCCGCGCGCACAGGTCTCTCATGGCCGCGCGATCGTCGGTCTTTGGGGCGCTGTTATTTGGGCCGACTGCGGAGAAGAAGGATATGCTGCGCGTCGAGATCGCCGATGTGGAGCCTGCCATCTTCAAGATGATGCTACATTATATATACACGGACTCGCTGCCGGAATGCAAAGATGAAGGAGGCTACAGTGTCGCGGCGATGCAGAATTTGCTGGGTGCAGCGTCTACGCACGGGCTAGACAGATTGAAGCTAATATGCGAAGAGGAGCTGTGCAAAAGGATCGACCAGGAGACCATCACATCCACGTTGGTGTTAGCGGATCGGCACCGCTGCAAGCGGCTCAAGTTTGCATGTGATGAGTTTGTATCAGCACCAAAGTTTGCACCCGAGATCATGTCGTTCAGATGCTTCGAGGAGAGGACCGCGACTCTCAGTCTGGAGGTAAGCAATTCCCTGCAGCTCAAGGGCATGGGCGTTCGCGAGTCCGTTTGCTCGCCCGTCTACAAAGTCGGCGGCTACGATTGGGTGATCAGGTTCTACCCAGGCGGCGCACACAAGGAAGACGACGGCTACGCCTCATGCTACCTGTGGTTTCTCAACAACACCGCCGATGAGGTGAGCACCAAGTTCACGCTGAGCATGCTCGAGAAAAATGGCCAGGAAGAGGTAAAGAGCGAAGACTGGTCGAAGCGCGTCTTCTCTTCGGGGAATTACAGTTACGTGAATTGGGGCTATCCCAAATTCGTCGACAAGGCCAAGCTGGAATCGCTGTCGCAACACGGGGACGGCTGCTTCACGATACTGTGCGTCCTCACCGTTACCAATGAGTCGCAGCAGCCGCCACTGGAGCTGCCCGGCCACCTCGAGCGCATGCTCATGGACGAGAGAGGCATGGACGTCACCTTCAACGTGGGCGGCCAGGAGTATCGCGCACACAGGTTCGTCCTCGCCGCGCGATCGCTCGTCTTCATGGCGCAGCTATTTGGCCCGATGGCGGAGAAGGATATGGGATGCCTCGACGTCGTCGACATGGAGCCCTCCATCTTCAAGAAGATGCTTCACTATATCTACGTGGACTCGCTGCCGGAATGCGAAGATAAAGGAGGCTACAGTGCAGCGGAGATGCAGCATTTACTGGTCGCTGCTGATAGGTACGGGTTGGACAGGCTGAAGATGATATGCGAAAAAGACTTGTGCAAAAAGATCGATGCTAAGACCATAAAAACCACACAGGAGTTGGCGGATCAGCACCACTGCAAACAGCTCAAAGAGGCATGTCTCAAGTTTGTATCCGATGGGCGCCGCCGACTCCGCCCAAGGGCTTAATTAAACACGTTCCACTGGCGGCGGGAGGAGAGACTCGAGGATAAAGGGTCACTATTGACATGAAGAAATCAATAAAGGCCAGTAATCGATAGTGGGCTTTTTTACTAGTGCAAAATGATCCATCAAATATTCGATGTTTACTTTCTTTTTCATACGTAACTTTTCATTTCTACCAGTGCCAACGATGATTGTAAAGGCAAAAATGTGTGGCGGTTTACATATATTAAACCTTGGAACTCAAAATGTTGCATTATGAAATTTTCATATCTATGTTTTGTCAAACCTACATTGGATCATTTGGTTCTTGCAAGAAAATAGCAACCCTACTCGCAATCCCCATTCTTGGAGGAAATCATTCGAGAGCAACTTCTCAAACTGCCGCATATCACCCTTTTGTTCGCCTCCAATGGCCATAATGTCACACGAATGGTTACTTCGCAAACCCTAGCTTCTGCTTTCCCACACCACTTCTCTCACACACCACCATACCCCTGCTCTAGAGTTCATTCATCATATAATTCTACATTGCAAAAATGCCCAGGGGGTTTGGACACACCTTGACCTAGCAGACACCGCCCCAAGATCCAGCTGCCTCTCAGATTTGTGCAAAAGGTTCACCCAACTTCCAAGCCTGGCCAATCTGCTTGCTGCTTGTGCTGTAATCTTGTGACAATCTAGGATCAGAAGAGTTTTTGACAGCGAAGTCATACCGCAGCAATTGATCCTCAGGCTCACTGAAGAAATACGCCTCTGATCCAACCTATCGGCCAAACTTCGACATCAAATTATGCACCGGGCAAAATCATTCAACACTTAGGACTATCTTTTATGCTTCTCTTCTTTTTAGGCGTTGCCTGATGTAAACTTATTTTTTTCGAGAGTGCGCCAAAAGCTACCATATTTTTATGGAAGATAATAGTTACAGAAGTCCGAGGACCTTGCGAACAAGAGACCTGGTTACACACCAACACCCAACACAGGCGGCTACTCTCTCGCTATGCTATCTCGCCACCTGCCCTGGCTCTAAGACAAAGCTGTAATTCCTCCGAGATTGTACTGACTAGAACCTGAAACCGTGCATTGCCAGTTAGCACTGTTAAAAGCTCGTGTGTTTCACTGCTAAGAGAGGGACCAGCAGATCAGTGTGACCAGACTGTCCTGGTACGTCCCTAACAAAGCGTGGCATAAGTGAAACTCGCCGTGTACTGTCCTGTCTTCGACCACGCGAATAAATTGGGCAGTGTGGTGCCGCGCTGCATCCGAGACCTAAATCCACAGATAAGAATTTGTTGCTCACCCTCCTGTGCTAGAATCTCAGGAAGATACTCAATCTATCTGTTCTCGGCCAACTCCTCAGCCAAAGTTCATTTGTTCTTCACCCTGAGTGCTTACCAGCTCCACAATCTGAGGTGCAATATCCCTCACAGCGTGACCATTAATCCACCTATCCTTTCAGAACAGGGCACAATTCCAATTCCCGACCTTGATCTGCACTAAACTATTGAACACCTCAGTTACATCCATGTCGCGCACAAGCGATATATGCCATGGCCTGTCCGGACCAGTCCTGCGCAGCCACTCCCACCGGGTTCACGGAGCAAGGCCCTGGAGCTCCATGTTCTTAACTCCTAACCCCAAAGCATTTGGGAGTGCAATTTTTTCCCAAGCCACGAGACATTGACCAACATTTAGCGTTTACTGGTGTTAACATGTAAATACCCTTGTTATGTATTGTAACAAGTTAGAGAAATCCTCGATCTTTTCCCCTACAAAAATTGCCACCGGTGTAGTTGGGATAAGCTTGATCTAGAGGTAAATCAGCAACCTGAACGCTCGTTAGTACATCCAGGCCAAAAAAGTCTGCGATGTGTTTAATTTACTGAATTTCCCGTTGCTCAAAAATCTTTTCTTAATAAAGGAATGATAAAGCTCAATAACACCTGTCAGTTGCCTTAGTAAGCAAATATTTCGCAATAGATCAATTGTAGAACCACTGCTGAAGTGCTAATAATGCCCAGCTCAGTAGCACCTCTGCATTTAAGTAAGAAAAGCAGAGGATCCACTTCACATCAGGACGACAGTACATGTTTGCTGTTCTCCTAAAAAGCTAAATATGAAAAAAAAATCGTTCTTCCTTTTCTATAGGCACTAACTTCTAGGTATACTTTTTTCTGTGGTTTTATATCTGTTTCAAACAATTGGCCATAGGAAATCAGAAAAAATAGTGAAATTGAATGATACTAGTCTGCTCTACCACTCAGCCATTCAGACAAAGACTCCACTCTCCGTTAGGAGATTCTTGTAAGCTCAGACGAAACATTCTAGCGCATAAGTTATCACCAAACAACAGGATTTATGTCGTCCCTGTCAACCTTAGCTTTCATTTGCTGTCAACCTTCATTTCATCTTCCTCGTCCACAGATTGAACGTCATCTGGGATGCAAATATTAAGGTCACATCAGTTTGTTAGCCCTTGAAGTAAGTGAAACACAATCCTATGGATGATTTGATATTCCAAGCAGAGTAAACTGCCTAGGGGCCTACGAGTTGCACTCTCTCGTTGGTGTAGTTCCTAAGAAAGAAATTATTGATACCGGTCGATTTATGCAACTGTAGTAATTATGCATAGACACTGCACTATTCAAGGGATCATATAGCAAAAAAAAATCAAGATATACTCAAAAAAATGAAACCTTCTTATTTGTATTAAGTTTTAGGTTGGGGCAATCAAACAAGTGCAATCAATCATTTCCACGTTGAGCTGAGCTATACTTATTCCGCACATCAGGATTCAGAAGTCATCGAATGTATAATTAGAAAGTATTCATGTCAGGATTCAGAAGTCATCGAAGGTATAATTAGAAAGACTAATCAGAGAGATCGAGAATCTTGGTTTTACCTAAGGCTCCTGTCATTGAGCCATCAACTTCTTTCAGGATGTTAGCCTCTGTCTTTGGTTGCTCGGACTGTTCTGTGTTATCAAAAATTTCACACCCAAAGAATTAGCTCGGAATAGCTGTTAAACGTATCAACAAAACAAGAACAGAATCATATAAATTACCTGATGGATCCATACAAATATGTTGCTTGCTATTAGCAGAATTTGACTGTTCTTTGGAGCCTACGAAAACATCGCCATCGCTTATTCATTCTCAATATAATAAGTCATTTACTCATCAAGGGCATGGGCGAAAATATAGACCTAAATGTGATACCTGATGTTATCTCGATCTCATCCGAGGCAGCTGGATCAGCACGCTGAATTTGTCCTGCCAAAAAAAATCCAACTAAAATAAGCTGCACCTTACCAGCTAAGCTAGCAATGGAGCCACGCTATGGTGCAGTGCATATTCTGATAAGTAAAACAATGGTTTTTAGAGTGATAGAGAGAGATGAAAAGCCAGGACTTTCAATTTTCATCAACTGTCAGCTCCTCAGCAGTCCAAAAAGTGCAATCTCCTTTTTCTCTCAAATTAAGAACAGGAGATGCACTCCCGTAGTACATTTTATTCCGTTCGGTAACTATCGAAAGGCTTGGGGAGTTTGGGGGTGAAATGGCATTTACGTATTAGCTTTCTTGTGAGATTAAGACTTCAAATTTCTCAGCATATAACAAGTTAACATTAAGTGGTACAGACGACTCTCTAAACACATCCATTACCGGAATATTAGGTAATTTATTTTCTCCTATGACCCAAAAAAAAGTGATAATTGTGACATACTAGTTGAGCTGTCGTATTTGTTTTTTAAAATACATGCTTTGTAAATAAATAAAACTTAGACTAACCTGGAGATTCAGTTTGGTTTTTTTGTGCTTTTGCTACTGATAAAGCAAGTGTCGAGCATTAACATTGATACAATTAAAGTTTATCTATACTACTATTAAAAGAGAAAACTTGTCTTGTTGGGATACTTTAAATCTGAGTCCTTCAATATTCGATCAAACGGCTCAGATCGTCCCAATGTTTGACAACTCAACATTATCCGTTTTGGACCGTTTTGCCCTCCTACCAAATCACATAATACGACCAAATTGCCAACACCTTTTCGTTTTGCCGTTAATTACAAAAAAATGCCACCGATAAAAAGAAAAAAAACGCGTCCCGCGTCGCCTCGCCGCTACAGCATAACTGGAGCGCGATCACTGTGACCACCGGCGAGGCTGCACGACACGACCCTGCAGGCGATCGCAACATGTCCCCGCGCTGCCGCCGTACTCGACCTCCGCTCCGCCACTCGACCCAGCGCGATCTCTGTGACCGCCGGCGAGGCTGCACGACTCGACTGGCTGCGGCCGTCATCCAGGAGCCAGCGCGCCGGGAGACTACTTTCTTTATCAGGTTCTGCCTGTGCGAACGCCGATCTGGACGAGTCAGCTTGTCGCGAGAGCGTGCACGCGAGGGTCGTGCCCTGCACGACGCGATACTACTATCTTCATCAGGTTCTGCCTCTTGATCGATGCTGCTGTATTCAGGTCAGCCCCATTATCTCTTTAATCGTGGATTCGTGGCAGTCCCCCATTCTCGGATTATAGAAAAAAAGACATCCCTTCTGTCTCCATCTATAGACCGAAATTATATCTGAAGTTAGATTCTTCAAACACCGAATTTCATCTAAAGTTTGCTGCGTAGTAGATTCTTCAGACAATGTAACAGGATATGGAAGCACCACATACATTTCACACGTGGATCAGCGAGCAGCCGACCCCACTGAACCTTTGCTAAGGCATTAGATATTTGTTCTTTTTTTCAAATTAATTTCAGTGCTTCGCAGCGTCACCCCCAGTAGCGAACTGAGCTGGGCTCGCGGTGGTTTCTCGGCCAAAGGTAGATCGGTCTCAACTTGCCCTCAACCTGTTTGACGCATTGCATCCGTGGTGGTTGCTACCCGGAGGCTAGAGTGGGCACGACAGAAGGTGACGCCTGGCAGAGGGCTGGCCGCGAAGAAGAAGCGGCGCCAGATTGCCAGAAGCATTCGTCCCCGCTACCCTTGACAGTGGTGTGTGCCGGCAACATCCCGAAAGAACTCGTCGGCTGCCGGACGATGTGGCTTGAATGCACATGTTGCAGGCCGAGGAGGATTCCGCCAGGAAGGCCACCGGCAGAGCTCGTGACAATCCACATGCTTGGCCGCGTCGCCGGAACATGGGGCCACGCTGGGTGGCCAGTCCGCTGGTGCGACGAAGATTGTGAGGAAGTGCACCTGTATGGCTGTCTCTGCAACTTGCCGTGGCAGACGGAAACCAACTCCAGTGGCAGCAGTTGTAGCAATCACATATACGGCGAGGACAGGGCGACGCCAGTACTGGGCATGGCTGAAAGAGGCCTCAGTTGGTGTCGTCCGTTGAAGAATGATTTTATGTTTTGTTTCAGTCTTTCGGTTGCCATAGCACAGGCTTAGCTTGTGTTGATTTCAACGGTGCAATGAAAGCCTGGAGTGAAAATAAATTAAAGAGTTACATATATGCTTGCATTGCAGCTTTTGCACCGTACGTGTCAGTTCAACGAATTGTCTTCTTGCCCAGCCAATTAAAGTTGCAAGAAGTATTATTTTTTAAGCAACACGATGGGTGCATGTTCAAAATTGCTTGAGTGCAATTTGGAGACGTGCGTTGCATGTGCAAATCAACTAGTAAGATTGAAACATTAGTATATGAAGTTTCCTGAGATCCACGTAAAACAGACAAGGTTGACAAGTTCTCCTTGGAAGATAATTAGAATTTCAGGTGAATGTAATTGCTGATCTGAACCTCACAGGGTATATAATCCAAGAAAGCGTACCTGATGACTCCTTGCTTCCATCTGAAGATTCAGAATCGCTGTTAACCTCAGGGACAGATTTTCTTTCACCTAGCACATCTTGATTATCCACTTGCAAGGATGATATCAATGCAGATTGAGAGGATTTAACTGGCACCGCGGTAGCTGATGGTTCTGGGATTGCAGATTCAGTATCTTGCTTGAGCAAAGACCTTGATTCACCGTTCCCAGATTTAACTGAGACAGGTGCTGCTGCAACCACCCCAGAACCAATGTATGGTCTTGGAGTGGGAGGGGTGATGTGCTTAGCACTAGATATCTCCACAGGTCTCCTCATCTGAAGAGGCTTTGCCATTGTAACATCCTCCAAGCGGATTGGCAAGGGAGGAGGCGCTTGCCTGCTAACTGCAGGTGCCTTCTTTTGAACTTGACTTGGCCTGAGCATAGGGAGCTCAGGGGCAAGATCATCATTCGGTGTTGTTGGCCGTAGGTTATTTTCATCAGGGATCCAACCTCTGAGCACGTGATTGTCCTTCAATTTCACAGTAATAAGAGAAAATCCGGCGGAGTTCTTGGCCATCTTTCCAACAAAATGCTTGCCAACAATAACATCCTTGCCTGAATTACCTTGCACATGAGCACTACTATAACTGGAGGCTTGAATTTCATGTGTCTTGACTGTATTACTAGAATCTCTAGGTCGAGTGGACCTATCACCATGGGTTTGCTGTGCAGGCAGCACATATACTGTATGCATTTTAGTGTCGACAGTACCACCTGATGTAGGGTTGATACGAACCCCATCATATCGGATATTCGAGTTATACAGTGCGGTGCGAAGAGGTGGAATGCTCTGAATGGGTTGAGCCATGTGCGGTTGTTCAAAGGTAGAGTACTCAGATTTCCTTGGGCGACCACGCTTACGCTTTGCACCAGAGCTTGCTGACAGTGGTTCAGTAGGTGCAACAGCTTTATTCCCTTCTGATGTCATCTCTACCGGTTTGCTTCAACCGTCACAGCCTCTCCCGAGAATGTTGAGACTTCCCTGTTGGTTTGAATTTACCTTTAATCAGAAACAGTAGTTTACTTTTAAGGCAAGAACCGCGACTGTCGGCACATACTGAATTCAAAAGAGGCAGTTCTCATGGTATGTTTTGGAAGCCACACAAAACCACAGTTTGCAATCAATAATGTAAACTGCACCTTGACAATAAAAGAGCGCGCAAGCCAGTCAAAACTAATGCTGCTACAAATTTGGAAGCCATTTTTTCATAACAATAAATTGGATGTGTCCCACATCACAAGCAAGGGAAACATAACTACTTTCCAGCTTTTAAATGTGCAACACCTCTTACCGTACAAACAGGTAAATAAACGAAGTGGCTTAAATTCTAAGATTAACTAATGCGCGAATATGTATCAAATTATCAAGATGCCTAAATCCCAAGTTACAGAAAATGCTTGATGTTGACATTGCAAATTGTTAAAAAATCACATCCGACATATCAACACCTTAGAAAATCGAAGCAATATCCAAACACGAGGAGGTGGAATTTCTCGTTTTATGTCCCTATCAATCCATAATCTCATCCTACCTCGATCATATCGTATCGCCTAGCCGGCTAGCCCAAATCATCATGAGACAATATAATACAACAGATTAAACCAACTACAGAAAAACGAGCCAATCTGAGATTGAATGAACCGATTGGGAATAAATCGTATGAGAAAAGGGTAGCAAACCAGACACCGTCGAGCCGAAGTTTTATACAGATGGAGGACGCGGCTAATTACCCAGGAAGTAGTATGTCCACCGTGCTTGCGCCGTCGCCTCGATCGCGGACGCGGATGGGAAGAGGAGGGGAACCGCGGATGGGGCGCGCGGAGGAGCGAGGGGCGCTGCGGCTCTTCTCGCCGGGGGACGGAATGGCGGCGTGTCGATCGGAGGAGGAGGAGGACGATGTGGCTGGATGGGAAACGGCAGCAGCCTCGCCTCGCCGCACCATACAAATCGTGGCTACGGAGGCGGGTGGCGCCGGTTGGACCACCGGCCGCTGTCCGGCCTGCCAACAAGGATTAATGTTGCATGGACCAACAATTTTAAGTGGGCTGGCTTCCATAAAACGTTGGACCCGTGGGCTGACCTTCAAGGGATGTACATTATCGTTTAATTAAGATTTTTTTACTTCTTTTATTTTCACACAAGTGCAACATATCTAAGCGTGATCGTCCTTACCCTCCCTAAGCACCACCGTCGTTATCCCGGCCGACACCATGTGCCCATCCGGTCTCGGAAGCATTGGACATTGGCACCGTCAACCCGACGGAGAAGAGTTGATGCGGATGGCTCTCCGTCCCGTGCACGACGAGCCGCTAGCTCCTGAGTCATCATCCTCACCATGTGGAAGGATTTAGTGAACCGTTTCACGACATGTACGTCGTGCAAACACACATGTCTATAGAGTCGGCTGCTGCGGGGGCCACGGGAAGCCACACCAGCCGACATTCATAGTATGTTTTGGCGGGAGGCCATTGAATAAGTGGCAAAGTCCCGACTGAGAGGAGCCGGTTGGACAGCTCGTTCTCACGCCTCAACCCGAAATTTATCGTATGTTTTCATGGATGTGCACTGCTCATAAGTTGTTTTGTTTGGAGTCGTATCAAGACCATAACGTGAAACAATGTGCTTCACATGTTTATAAATCAATTATGGAGTGAAAAATAGGCTTTCAATACAGGAAGACAAATATAAACATTCCAACACAAATGAGATCAGAATAAACTAATTAAGCAACGGTGCAATAGAAATATCTTCAGAGAACGTTGTATCTCTTCTCTACTACTCCCTCCGTTCGGATTTAATCTACATCCTAGGTCCAAAATTTGTTCACAATTAGTCTACATCCTGGGTGGGTCCAACCTTGTTAATTAAGAGGGAGAGAGTCTACACCAATGCATGCACCGGTTTGCTATTTCCCATGCATGGATTGCATTAATTAAAATTGGTTTAACCAATGGGTGTTTTGTTTCTTGTGAGATCATAATTGTGATGCATGGTAGAATGTGCAAAAGTAGTACTAATAAATGTTAGCCTAATTTGTCTGAAATTTTCTAGGATGTAGACTAAATCCGAACGGAGGGAGTATATAATATGACTTCAGGTGATGGTACGTTTTTTGAATTGACAATCTTACCCCTGTAAGTTGGGAGATATTACAGCTTCTGCCACCCCAAGTCAAACACCCGTGCGTTGCAACGGGTGAACAAAAGTTAAATAAATAAAAAATTATTCTTCGATCAATTTTTTGTATCAAGAGACTTTGGTTTCCTAATGATCACTGGCACATGGCAGTCTTGCACGAGGCATTTATTTTGTATTTCCCTCTCACCCGGTGACACGATGTTGAATGAGCTTTTCACTATATCGACTTATCTGATTCGCAAGAAGGTGGAGACAACTCTTCATCTGATTTCCTCACTTGTAAATGTTTTGTTTTCCTTGGCTCGCACGCCTCCACCTGGCTCCGTCCTTGCTCCGATTCATGATTGTTTCTTCATGAAATTCGCAGTGTCGCCGTTATGTTTTATACCGACATAAGCCTCATGGCTAACCCTAGTCGGATAGAGGGCGTCGTGCACCGATGGACCCCAAAGCCGCACAACTGCAGTGTGCCTCCCGATATCTACTTTTTCATGGCAACCATCTCAATCAGACTCGATACAAAAGTCTCGGATGTGTTTGGGCTTGGACGGAGGTACTTGTCTATTTGTTATTGATCATGTGCAGAGTATTTGGTATATTATTTTTTCCATGGATCATCGGCATGTTGTTAAAATTAATTATTATTGATCATAAGCAGAGTATTTGGGATAATTTTTCCATGGATCATGCCATGTAGTTAAAATTGTGGCTCGATTCCCCTCGCTCAAAAAAGTCTGTCGACCGGTTCATCTCTCCTTCGGCTGCATTCTCGTCTCTCCCGACGCATCTACCTGATCTACGCCGCAAGAAGAAATCCACACTCGGACCACGACGTCGCCGGCCTAGAGGAGAAGTCGAGACGCAGCTCTGCTACATCTCCGCACGGTCGCGCCGCCGAAAAAAAATCCATCGCCACGCCATTGTCGTCGGGATAGAGGAGTGAGCTGGCCCTCGTCCCATGCCAGATTGCCAGTACCCGCCCCAACGGCGACGTCGGTGGGCGTGCTGGTGTGCCGGACAAAGGAACCGAGCTCATCTCCATCCTCTACGACGGATCTCACCTCGGTTCCCAGCGCATCAACGTCGGCGTTGCCGCCAACTCCTCTTCCAGGCCCGGATCGACGACCTAGAGCTCGCGTACCACGCGGCAGCCATCCTCGCCGAAGTCGCGCGCCCGCACATGGAGCTGGACGCCTTCGTGGCTCTGTGGATACTGGCGAGGCAGCCGTGCTGCTTTGGCCGACCGCTTCTCCGTCCGCATGAAGTTCATTAGGCACATCTCCACCAGCAGCAATTAAACTAATCCCAAATCGATACGCGACCAGTTCTTGAAATGCGTATGAACCAATTGACCCCCAAATCGTGTTTCTATCCGTGTGATTATAGGATATGTGAGGCCAGTTCTTCCAATGCAGTGAATATGCATATTCCATTTGTTTTATTCTTGGAAACTCTCGGATGAATGTTTGACGAACTGATCTGAAGAATTCTGTGTCAATTTCTGGAATTGATTTTGGACCTTTGGTTCTTCAACACCTGCTTCTGCTTATAATAGAAAATCTTCTCAAGTTGTGTCACTCATAGCGTCATTACCTGATCTCAATGTAATGCCGTATGCATGTTCCGAATTTTTTTCTATCTCTGCATCCGCATTCACATACCCATGTGTCATGTGTGGGAAGGCTGGATCTGCCTAATACTTTTTTAATTTTTCAGTGCAAATGCAAATGTTCTGGCAGTGTTCATATATCCTTTTTTTTGGTTCATCCTTGGATAATTTGTAGAGAGAGTTTGGTGCAAGTTATACTTGTAGAGAAGAACGGAGGCAGCTACAAGGCCTTCAATCTCTGATTAATTCACTGCTTCATAATTTTCATACGTTGATTAAATGGCTGAGCTAAACAATTCCTGAGTGTTCTACTAAACAATTTTCATCTCTACTCGGTCTTTTCTTGTATGTTTTTCTAAAGTATCATATATACTCAATTGAGGGTATCATGCAAATTTAATTCTACTTTCACTCAGACCATAATTTCGAATTTGGTTGCCACTTAAATTTGATAACATTATACTAGGTCATACTTGCATTGCTGATTGTTCTCTACAGATCTGTGTAGCTCATTTGTTATTTTACATTTGGGAGTGCCTAGCGCTCGGTTGCCTGAGCGTTAAGCAAACGCTCGGTCGATCAAAACGTCAGCAGATGACGCATCGGTTGGTCCGAGCCCGTTTCCCCTCCAGCCAGCTGTGGGCTTCCACGCTCCTTTTGTGGGCTTTTTTGTGGCCTTTTTTGGTGTTGCGATCTGTACAGCGCACATTGTGTTCGTGCTAACCTTTTTTTTTTCGGGAGTGTTCGTGTGAACCTTGAGATCGACATTGTCGGAGGCGTCCGAGGCGCCGCGGCGACGGTACTGCGGCGTGCGGCAGCGGCCGTGGGCAAGTGGGCGGCGGAGATCCGGGACCCGCACAAGGCGTCGCGCGTCTGGCTCGGCACCTTCGAGACGGCCGATATCGTTGAAACATGTGCTGCAAACCAAAAAACACACACACAAAAATTGTGAATAAGAACTAACTAAAATAGAAAGGTTGACGATATAAAAGGTATTTAGCGAAAAGAGTTGGAACTAGAGCGTGGGATTATTACCTTCTTTAGTTGATGGATGAGAGACTCGGATTGACGAAATCTTTTCACTGTTCTAGGAGCAATTATTTATTGCATTTGAATTTTGTTGTTCATCTGAGCAATCTATCTTTTCTGTGTCACCTGATACGTCGTTCTTGACAAGCAACAACTTTACAACATCAGCAATTATGCTCATTCCTTTCAACCTAATATTGGCTTCTTCATCTTTCATTACTCTTTCAAACACAGCTACGATATCTTCTTTAATCTGTAGAATAAGTTGGTAAAAAAAACTTAGTAAATTAGATGAACAAAAAGAGGAAATGAAGCACGTATCAAATACAATACGAAAAAAGAGACATTTCAAAAAAAAAAACAATCAAAAAAGCACAACGATCATAAACAAAAAAGAGTAGTATGATGGACCTTGTTTGTTAAGTTTTCTCCTGACAACATGTCAGTCAGAGATATCGCTTCCCCTTTATCAGAGTTAGATGTTTCTGTGTTATTGACTTCCTTCACTTTATTGCACTCAAGCACACCTTCTAGTGAAATGTGACTCATCTTTTCTAGTACTGATTCATCCAAACCAAATTGACAGTCAGCATAACACGTGTCAGCCTCTGCAAGTACCTGTAACAACGCAATCATGGTAGCAAAAAATAGCATAAGGAACAAAAGGGCAAAAACTCTCGTTTGAAAATACAAAGACATTTAAAAGAACAGTACACCAAAGTGGTACTTACAGCACGTGATCCATATTCACCATCCATCCCTATTGTCATATCACTGAAATGTTTTATCATATCACTCTTCCACACAGAAAATCTTGGGATATTGGAGGGAATTTTTATGTTACCAAGATCTAGAAAATCCAAACATCGAACCTGTAGCATTAACAATAACAAGTTAAGCTCTGCTAAAAAAAAATACTCCCTCCGATCCCTTAAAAGATTCGTACGAAAACAACCTAGCTAGTATAACTGGTACGTATGGCATGCGACGTTTTTTTTTCGGATCGGAGGTAGTAACAGAAAATAGGTCACATTGAAGCAAACAAAATAAATTTATACAAAATGAACAAATTAAAAAAGAAAATGTCATGTGGATTTCAAAAATACATAGGGAAAACTATCATACCCCCAAATGATAGATACAGCCTCCAAGAGTTAGAGATACTTTGGTCTTCTTCTTCTTTTCCTTCAGGTATCTTGCAATGGACAACATTAACCAATCGTGTACAAATTTAGCCCAATTCCGCTTGTGTATGTTGCAAACTTGCACCAAAGCTCCCATGTATTTTGTACTTGGTCTTGTGCATGAGTTAGGACAAAGAAGTGTCCCTAGTAATATGCTCATAAAACTTCTGCAGAACACATCATCTGGCAAATCCTTCTCTAGCAATATTTTGTTTCCAAAATATTTGAAGTTTGGCACATCGTTAAGTCCAAATGTAGCTAGAAAGGCTCTCTTACCACTCTCATCGTCACCTTCAACCACTGGTAGCTCCCCTCCTGGAATTCCCATTGTGTAAACAACTGCTTTATCTGACAGTGGAATAGTTTTCTCACCAATTTTTATGATGTCTTCTTCTAGAATTGTATGATCTGCAATCCACTGTGCAAAAGCTCTTGGGATATAGCAGTTGTCAAGCTCGAGCATGCTCTTAAAACCCATTGAAGTAACAAGCTCTGCATAACGATTATTCTTCAGCACGAACACTACAATCTGGAAGTAATAGGGCACACTACATCTGCTAGTTGCTCTGGGAACAAATGCAGGATCGCTTTCGTTGCAGCTTTGGTATTCACCCCTCCGAGACTGCAGAAAAAAGAACAGACACAACAAAAATTATAAACATGAAGAAGCAAAGTTGGACTGAGTGTTTCTCCCTATCAGTACTACTTGCATAGAACAAAAACTGAATGACAAATCAGAATATATACAGAAAACATACATTTTTCGTCTGTACTCTAGCTGTCCTTCTCCTCTTCTTTCTCATACCGCTATTCCTAACCTGATATTAAAAAGGCAGCAAAATACACATTACAAAAACAAAAGAGAAAGCGGTCCTGTGATTCTTCAAATGCAAAAACGGTGTCACGTCACATAAAATGCAAGAAAAGAAAAAATGTATTGAAACACATACTAGTCTCTTGACTTTAGCAAAGAAGCGGTCCTGTGATTCATCAGTATCAACTGCATCTGGAATAATTTCTTGACCATCGAAATCATTATCATCAGAGTATTACAAGGGCCGTTTTCCACGTCGTGTAGAATTAGCACTGCCACTACTGTGTTCATCGTCAGTCATCATTTGACTGCTGGAGAAATAAAGGAAAAGAAGAAGGTAGTGGTGTTTAATGAAAAATAGTATTGAACAAGAAAAAAAAGCAAGCACAGACGCTGACAATGGTCTTTCAGACATATAGTACAAAAACACAGTAGAAAAGCTGTGCTCCAGACAGTCAATAATACTGTCTGATAGTTCTCATTAATTGGCAGCTAGAATCATATACATCAGAATGATTAACATCGGTGGGCTCCATCGAGATATAAGGGAGATTCTCATGTACATAATTTTCAGTTGTATTTAATTCTACAAAAAAAAACTTCTAGTCCCCAATTGCATATAATGAACTAACAAAACAGCACACAAATTACATGGTATTTCTGAATCACATGAAAACAAACACAGCACACAAATGAATCATGAGCTTTATCCATCCAGCCAGGACACATATACTAACCAAAAACGATAAGAATCTAGTTATTCTCTATGAACCTCTTGATTTGCCGTGTACAAATTCTGAAATCTACATGTCAAATACACTGGATCGCTTGCTACCCCCGTGCACGCCCAAGGACATATGCGTGCAAAACAATCAACCCTAGGGGAAAAAATAGAAGGGACGAAACATTTGTGCACAACATCACAGAACCGCAAGTACGAACAAATCAAACAGCCCTCTAATCTCGTCGGGTGATGGGTATTTCAGTACATGGTACTACATAGCCGCAACTACAAACAAATCGGCCCACGCTGGAACACAAATCAGGGGTAGTTTCTCATATTCTTACTTGAAAGCGTGAGCGCGGCCTCGGTGGACAGACTGAGAGGCGCGGGGTGGTGGCCGGGAGCGGCGACGGTGAGGGGCCTGTCGACTGATAGAGGCGGCGCCAGGAGCGGCACCGGAAGCGGCGCCGTGAAGGTCCCGTCGCCAGTGCGAGGCGGCGCACCGTGGAGCACCTCCCCCCTGCGTTGTGCAGGTCGCCGCTCGGATTCCGCCTCCCCTTCCGCTCTGCCGCTCTGCCCGTCTGTTTTGAACTAGAACCTACTCGAAGGGGAGGGGAATTGGAAATGGGCTACCGCGCGACGCAATGGAAAGCAGACAACAAAACACTCATCGCTCATCGCTCATCGCACATCCAACGGTCCAAGTACCACCTAGCCATCGCTCGAACCACTCCCAGGATCTTTTCTGCCTAGCGTGTGCCTTACGTGCAAATTGTGCACAACGATGTTTGTTGCCCCTTTTTTCATATGTTTTTGAAGTGCTTCGTATTTTTCTTGAATTTCAAAAACGGGTAAAGCATGTAAGCTTGGGAGTCAAAACGATGCTCTTGGCAAAAATCATATAACTTCTAGGCCGCTCTCAGATTTGGGCATGACAAAAAAAATTGTGTTTATTAGGGAAAACTTGTGTTTTGTTTAGTGGTCACGGTAGAGCTCAATCAAGTTTCAAAACTGTTCTGACCATTTTTTTTTTTTGGCAATTGCACATAGTTTTCTCGAAACAAAAAGGGTTTTCACCTTGCTTTTTCAAAAACGGGCTCGTCCTCCAAAAGAACTTTCCGCACAAGATAGGGAGTATAAAGTACATGGAAAGGGGATTGCAAAAACAACTGAAATATGATGTAAATATTACACAGAACTGGGAGTACAAAACATACACAGTATAGTACACAAAATTACATAAAACAAGGAGTACAGAATACACATAACATGAATCGCTGACAAGTATACAGAAAATAGAGTAAAAAAGGATTCAAAACATTTGTCGCAGCCAGTGCAAGACTAAAGTGACCTTTGCAAAGGGTCCCTTTTCTACTAATTAATGGCTCTGGTCTTTTACTACATAAAAATCTTGCCTCGGTAGGGTAAATCCTACTTGATCTTCTAATAAAAATCTTGTGTAGTTGCACGCTAAACAAAAAACATATGCAATTGCATGCTAACGAAAACATGATTTTAAAAACCATGAATCAGAAAAAGGTCATGTAGAAAAAGCATGTCAATTTTAAAAGAATTCTTATGAAATTATAAACTAGCTATAAATCATGTCTACTTTTCACTCTTAACAAATTGATGATGTGCAGTTGCATGTTCATCATGTGTAATTACATGCTAACAAAAACATATTCAATTGCACGCTAAAATGAAATCATGTGCGATTGCACGCTAAAACGAGAATCGTGTGCAATTGCACACTAACAAAATAACATGTGCAATTGCAGGCTAAACGAGACTTATATGTAATTGCATGCTAAACACTAATCATGTGTAATTACACATGTTAAAAACAATGTAATACAGGTGCAATTACACACTAGAAAATTGAATCATGTGCAATTGCACGCTAAAATATAAAAATAATGTGCAATTGCACGCTAAACACTAATAATGTGTAATTACACATGTTTAATTACACAAGGTATTACACACAAGTGCAATTACACACTAGAAAACTGAATCATGTCCAATTGCACGCTAAACACTAATCATGTGTAATTACACGTAAAACAAAAAACATGTGTAATTACACAAGGTATTATACACAAGTGCAATTACACACCTGGAAAAATGAATCATGTGCAATTGCACGCTAAAAATATAAGATAATGTGCAATTGCATGGTAAAAAATATAAAATAATATGTAATTGCACGCTAAACACTAATAATGTGTAATTAGACGCAAAACAAAATAACATGTGTAATTACACAAGGTATTACACAGAAGTGCAATTACACACTGGAAAACTGAATCATGTGTATTTGCACGCTAAAAATATAAGATAATGTGTAATTGCACGCTAAACACTAATTGTGTGTAATTACACGTAAAACAAAAAAACATGTGCAATTGTGCGATAAAAAGCAGAAAAAAGCCCAAATAAACCTAGGAACGAAAAAGCCCAACAAAAAATCCGAACACAAACCAAACACGTACGTCAGTAAAAAAAAGTTTAGCAGGCCACAAAACGTGACCGCAAAATAAATCGAACGCACGACCTCGAGCCATCTCGGTCTAGCGCTAGCGCTAGGCGTCAACAATCGAGAAAAATAAAACATGTGCAATTGCACCCTAAACAAAAAAATTATATGCAATTGCGCGCTAACGACAAAAAAGTCATGTGCAATTGCACATTAAAATGAGAATTATGTGCAAATGCACAGTAACATGAGTCGTATGCGATTGCACGGTCATACTACTCGTGTGCAATTGCACACAAGTCCAAAAATCATGTGCGATTACACGAGAGTGAAACTTGTGTGCAATTGCACACTAACATGAAAAAAATTGAGCGATAAAAACAAAATTTGAATAAAAAAAGGGAGAATAGATCCGCGATTACTAGAAAAATATGGTGCAAAAAAACATTAAAAAAAAGCAATCTCAAAACTACCAAAAAAATCCCCCCCCCCCCCCCCCCCTCCCCCATCCCCACCTTTGATACTTCGAGCCTTCTATTGGATCAAAATCTGTTCAAAAAACTTACGGTGCTAGAAAAAGAAATAAAGAAGAACTAACAGAAGGGTCACCACATAAAAAATGGAAACAAAAAACACTAAAATATAAGATAATGTGCAATTGCAGAGAAAAAATATAAGATAATGTGCAATTGCACGTTTTTAGCGTGCAATTGCACGCTAAAAATATAAGATAATGTGCAATTGCACGCTAAACACTAATCATGTGTAATTACACGCAAAACAAAAAAAAAACATGTGTAATTACACACACTAGAAAAATCAATCATGTGCAATAGCATGCTAAAATATAAGATAATGTATAATTCCACACTAAACACTAATCATGTGTAATTACACGCAAAACAAAAAACAAGTGTAATTACACAAGATATTACACAAGTGCAATTACACACTAGAAAAATTCAATCATTTGCAATTGCATGGTAAAAAAATAAGATAATGTGTAATTGCACGCTAAACACTAATAATGTGTAATTAGACGCAAAACAAAATAACATTTGTAATTACACAAGGTATTACACAGAAGTGTAATTACACACTGGAAAACTGAATTATGTGCATTTGTACGCTAAAAATATAAGATAATGTGTAATTGCATGCTAAACACTAATTGTGTGTAATTACACGTAAAACAAAAAAACATTTGCAATTGTGCCATAAAAAGCAGAAAAAAGGCCCAAATAAACCTAGGAACGAAAAAGCTCAACAAAAAATCCGAACACAAACCAAACACGTACGTCGGTAAAAAAAAGTTT
This sequence comes from Poa pratensis, assembly GCA_947311845.1. Lineage (NCBI taxonomy): Eukaryota > Viridiplantae > Streptophyta > Magnoliopsida > Poales > Poaceae > Poa > Poa pratensis. Next base: position 99,424,816 of record CAMZMU010000128.1, on the reverse strand, counting down.
AGCAAGCCACAAAACCTGACCGCAAAAGAAATCGAACGCACGACCTCGAGCCATCTCGGTCTAGCGCTAGGGCTAGGCGTCAACAATCGAGAAAAATAAAACATGTGCAATTGCACCCTAAACAAATATATATATATATATATGCAATTGGGCGCTAACGATAAAAAAGTCATGTGCAATTGCACATTAAAATGAAAATTATGTGCAAATGCACAGAAACATGAGTCGTATGCGATTGCACGGTAATACTACTCGTGTGCAATTGCACACAAGTCCAAAAATCATGTGCGATTACACGAGAGTGAAACTTGTGTGCAATTGCACACTAACATGAAAAAAAAATTGAGCGATAAAAACAAAATTTGAATAAAAAAAGGGAGAATAGATCCGCGATTACTAGAAAAATATGGTGCAAAAAAACATTAAAAAAAGCAATCTCAAAACTACCAAAAAATCCCCCCCCCCCCCCCCCCCATCCCCACCTTTGATACTTCGAGCCTTCTATTAGATCAAAATCTGTTCAAAAAACTTACGGTACTGAAAAAGAAATAAAGAAGAACTAACAGAAGGGTCACCACGCAAAAAATAGAAACAAAAAACACTAAAAATATAAGATAATGTGCAATTGCACAGAAAAAATATAAGATAATGTGCAATTGCACGCTAAAAAATATATGATAATGTGCAATTGCACGCTAAAAATATAAGATAATGTGCAATTGCACGCTAAACACTAATCATGTGTAATTACACGCAAAACAAAAAAACATGTGTAATTACACAAGTGCAATTACACACTAGAAAAATCAATCATGTGCAATAGCATGCTAAAATATAAGATAATGTGTAATTCCACACTAAACACTAATCATGTGTAATTACACGCAAAACAAAAAACATGTGTAAATACATAAGATATTACACAAGTGCAATTACACACTAGAAAAATTCAATCATTTGCAATTGCATGGTAAAAAAATAAGATAATGTGTAATTGCACGCTAAACACTAATAATGTGTAATTAGACGCAAAGCAAAATAAAATTTGTAATTACACAAGGTATTACACAGAAGTGTAATTACACACTGGAAAACTGAATCATGTGCATTTGCACGCTAAAAATATAAGATAATGTGTAATTGCATGCTAAACACTAATTGTGTGTAATTACACGTAAAACAAAAAAACATTTGCAATTGTGCGATAAAAAGCAGAAAAAAGGCGCAAATAAACCTAGGAACGAAAAAGCCCAACAAAAAATCCGAACACAAACCAAACACGTACGTCGGTAAATAAAAGTTTAGCAAGCCACAAAACCTGACCGCAAAAGAAATCGAACGCACGACCTCGAGCCATCTCGGTCTAGCGCTAGCGCTAGGCGTCAACAATCGAGAAAAATAAAACATGTGCAATTGCACCCTAAACAAAAATATATATGCAATTGCGCGCTAACGACAAAAAAGTCATGTGCAATTGCACATTAAAATGAGAATTATGTGCAAATGCACAGAAACATGAGTCGTATGCGATTGCACGGTAATACTACTCGTGTGCAATTGCACACAAGTCCAAAAATCATGTGCGATTACACGAGAGTGAAACTTGTGTGCAATTGCACACTAACATGACAAAAAAATTGAGCGATAAAAACAAAATTTGAATAAAAAAAGGGAGAATAGATCCACGATTACTAGAAAAATATGGTGCAAAAAAATTAAAAAAAGCAATCTCAAAACTACCAAAAAAATCCCCCCCCCCCCCCCATCCCCACCTTTGATACTTCGAGCCTTCTATTAGATCAAAATCTGTTCAAAAAACTTACGGTGCTAGAAAAAGAAATAAAGAAGAACTAACAGAAGGGTCACCACGCAAAAAATAGAAACAAAAAAACACTAAAAATATAAGATAATGTGCAATTGCACAGAAAAAATATAAGATAATGTGCAATTACACGCTAAAAAATATATGATAATGTGCAATTGCACGCTAAAAATATAAGATAATGTGCAATTGCACGCTAAACACTAATCATGTATAATTACACGCAAAACAAAAAAAACATGTGTAATTACACACTAGAAAAATCAATCATGTGCAATAGCATGCTAAAATAAGATAATGTGTAATTCCACACTAAACACTAATCATGTGAAATTACACGCAAAACAAAAAACATGTGTAAATACATAAGATATTACACAAGTGCAATTACACACTAGAAAAATTCAATCATTTGCAATTGCATGGTAAAAAATATAAGATAATGTGTAATTGCACGCTAAACACTAATAATGTGCAATTAGACGCAAAACAAAATAACATGTGTAATTACACAAGGTATTACACAGAAGGCAATTACCCACTGGAAAACTGAATCATGTCCATTTGCACGCTAAAAAAATAAGATAATGTGTAATTGCACGCTAAACACTAATTGTGTGTAATTACACGTAAAACAAAAAAACATGTGCAATTGTGCGATAAAAAGTAGAAAAAAAGGCAATTGCACACAATTACGAAAAATGTGTGCGATTGCACGGTAACGTGAATCGTATGCGATTGCACGGTAATACTACTCGTGTGCAATTGCACACAAGTCCAAAATCATGTGCGATTACACGAGAGTGAAACTTGTGTGCAATTGCACACTAACATGAAAAAAAATTAGCGATAAAAACAAAATTTGAATAAAAAGGGAGAATAGATCCACGATTACATGCTTACTAAAAGAAAAAAAACATATGCGATTGAGCACTACTAGAATAAAAAACATGTGCGATGTGCAAACCTTAAAAAAAACATGTGCAACTGCACGCTAGCCATAATTAGACAACATTATTTAGAGGTAAAACAAAAACAATCGTGGAAAAACACATCTTACATGTACCAATAGAAATGGACATGGGCCCCTAAACAACAAAAAAATCGACATCCTAGCTGTGGTATAGAACTCAATTGCGTCCGATCTAGTCAACAGAAAGGTTCCCCCCGAATTCGATTGCGTCAACAAAAAAGGATCCCCGAATCAGGAAACCCTAGGGGCGATTACGTGAAATTTGATCAATATAAATGGATCCCCAAGCCAGGAAACCGTAGAATCGAGTTCGTGCGATTAAATGAAAAAAACATAGAATCCACACAGGTTCGGATCTGGGGGAGGATGCCGGGGCGGGAAAAATGGTAATTCCTAGCTCTCGGAATAACAGATAGCACAACAAACCTTGATCCACCATGGACGGCGACGAAGAGTAGCAGACATGTTTGCAACAAAAAACAGTTAACGCTTACCATCGTATACAAAAAAATAACAAAACAAAAAAACAAACTCATCCCAAACTTAAAAAACATCACAGATATATATATAGATGTTCCCATAATATAGTGGTTCTGACAAACACTTCAAAAAAGCAAAACAAACAACATACATGCATATTAGAGGTCCTTCCACACTTCACTACTAGTACCTCACAAAAAAACAGACATCTAACAGTACTGGCAACAACCTGCCATAGGGCATACCCCTTTTGTCAACTAACAACATCGACAGAAATCTTAACAACCTTCCCCCTCTTGTGAAACATGATCAGAACAACCATTCCAATACCCATTTTGTTTGCCTCCAGAAATTCTATCCACCCAGAACTGAAGCGGATTCTTCCATCTTTGGAAGTGTAGTACTCTGCAACTTTGTCAACATCACTGCCGCCACCAACAAAAAGTGCACGCCCAGAACGCTCGATGGGCAGAACTGATGCAATGGCCTTGGGGATGTGCTGTAGAAGGGAAAAAACAAATTAAAAGAGGAAAAAAATGAAAAAGAAAGGATGAACACATGAAAATGAAAAATACTTAATTAAACTAGATACTTAGGAAAGAAAAGAAATCAGAAGGCACAAAAAAAGGAAAAAAAGAATACCAGGCAATTTTGGAGGACATCTGTCCTAGTGAGCTTATGAACAAACACGGCGCCAAACCCTATCCCGCGTTCATTGACGCAGGTGTTGATTCTGCCAACCTGTGAAGCTGTTGGTTCCAGATTGTTTGAAATCACAACAGCTCGAGCATGTTCTTCAAATACATAAGGTTCTGCATTTTCGAAAAAAAAACAAAGATAACACTCAGAAAGACTAAAAAAACAGAGACTACTTGAGAAAAAACTAAATTCAGACAAAAGAGATTACTAAGACCCTTTCCTTCAGAAATCCATACTTGTCGATAGGCGTGATAGACAAATACGGATTGTCACCAATAACCTCACAAAGCACTTTATCGTATGGCTTCATATCATATTCCTCAAGAAACTTCTCGTACTCGTCCCCATAGATGACTGTCTTGACAGATGTCTTGTTCAGATCAAAAAGATACAACTCCCTCCCAGCAGTCTGTGCTGGCAAAACTGCACCTGTTTTGCCATTGATAGTTTTCCTTGCAAAACAGGGGACATTCTGCATCACAAAAAAAATAATATCAAAACTGGATTACAAAGTAAGCGACAAAAGTAAACATCTGATAGAAGTCACACAATATAAACAAAAACATCAAACTATTAATTAGATTCAACACCGACAGAAAGTGAAAACCATAAAACCTTACCATGCAAGCTCCACAGTTGCTGCGTAGTTGGATGTAGAACTCCTTCACAATCTTCCTTTTCTTCTCGCAACAACCCCCCCCCCCCCCCCCCCCCCCCCCCTTGCCGCACACCTGGCACTTCATCTAAAAATGTTCATGGGGGATGAACGCACAAAAGAAAAAGACCACATTAGATTGATTGAATTGCACAAAAAGGAAAAAATGCTACTGCTACATATGTAAAACTAGGGGAAATGCTAATGTACATTACCATTTAGGCTGAAAACAAAAAATGACTGAATCAACTACACAGCATGCACATTACCAAATTAGGCTGAAAACAAAATCTGAATACATACTTCATAACTTTGAAAAAATGTGTCGCTGAATCTAAATCTCTGAAAAATACAACCTTATTCAGTTTCACAATGCAACCAAAACACTACAAAAATGCTCACTAACTAGGCCCATTTTGCTGATTAAAAAAAAAGGAATCCTTACTGATCCACAAATTCTGCATGCTTGTAAACAAACAGATGATTCAAAAATTAAACAAAAATGTACATACAGAGCCAATTATGTTAACTTTCTGAATACAGTGTCGTTTTTATATGCTACAAAATCTCTAAAAAATTATGAACATGAATACTAAACTCTCAAAAAAAAAAAAATTCTTGCTTCAACATGTAGTGAAGCAACTCCACCCTAAAATCTAAAAAACTACATAATTAGTCGAACGACCAGATCAACACAAATGCATTCTAGCAAAAACATACATACTGTGTATCTAAAAGCATTCCTTTCTGGTGAATTTTTTTTGGGTTCGACTAAACATCACCGGAAACAACAACTACATCTATGAGCAAAAAAACAGATAAAAGATGAACCCAAAACCGCAGGGAGCTGAGTGAATGGATGGCCACATGCATCCACAAACAAAACTACAAAACACAAATCCATCAAGAATAGACAAATTCTTGATTGGGGCGTCAAGAATACCAAAACACAAAACACAAATCGCACAAATCCCAAACTACCAAAACACAAATCCCACAAACAAAACTACCAAAAACACACATGCATCAAGAATACTTGATGGCCAAATGCATCAAGTGCTGTCGAAACCCTAGATTGCATCTCCCAAAAATTGAAAGGAAATAGACAAGAATAAGCGGCGAAACCCTAGATTGCATAACTCGTACCTTCCCACACCGACAGATCCTTGAATCTCTGCAACGAGCTCCCACACCGACAGATCCTTGGATCTCTGCAACGAGCTCCTTGGGGCTTCGACCAGAATGCCGCACGCTTCTCTCTCTGCTTCGGCGGTGAAGAAGAGCGACCAGCAAGGGCAGGGGAATGAATGGGGCTAGCCGGCTGGCATCACTCGCTCCATCTTCTGTCGGTGTGGGAAAGAACCAAAGCCCAACAAAAAAGCCCACAAAAGGAAACGTTCAGCAGCCCACAAACAAGGACGCGAAAATGGGCCAAAACTCGCTTGCGCTCGCGTCAACAATCGTGCAACACGATGAAGCATCGAACCGTCGTTGTCGTCGACCGAGCGTTAACAGCGATCTCAGATAACCGAGCGTTAGGAAACCCGTTTACATTTCTATCTATGACATGTATGGATAGTTGTTTCATCAGCCCGTAGCAATGCACGGGCATTTTGCTAGTATTAATAAAAAGAACATAATGATAGCCCTCGGCTTCTTAGCCATTAGAGTGTTCTCGAAGCTGATCAAAATAAATGAATTGATGGTATTTGCGATCATGAGTACATCAATTCCGGTGTTAGCACATATCTGTTTGGATCGGATTCCTCACTTGGATCGTTACTTTCTCTCTCGATGGCTGCCTTTTGTCGCGCCTCCCCCTCCCCACCCCTCTAGATATACTCCTTGACATGAGATACAGTACTCCTTAAACCGATCCGTTTCTACGACAGGTCCAGCGTTTCTGGCGAAGAATTAAGTACTGTATCCTTGAGCCGCGCCAGTGCCAACACCAACTCTTCTTCACATATAACCTTCAGCCTATCCAGCCCATAATCGCTCGCCGCGACCAGCAATTGTAGCATCACCTCAGCACTGTAGCATCCTACATCATCATCTTGGGAAGGCGGCAGCGAATCAGTGTAGATATAGTGGAGCATCATCTCAAAGATAAACGGGTCCACCGTCCACATCATCGACTACCTCAACACCCGGCAGCGTGTTCTTCTCCGTCGCCGGACCAAAGAGTCGCTTCCGGAAGGCCGGCGACCGTGCGGCCAGGACGGACCTGTGCGCGCGAACCTCCCGGCCACCGACGCTGAACGTGACGTCTGCGCCTGTCCCATCCCTGAGCAGGCGCTCTAGGTGTCCAGCCAGCTCGAGCGGCCGAGGCTCCTCCCTGATGACGGTGAGGACACACCTTATCGTGAAGCAGCCGTCGCCGAGGCGCGACACCGATTCCAGCTCTGAGCAGTCCACGAACTTGGCATAGCCCCACTCGCTTTTCCCTGGAGCAAAGATGCACGCCATCTCGCCGAAGCTGGCTACCTCTGCCTCGCCCCCTGTCTGAAACATCCTCAGCGTGAGCTTGGCGCTCACGTCTATGGTTTGGCTCAGATAATGCACGTACACTGAGGCGTTGCCGGCACAGTCATCTCTTATTCCGTCTGGGTAGAACCTGATCTCCCAATCGTAGCCGCCAACGCTGAAGACGGTCGAGCTGACGAACTTGCCGACGCCCATGCCCCTTAGCTTCAGGTAACTGGTCACGTTATAATCGACCGTTGCAGTGATGTGCTCCATGATGCATCTCGACGACGTGGTCTCCGGCGAGATGGAGCTGTTAGCCATGGCCGGCAAGCTACTTATTTTTATGAGTACTTAATTAGTAGAACCAACGGCGAGTTGATTGGTCTTGAACTCCAACAGAGTTTACACGCGGACCTACGTTCGCCGCGTCTTATTTTAGAGAGGAATCAGAAGAAAGTAAATCAAGGACTCCTCGGACCTACCAGGAAGAGTTGTTATTGGTTAGCTACCTTGGGCTTGTGCGCTTTGATCGTCGTTCTTAACTTCTGACCGATGGAAAAGAATTACTGTACAATATCTGTTGAAAAATGTTCCATATTCGGACACGAAAGCCTATTCGTATTCATATATGCACATATACTTGCATACCAGGATGTGCAGATTCTGTAGTTCTCCGATTAGCCTTCATCTCTTCTACTTTTTTTTTGTATTTCTCTTGCATGAATATTAAGCATTTTTTCCTTTTACTTTTTGCAGGCATTAGGCATATTATTTTTATGTGACCTGTCACACTTTCTTGATAAGGCCATGGTTACCTGCGAGTCCCAGTTTTTGTAATAAATTTCGGGAAACACTGTTGTACAGGCGGGGATCACGCGTCCGCGTCCTCCGCTTCCGTGGCTCGCCACCTTATACCTGGAGAAGCAGCTTATTCGCCAGCGGTAACAATTACCACTGGTGGGACGGCGCTGGCGCAAGGCCGTTCGCCAGTGGTAAGCAATATAGCTTCGCCACTAGTAGGCTATTTCCTACTAGTGCGATGAGGACGTCAAGTGGCGGCTGCAGAAGCTAGAGAATGTCGTGGCCGTGGTGCTGGTCAGGCTGGACGTTCGGGGCGAGCTTTTTGGTTCGCCCCGAGCTTTTGGCGGCTCGCCATAAGGAAGGACCGAGCCGAGTCCGTTTTCTTGGACCGCAGCAAGCTCGGTCTAGCTCGGTCTGGCTCGCGGTCTGGCTCGTTGGCTTGCTCTGCGTACACCGCCACCACGGCCAAAGTAATGCCGCTCGCGTTCCCGGCGATCTAGCACTCCAAATAGGAAACACTTGCGCCAGAACATGTATCCAACCATATTACGTTAGTTGGTTCAGTAAGATAGAGAAAAAATAAGGTGTGACACGCCAAATCTACACCAACATCATGCACACAAGCTGTTTGACGAAAATGCATAAGCATTTCTAACATAGAGAACCCTAAATGGGAACGTCGAAGAGCACGTGCATGACATCTTGGTGGTCTTCTAGCTCGCGGAGGCTGCTCCTTGACGCCGAAGAGCACGTGCATGGCTGCCATGAGTTCTTGGTGGAAGAGTTCGCAGGTGCTCTGGCAGCGCGACGCCAAACCTGCTGGTCTACCATGGGGCCCACCTGTCAGTGACTAGAAGCGTCCACCTAGCGAGCCAGCCCGAGCCAAACCGAGTTTCGGCAAAGCTCGGTCCGAGCCATTTTCATGGACCGAGGGCACAACGAGCCAGCCCGAGCCGAGCTGAAAAATGGCGAGCCAAACACTGGCTCGCACCGAGCTCTGCCCGAGCCAGCCCGTGTCCACCCTGAGGTGCTGGTGCAGCGCTTCTGCCAGGAGATCGGCGTAACGCTTCCCATCCTCAAGGGCTGGATGCACAAGTCAACAAGCACACCCTCCCTGCCGCCAACACTAGCTATAGAACTACCACCATAAGCCTGGTGTCGGCGTTGATGGAGATCCCTCCTGCGGCCGGAGCAGTAGCCCGAGCCTGTCGGCTGCCGTAGCGGCTCGAGTAATACCAACATCAAGAATTAATTCTAGAGGTTTACCATGAATTCTTACCAATCATTCTAGGTTAGCTGCATCGCATCCCACCGTTCCATCAGAAATTGATGCTTATTCATTGTGTTGTTTCTAACTTGGTGTAAAGTGTTTGCATAGCTTCTTAATTGAGGCTGTGAACTGTTTTACTAATTGGTCAGTAGTTCTCCTCCCGATTGTTGGTGTCATCACTATGGGCTGAGGTGAAACTTAAAGACTTGTACATGCATTGTAGTTTCCTTCATGACTACTGTTCATGAAATGGACATCATGTGTGGTTGTTGATGTGTTGATGAAACTGAAATCACTTGCTAGGAAGTTGTTGTTTCAGCGTACTCGAGCCACCCAGGGCCAGTCCTAATTTTTTAGAGGCCCAGGGCGAACTAGAAGATGACCCTTTTTAATAATAGTATAGTAAATAAAACTCACATGCATTTAGTGCATATATGTGTTTCGATTTCAGTTAAGTTGAGTTGCTACGTGTACTTAGGGGGCATTCCCCCCCCCCCCCCCCCCCCCCCCCCGGTTTTTCATAATATTTTGCTACTACTAACTATACTATTTTTCTAACACCATCCGATGAGGTGTAAACCCATTAGAATATATGTCCCCGGTGTACTTACCTAGTGTACATAAGAACTAGACGCAGTTTGTATGTTCAATATCAAGTGACGCACATACAATATATGTATCACAAGAACTAATTACAGTCATACAATATATGTATCACAAGAACTAATCACAATCATAAATGATGTATCAAGCCACAAACATACAACTGACACCAGATATAGACTAGAAAAACCAACTACAGCTGACGTCAAACTGCTCACCGCTGGGCCAGTAGAAGGAAAACTCGGAGGAGAGCCTTGTCGGGCACCGCAAGACGACGACCTGGCCCACCTTCCAGCCAATCCTCGCTCGCCCGGCGAGGCTGAATTGCACAATGCCGCTGTTCAGCTCCTCGTGCAGCTCTGCTCGGCTGATGCTGACAAGAGCGAAGGTCCACACGGGCATGGTGTAGTTGGCCGAGCACGCCAACTTGCTCGACACCTCAACCAGGGCTTTGGTCATGACGGGATGACCATGTCGTGGTACAAGAGGCGGAGACTCACGTCAGTGAAGGTGACGGTCGCCCGTGGGCTGTGGTTCTCCACGTCCACACCAAGGGAGAGCTTGAAACTAATGCCCGAGCCGTCATATGAGACGTAGTCGAGGTGACTCGAGTCAACGACGATCCTCGGCAGAGGCGGATCCACAAAGAGTACCGTGATGGCGCCTACCCGGCTATCGCAGCGATAATGGTGAACCCAGTCTATCCACTGGTGCACTAATGACCTCAACAAACAGATGCAATACACCAATCTCTAAGAGATATAGCAATATCTTACAACACCTGTGAGGATATGGAATGAATTGTGTATATATCATGGGTTTTAACTTGTAACTTTAGTGTCATGGAGCCCCTGAACGCCAAATGCCAGGGGGCACCTGCCCCCCTTCTTCACCTCCTTTTCTGTTCTCCAAACTAAGGAGAAGAAAATAAACGAGTGAAGGGAAAGAGGAGAACAAAGAAAATAATGGAAAAAAGAGAAGATATTGAAGATATGGTTCCGCTGTTGGCTGTTCTTCAAACTAAGGACAGTAAAAAGAAACAAGCAAAGGGAAGTACTCTAAGGGCACGTACAACGGGAGCGCTTAGAGAGGCGCTAGGGAATAAAATCACAGCCGTTATGCCTGCATGCGATGAAATCCTGGTTCAGGACTTAGCGTCGCCGCTCCGTTTTGCGTCGGGCGCTAGCTCCTATTTCTTCAGCCGGTGTATGTATGCGTGGGTGGACCAAGACCTTAATTAAGCGCTCTTGACTAGTTTTTGCATTGTACGCTCCGATGCCTGTGAAAAGTGAAAAGGCTTGCCTTTTTTTCCTTTGTTAAGCGTCTAGCAAAGCGACTCTGATTGTACATCTTAATTCTTATTTTACAAAATGTTGTCTCCTTTTCTAATTATACAGAAAATGGTGCGATCATGTCATAGCATGTTCATTCCTTTCTTACTTATTAGGTGTTCCATAGTGTTCTATCCAGGAATGGTGTAACTCGGATGCACATAAAATGTATGTTAGAGTTACAAGAAACGAGGTAAGACGTAATTCTCTGTCTTCATTATTGTCAAGACAATTTGTTAATTTTTCACATTTTCTTGACATCATGTTGTATGTTAAAGATATTTGAAAAAAGAAATACCTTGCTTCATTATTGTCCAGATATATAGTTGTTACATTCTTCGATGAGCGAGCCCAATGGATTATTTATGATAGATAAAAAGCGAAAACATTCATCAAAATACCATACCGCACATCAAAATCCGTTTTGAACACAATGATCACCCATACAGAACTCAATTAACATGCATGGTCTTCCTGTGCAGAAATTTCTCATCCCCATGCTCAGATATCACAACTTAATTAAGCATGTACAAATTACGTTTTTGTTTTGGCTCATAACCTTTTTGTCCGCCCGGGGGTTTCTAGGTATTTGCTCCATCGCAGATACAATTCACACTATGACGATGGACACCGCCGATTGCTCCGGCGTAACAGAAACAAACAATGCTGCTCTTAGTGTCACCTCTACCACTAGGAATCACGGCGTGGCATCTGCTGGCACAGACATATTGTCAAACTGGCGGAGAATTTTCGTATGTCATGAGATTTGGCAGGGAAAATACCGTCCCACAAATTACAGCAGTGGAAAATTATGAGCGGGAAATAGTAGACAAACCTGCTCGCTGGGGTCACCATGTGCTTGGAGATGGATTTCAGGCAATAGGGGCATGAGGACCGACCCACTAGATCCAAAATGCGCTGCTCCTCTGGACCGACACTCGATTCTTCCTGATATCTTCTTGTCGTGTGACCGTCGCAGCAGCTGCGCGGCGCCAACCCTCCCGACCTGCTTTCGTCGGCACGACTACTCCCGACCTCCTTTCACAACGTGTGGCTCCTCTCCCTATAGAGGCAAGCTGCCACAGTGGTACCATCCTCTTGTCGCGCGGCTCTCGCCACCCATTCCTGGCCATCCGCATGGCCACCTGGTCTCCGCGGGGTAGACGTAGTGGCTGGTGACGGCGGCTTGGGAGAGAACGTTGCGGAGTGGGTGCATAGTCACGAGTTGTTGAAGCGGGTATGGAAACGGAATGGGTGGATGCACCATTGAGCGAGTGTGTTTTGGATTAGCCCTAACCCTATACGGGTGGAAAATTTTCAATCTCCTGAAAAAAACTTTTGGTTGTGGGGAATTGTTTTGCGAGATGTGTTTTTCTCGTCTACCGATTTTAACCTCTGGTGGAAAAATATTACTGGTTTGATAGACAAGTATTGATGAACCTCGGCCATTGGATATGGAGGCTTGGACGGTCCGTCACGACCGTATGTACCATAAAAGAGCCCAACCAAGCGGATGTGAGCACCAAGTTCATGATGAGGATGATGGAGGAGAAGGTTTATAATTAGGTATGAAATACAAGTATTAGGTACGATGCACAATGAAATACTCCTTCGTCTCAAATAATTAAAGTTTTAGAATTATCCTCGGTCAAATTATTTTTAGTTTGACAAAGTTTATAAAAAATAGCAACATGTGTAATATCAGCTTAGTTTTATTAGATTCATCATTCAACACTAGAGAAGTTTGACCTAGGAATACATATAATGATATAACTTCAATTGTTTTAGAATGGAGAGAGTCGGTGGTGGTATGTTCGAGTCTTAGAGAGCTCGATATTTTGCTCTTGAACGTTTTTGTTACGAAAACGAGTTCCGTGGAAGGGTTGTGCATTTTTTTTAATATAAATGGCGCTTTATTAAACTAATAAGTTAGCATCAGATTGATACTACAATTCATATGATCTCACACCCGGTCTTTACGTAGTTAGGACACACACAACCGCGGAAACAAAAAAATTGTTCTTTTCTTTCATCGGTCAAGTCCCAAAGGATCCAATGAGAAATGCAAATTTCATGAGAAGACACACACATGTTGATATTCAAGTTTTTTCGAACGTATTCTAAGGTTTTGCTACCTCAACCGTCAAAACATTTTTGGCTATCAAACTTTATTCGACATTGCGAGGCACACATGACTACTAAGAAGATGACGTTTATGCAAAATAAAAAGATAGCATCATTACTTCGTACGCATCCTTTTGGATTTATTGCTTTGGACACTTTCTTCTTCCTCCTGGGAGCTGCGTTTTGTCCCCAATGCTCCCCCCTCCAATGGCAGCGGTTGGCAACTTGTCATGAAGCGCTCCTTGAACTCATCGGTCTCCAGGACGGCGTCCAGCACTTCTTTCGATGACATAAACTCTTTGCACGCATCCTTGAGCCGGTTACAGTGGTGCTGATTCGCCAGCGCGTACGTCAGTATAACACCATCTACATCGATGCTTTTGGACAGCTTTTCTTCACACATTTGCTTCAGTCTTTCCGAGCCCTTTTGTGGTACCCCAAATCAATATTAGCCGTTTGATCTCGCAGATCTAAGGGCCCAAAACGTTCCATACTTGTCACAAATCGGTGACCAGTATAACTCGTACTGGTGGTCATCTGGGCATCCCCGTTGATGGGCCCTGGCCCAATTAAGTCTGGAGATGCTGGCCCAACAAAAGTCAACAAATTTTGTTTGATTCCATTACGAAAAAATCCCCCCATCCTCTCCCGACGAGAGGGCGGCGACCTCGTCGCCTTCCATGGCCGCCCTCCCACGGCGCCCCTCCTCCTGCCCCGACCCTCCCGGCGGATCTGCTGGTCGAGATCGCCGCGCGCTCCGACCTTGTCGGCGTCCGCTGCGCCGCCACCGCCGAGCCGCTCCCCCGAAAAAATCCCGCGAAATGCCCTGCAGCTTGGCCTGCCCGGTGCGGCTACGGCGGGGAAGACCCCAGTGCTTACGGCGGTGAGCGTCTGGATCTCCGGCGCCGGCCCTCCCCCTCCTCGATCCGACAAATCAGGCGCAGATGAAGTTCCGTCGGCGACGGCCTCAACTCGTTGGTCCGCACCGTGAAGCTCATCCCTGGACCGCTCCTCTCCGTCGGCGCCACCGTCAAACACGTTGCTCCGCCACGGGGAAGCTCTTCACGGAGCCGCACATCTTCGTCCACGCCGTCAAGGGTTTAGGTGTTCATCAGGTGTTAGGTTCAGACTAGTGGTCGTTAGCTGGAGTTGCGATTCTTAGTAGGAGGCAATGGGCATGTTTTGATTTGCTTCTGAATCAATACAACAGAAAGGCAGCATGATGTACACTGCACCGAAAACCATCTTGTTCATGTGGACCTTGTACAGTAGAGTGTAGTATACAACAGAGATTAGATATTTTAATTCCAGTTCATGATTAGATATGTTTGGGTCACTGCCCTTCCATTGCTTCCACAAATCCATGTGCATTCGTTCGTTTGGTAGAAATTAAATAACTTTTTTGATCAAGAACCGGTCCAAATTAATAAATTTTGCTAAATCAACCACCTACTCTGCCCTCTGATATTCAGCAACTTTTGGTTAGGGGACTTTGATGTTGCATTTTTTGTTAGGTTAGCTGATAAAAAATGGATTAATTTTGACATTGCAAGAAGAAACAAGCACTAGCATCCATCAAGTTAAGTACCAAGCTGCAGAAAGCTAAGTTACATATTGCGTGTATGTACACGCAGCACTAACTAGCTAGCACAATGTTTGTTTACTGCAAATGAAGTGTAAAACGCAAGCTCGAACCACACAGTAGATGAGTTGAACACATTGGTAAAAAAAAAACAGCTTTGTAAAAACACTCAGTTTCTGAAATAGTGACAAGTCTTTGTAGTGAAGCAAGCGGTAGTATGGAAGAAATAATGTAAATCAAATTTAACTTGGATAAAAAGCAAACGGATCCTTCATATTAAAATAATAACCGTTCATCCAAAATAGGCAGCCTAAATTGTATATTGTACTTATCATTACATAAAATCCATCGAAGACAATAAACGTGTGAAAAAACTAAATTTGGGTCAGGTCTCTCGAAATTCGCCAACGACCGGTATCCTTCCTTAAAACAGGTGTAAAGCCGCCTGAAAATCGTGGTGGTGCCCGGCAAGTACTTCACCTCTTCCATCCTAACACTGAACCCTTTGAACTTTGCATATTCATTATAAAACTGGAAGCCTTCGTCCTCGCTTCTGAAGGTCTTCGTAACCACGCGACGGTGCTCATCTTGCTCCTCCAAGCTGGCGCCTTGACCATTCATGACTCAAAACTGCAGTATAAGAAGTGTAGGTCATTATAAAAAGCAAATGAATCGCTTCAAAATATAAAAACAATTCTTTGTGCCATATTAATTAACACTAGAGTTCAAAATAGCATATACACAGTGCAAAATAAACACATATGAAATTACACTTAAATACAGAGCTAGCTAGAGACGGGAACTGCACTAATTTTAATCTGAGAAATGGGAAACATTTTGCAGATTCTAAATAGTCCAAGCAGGTGCGGAGATTAGAATGATAATTCCTCTTACAAACTGATCTCATGTGGTTTAATCCTCTCCTGCGCCTCTCTGAGACAAGTGTTTATTTGGCATATGCAGCAACAAGGTGCTATAGATGATAAGCAGGAGCATGCGAAGAATGCAGATTATATGGGGTGTGCACTTGTAAAGCCAGTCTAGAAAACAATTCACCAATGGAGATATTATTAGGCGGCATGTGGCAGTGAAGAACTGAAGAACATCTGGACTTCAGCAGACTACCGCTGCAACTTGGGGTGCTCAGTTCTGGATTGCTA
Organism: Poa pratensis; assembly: GCA_947311845.1. NCBI lineage: Eukaryota > Viridiplantae > Streptophyta > Magnoliopsida > Poales > Poaceae > Poa > Poa pratensis. The sequence goes on along the minus strand of CAMZMU010000128.1, from coordinate 99,408,847 downwards.
CAGCACTATGAGATTAAATGGCACTGTACTGATTTGCTGAGTGTTTACTGAACTGAAAAGTAAATATAGTAGAGATAACCAAATGAAGAACCGAATATTATGTGCTCTTGTGGAAGAGGACCATGCAGTGACGGCTCCATATTATACAGGCAGCATCACAGGTCGTGCTATTTATTCGTAAGCTTTCTTCTACATGTGCAGATGCGTCACAATTGGTGTAGACCCAAGAAGAGGATTCATTTGGCCGGTCAATATGTGAAATGTGCTTTGGAATGGAAGTTTATGTTGCAAGTTACAGGAAAAAGATGCAAGTACCTGACAGGGATTGAAAACAGTGGACGGCGGCGGCGGCACAACCTAACACATGGACGGCGGCGTAACCTGACAGGGGTTGGCGGCGGCGCCGGCAGCGACAGGCAGCGACAGGCGGCGGCGCCGGCAGCGACAGGCGGCGGCTTCGAGACTCGAGAGGGAGAAGGTTTCGAGCCAAACAGGGGCCGTGGAGTGCGGAGGGTTTGGCGGCAGCGGCGTCCACAGCGGATACAAGTAGGAGACGGCGGCGTCTTACCGGATCGGCCATGAATTTGTGAGCGGAGCGGATTGGAGGGAGGCAACTCGATCGATGTTGACTTTCCGTTTTCTCTGCTCGACGATGAGTGGACCGGAGGGAGGCAGCTCCATGGGCCTCAGGCTCGTTCTGTTTTTTCCCAGCGGATAGCACTAATGGGCCATCTGGGCCAAAAGTTACTCAGCCGTACATCAAAGTATACTGGTCGAATTTCGTGACCAGTAAAAGGTACGATAAAACTCGCCGTCTTTCCAGACCATACCGGTCCGCGGCGACCAGCAAATGCTGCATCACCGGAATGTTGTGCGCTCCTCCTTCGTCTTCGGGGGTGGCAGCACATCCGTGTAGATGTAGCGAAGCATCATCTGGAAGATGGACGGCTCCACGCCGACGACCTTCACGCGGCGCAGGTTCTTCTCCGCCATGGGGCCGAAGAGCTAGGCTCCCAAGACCGGTGACCGCGCGGCCAGGACGGATCTGTGTGCGCGGAACTTTCGTCTGCCCACGCGGAAATGGACGTCCGCACCTCTCCCGTCCCTGAGCATGCTCCCGAGGTCTCCGGGCAGCTCCAGCGGCGGAGACTCGTTAGTGATGGTGAGGACACACCTTATTGTGAAGCGGTCGTCGCCATGGCGTGACATGTATTTCAGCTTTGACCGGTCCACGAACTCGGTATAACCCCAGCTTCCTGGATTGACGGTGAACTGCAGCAGGTCGTCAAAGCTGTCTAGCTCTGTCCCGCTGTTTGCGTCCATCATGGTGAGCGTGAACTTGGCGCTCACATCCTTGGCTGTGCTGAGACAATGCAGGAAGCATGAGGTGTGGCCTTCACAATAGGAGCTATTCCCGTCCCGGTAGAATCTGATCTCCCAATCGTAGCCGCCGACTCTGAAGACGCACGAGCTAACGAAATTGCCGGCGCCCATGCCCCTTGAGCTCATCCAGGTAGTTGGTCACCTCGTAATCGAGAGTCGCCGTGACGTGCTGCGTGATGCATCTATACGACGTGATCACGGGTGTGGTCGATCCGTTAGCCATGGCTGGCAGGGATCGATGGTGCCGGAGCAGAAGTTGCACGCGCGTGTACGCACCTCGGAGTCTTATTTAATACTCCCTCCGTTCGAAAAAGGATGTCACAAAAATGATCTATCTATAGTTCATTTTTATGACATCTTTTTCCGAACGGAGTGAGTAGTAAAGATATAAACTTTCTAAGATCTATCGGGATATATAAAACCGGAAAGATCGAGTTGGTATCGGCTTCGATGGGGCTTGCATACTCGGTTTCCAGGTTGTCAATTTCTCTAATGTTTGCACGCGCCAGCGGCAAGCTTTGCTCGTACGGTTTCCGACAATCCTAATTAGAAAACTAATCAATGCAGCGCGGAGAAGATAGGAAGGAATAATTGATTCGGTGCATGCATGCACTACAGGACAAAAATGATGAGTCACCCAGATTCCTTCCAATTGTAAATTTTAAAATGTTTTATATTTTAAATGACAAATCAAATTGAAAATCCGCTTTCACCAGTAAGTCAGTCACGACGAGATCTTCAAAAGTAGATCCCATATTGATATGTTCTAACAATTTTTTTTGACCTAAAAGTTACCAACCCAACCGTATGTGAGTTATCAAGGGTAAAAAAAAGTTACCGATCTTTTAAAATGCAATTTTGCATCGGCATACTGATAAAACTAGTAGATGATGATACCAAGCACATAGCAAATGAGTTACCGATTCTAAAATTAATAAAGTGTTACCAACCATCTAACGCACAAATTATCAACCTAAAAACTAATACATGATGATATCAAGTACCTATCAAGCAAGTTACCAATCGTAGAACAAACCAAAAGTGTTACCAAGCATCTAGAGAACCAGTTATCAATCTAAATACTAGTACATGATGATACCAATTAACTAGCAAGCAAGTTACCGATCGTAAAACAAACCAAAAGTGTTACCAAGCATCTAAAGTACGAGTTACCGATCTAAATACTAGTACATGATGATACCAAGTACCTAGCAAGCAAGTTACCGATCCTACGACTAACTAAAGTGTTACCAAGTATCTTTACCATGAATTACCAACCTAAAAAAATAGTAGATGATGATACCAACCACATAGACAGGGAGTTACCGATCCTAGAACTAACTAAAGTGTTACCAATCATCTATCGCACGAATTACCAACCTGAAAACTAGTAGATGATGATACCAAGCACATAGCAAACGAGTTATCGATCCTAGGACTAATAAAGTGTTACCAACCATCTAGCGCACGAATTATCAACCTAAAAAAACTAGTACATGATGATACCAAGTACCTACCAAGCAAGTTACCAATTCTAAAACAAACTAAAAGTGTTACCAACCATCTAGAGTACGAGTTACTAATCTAAATACTAGTACATGATCATACCAAGTACCTAGCAAGTAAGTACCGATCCTACGACTAACTAAAGTGTTACCAAGCATTTATACCATGAATTACCAAACTAAAATAATAGTAGATGATGATACCAACTACCTAGCAAACAAGTTACTAATCCTAATCCTAAAACTAGCTAAAGAGAATTTACTCCTAAAACTCACTATCCTAAAAAGAGAATTGAAAAATTATACTGGGAACTTTTTTACAAGCTAAAATCGAAGCTTTTTGTTCATCAGTAGTCTATTTTTATCAAAAATATGTAGTAGTCTTAACTATGTTTTCTATTATTTTTATACTAGTAAAAAGTAGTAATTCTTTTCTATTCTAATTTTTTGTGCTAGTAGAAAGCGGAATTTTCCTATTCCCCACCCATGTTTATTTACCCAAATAAACCAGTGTCCCAAAAAGAGAACTGGAAATTATACCGGGTATTTGTTTGCAGGCAACAATTGAGTATTTTTTTGCGCCCGTTGGTACCGATTATCTGGAGGCCTGGAGATACACGATATATGTTCGGGCAGTAAAACGACCCAACCCGCATATCGACCGAAATTTTCCGTGTTGGGGCCTTATCCGGAATATGTTAGAGATGCTCTAACTATGTTCTCATGTCTATTATGTGCCCATAAGAGCCATCATAGTTATCGTTTCGTTGTTTTTTCTTTCTTTAGGTATCATCGGCTTTCATCTAAAGTCTATTTTGATCAAAATATGTAGTAGTTTGAATCATGTTTTTTATTATTTGTATACTAGTAGGAAGTGGTAGTTCTTTTCTATTCTAATTTTTTGTACTAGTAGGAAATGGACTTTTCCTATTCCCCACCCATTTTTATTTACCCTAAAAAACCACTGTCCAAAAAGGGAATTGAACAATTATACTGAATATTTTTTTGCAGCCAAAAATTGAATACTTTGTAGCACGTAAAGAGAATAGTAAAAAGAGAATAGCATGTTACTACTACTCCACATAAGAGTTGCATTATTTTTATACTAGTAGGAAGTGGTAGTTCATTTCTATTCTAATTATTTGTACTGATAGGAAGTGGAATTTTCATATTCCCTACCCATTTTAATTACCCTAAAATATCACTGTCCCAAAAAGAGAATTGAAAAATTATACTTGGTAATTTTATAGGCAAAGTTCAAACATTTTTATTTTTAGCGTGTAAAGAGAACAGTAAAAAGGGAATAGTAAAAAAGTGTGTCGGTCATGAATTGGTTTGAAACGTACGCAGATAAAGGGAATAGAAGACCGCGATTTAGCCAAAAAAAAAAGGGAGAAGAGAGGCAAGGATCAGAAAGCAATTTTAGCCAAGAAAAAGTAATGTTGTGCATGTGCATGGGCATGCGCATACGAGAGATTAGGAAAGATGAGCTAGCCTGGTTCCCGCATGCATGTGCAGCCATTAGAAGCATGGAAAGTAAATGAAAAGTCAAGAGGAATCAAATCATGTGGTCTCCACGATAGAAAGGGAATAGGAGCTGGCCACAGTCTCACACGATGCGCGCCAGCTTGTGCGAGCGCTCGCACGAGCGATCATAAGCGTTTTCGTCAATTTCTGATCTATGGGACAGGAAGGGTTAGTACATCAGTCGAAACGTTCCATAGCAGAGCTGCCCAATTTGTGTGTCGTTAGCTTCAAGTCTAGTGTCTTCGTACGATCGTTAGAATTTTGGTGTAGCTATTGACGGAGCTCCCCACTATCGCGGCCGACTATTAATTACTACTCGGCTGGAACTGCAGATTTAGGAACTGAATTAAAACCACTACTCACTCCATCCTACTATATATAAAGGGCGGAGCAATCCGCGGGCCCTCAGGCCTTCAGGTACTTTAGCTACTGTAGCTAGGAAAAGTAGCTACAGTACCCGAATCCTGGCCGTCCGATTGTGGATCGACGGCCCAGATCCACCCCACAGAATGAACAGTATTTAGTTAACAGCGACACTGAACAGTCATCGCAGTGAACAGTACCGGCCACCGACGGAACAGTAGCCGGTCACCGATGAATAGTAACCGGTCACTGACGAACAGTGCTTGGTCGCCGATGAACAGTACCGGTGACCACGATAGACAGTTACATTGACTCCAGTGAAACAGTGCCAGTAACCCACCGATGAACAGTACCCGTCGGATGAACAGTTCCTCGACAAGTGAACAGCATAGGTCGACCGCATGTACAGTACCAGTCATCTCCGGTATCCCTCGCCTACTGTAGTTGCTACAGTGCGCGCTAGATTTTTTTTTGTCCTTTCCGCGATAATATGTACATGAAATATGTGCGCGCCGACGAGTAGATTCCATTCCCGTGATCGGTTTCGAGTTCTTTCGACTCTAACTCCTAAATTTTGGATCCAAACTCGTAAAAATATTTGACGAATTTTGTCAAATTCGTCGCACTCAGTCATCTGTTTAAATTTTCCTTTCACGAGTAGATGGATATCATCCTTCCGAACAACTTTCATGTTTTAACCTTTTTGTTTCGAATTTTGTCAAATTCGCCGCACTCAGTCATCCGTTCCTTCCGAACAACTGTATTTTTTTCTTTTTTTCCTTTTCCGCGATAATATGTACATGAAATATGTGCGCGCCGACAAGTAGGTTTCATTTCCGTAATCGATTTCGAGTTTGTTCGACTCTAACTCCTTAATTTTACAACCAGATTTGCAAAAACATTTGATGAATTTTGTCAAATTCGTCGCACTCAGTCATCCGTTCGAATTTTCCATTTACGAGTAGATGGAAATCATCTTTCCGAACAACTTTTCATGTTTTAACATTTTTAGTATATTTTGACAGACATATACGTATTCCTCTCAAATCTACAAATTCGGCTCAAATAGTCATATAAATTTGTCGGCTCATCCATATTTACTAACCCCTACACTGAAAGGAAAACGTAGCTATTCCAGATGAATAGTGCTACAATAAAAGAATCCTGGCCGTCCGACCGCAGATCGACGGCCCAGATCCACACCCTACCCGATGAACAGTACCACCGCTGAACCGTACCCTCGATGAACAGTATCCTATTTATTTATCTTGAATTCATGAATGTTCGGAAAAAATAACCATGGTTATTTGGAATAACAAAAATACCCAACTCTTAACCATATTTAAAATACCAAAATTTTGCCTTAATTCACAAAGTGGTTAATTTTTTGGAAAATTGCAAATGAACATTGCCGACGAATATTTATACTGCGACGAAAAGGACCAACGAATAGTAATAATAGTACCGCAGAATTTTAGATTAATTCCAAAAATTCATAATTAATTTATTGTACATGGGAAAAATATGTTCAACATATCAAAATGTTTTTAAACAAAAATCCTATTTATTTATCTCAAATTCACAAATGTTCGAAAAAATAACCATGGTTATTTGGAATAACAAAATTAACCAACTCTTAACCATATTTAAAATGCCAAATCTTTCCCCTTATTCACAATGTGGTTATTTTTTTGAAGAATTCAAATGTATATGAATATTTTCCATACTTCTACAAATTACAGAATATTAAAATAAACTACATCAATATAACCACACGGGCGCGGCGTGTCGCCGCGCCATCTTACCTAGCCTCGGTTTATAGAGCTCGTAAGGTTCAGCACTGTGATCAAGCTAGAATGTTAGTGGTGACATTTTGATTTTTCAGCCAATCAGTTTCAGCGCATTCATTTAATTTTTTCCAGACATGCAGCCAATCAGGTTGTCCAATTCCACACATGCAGATTAATAAATTAGTTAATTAAATACTAAACGTGCCCTATTGAATGGGATAACCTGATTTTTGTTAGATGCATAATAAACCGAGATGGAGAGAGTATATTACTCGTAGTTGCAAAATTTATCATTTAATAACACTTTACGTTTCGGAACAGAAATCCATGGTATAGATTTAGTCTAATAGAAAACACCAAATGTACACCTGATCCACCGATATAGATTTAATAATACTTTATGCTTTATGAGAGCGAATTGTCATGGTTTGGGACAGTCGCCCCACATTTAAGGCCAAATTGATGAGATGAATGGGTTCCACTTGTCAACGTAACTAAAAGATATTCAAATATCCAAAAAAAAGAAATCCAAAACTAACATAAGGGCTCTCTTCTTCCTCCCGACGCCACACACACGAGAGAGTTAGGCCAGATCAATGCCGCATCCAGACTGTCGCGTCCCTTATTCAAGGCCAGGAGACTCCCGCGTCCATGGCTCGAGGCTAGATCTCTGCCAGCCTGGCTCCAGTATTGCCAACCCAGGTTCCCACACCAGTCACGCCGTCTCCCCTCTAGCCACCACGAGGCACTCACTGGCGGAGCCGGCCTGCTCCTGAGGGGATGGAGTGTGTGCCTCTGCATCCGTCGTCGCTACTAGCAAAGGCGGAGTCTGCGGCTCCTCAAACCACTCCATGACGGCGGCCACGACGATGCCGATCACCGCTGGCTGGGAGCAAAAAGAAGTGAAAAGCGAGGCAACCACGTTTCCCTAGTCCGTTGACGGTGATGGGATCCCTCTACATACCTTCATCGCACTGTGGTAGGGGCGGATGGGGGTAACCCAGTGCCCTTTGTCTCGACTTGTAGATAGGTAAAGGGTAGGTATGTCGAGTGGTGGCGCTCGCACGCTTCAAAATTTATACAAAATTTCTGAAATTTATTTAATTTTACTGGGTACCAAAATATAATTTTACTAAAATTTTCATGCAATATTCAGTTCTAATTCAAATGTATTTGATTTTTGTTTTAATTCGACGAAATTTGAAATAAGAAAATTCTGAATGTTGTCCGAAATTTTGAGAATTTCGGTGGATCCCGAAATTTATCTCTTCCCAAAATATTTTCCCTTGGGTGCTCGTTGGGGTCCAAGTAGTCCCCGCAAATTATGTCTTGTGTCTGCAATGCTTGTCCACACTGATGAATATAAGACTAGCCATAGTGGGGACTATCATATACTAGTATCATGCATATGATATTAATCTATTTTACTACTTGTATTATGGGAAGTAATATATTTGTGGTATCATATTGTATTGAATTAATTAGATTGTAGACTCATCTTGTCTTGGAACACGTTATGTTACGGTATCTACCTATGATATCACCATCGTATTTTTCATCATTAAATGTAGTGACACGTCATCTTTTTGCCTACGTGGCATGTATGATACTAGCCATGATACCACCACTATGTCTAGTCTAAGACTAGTCACAATGGAGAGTATCATACACTAGTATCATGCATAAGATACTAGTTTATATTACTATATACATAGTGGGTAGCAACATATATGTGGTATCATATAAGTATGCATTTATTAGGTTACAGACTCAACTTGTCTCGAAATCCGTTATGTTACGGTATCTATCTATGATATCACCATCATCACTTTCATCATTAATTGCAGTGCCACATCAGCTTTTTGCCAACATGGCATGCATAATACTACCTATGATACTCCCATTGTGGCTAGTCTAAGGTTCATATGGGCGAGGTTGCTGATGGATGATGATGACCTGGTTGGGAAATTTTGTTCTTCTTCTCTGATCTATTATGATAGTTGTCTTCTCCAGAGTCGTCATAAAGCCAAAAGAAGTTGCTATGAGGTGGTTGGCTCTGTAACATCAATGCCATGCAGGAGGAAGGCTGGTGCTTGGGATGTGGCAGGAGGCCGGTGATTCTTGAGTTCTTTGGAGATGACATCCCTTGGAGGCAACAGGAATGTTATGCAAGAGGTGTATGTGGATTTTTCCCCATCCCCGTTCGCTCGTGCCGGCATAATCAAAATAAAAAAACTCACATTGGGTTTAGGGATAATCATGCTCGAACTGATGAGTTCCACCACGTCAAGGTGACACTCTACCGCGGAGTTAATATCCCTTCCCGTCCCATCGAGAAAGAAAATTAATGAAACCTAATGCAAAGGGACGAGAAACTCAAGGCCACTCTTCCTGAGGGCTTTAGTCGGGGACCCATATCAACAAGCGCATCGTCGTTCACGGTGGCACCTATTCATAAGCCAACAACTCAGCTAGGCGAGTAGGATGTGTGTCTTCCTCTTTCTTGGTGGAAGGCTATACGCTAATACCTCTACACCTTCTAAACATGTATAATTCCTTTAAAGTTATTGTCTATATTTAATGTTATCATCATTTTTATTAGTTTTTTTAGTAAACAGCTCAAAAGTCCAGAATGCAGAATCTATGTGTTTTTTATATCGAAAGACCTTCATATCAAACTAAAATGCAGAAAAACGGAGGCGAGCATTTTGGAAGGAATCGAGGGGACTTGTGAATGGAGGATCTATGTTATACTCATTGTTTGTAAGAAAATAACATAACTAATGACTAAAACTCATTGTTGTGTGACCAATTTTTTTATGTCCCTCTTTTCTTTTCAGTATAACGAGTCTTGATGGTTTTATTTCATTTCAACAAAATAAAAACCATCAAGACTCGGTATACTGAAAAGAAAAAGAGGGAGAGAAAAGGTGGTCACACAGAATCGAGTAGAGATTTTTGGGTCCAGAGATCTAGTGCTCCAACAGTTTTTAGAAAAAAATCGAGGACCATATTTACAAGGTTCAAAAAATTGTGGAAAGAAGTATGGAGATAGCCAATGGTGTATCCCATAAAACTGCAAAAATTTAATTTCAAATATTTGTATTATGAGCTACAAAAATGATGAAAGAATGGATCTGAGTATGCGTATTTTCCAATCTCTAAATTTTATCAGATTTTATCATTTTTGTTGAAATTGATATTTTGCACGTTTGTGGGATATAACATTTGCTACATCCGTGATTTTTTTCAGAATTTTTTGAAATCCGTAAATACGATTTTCGAATTTTAAACTAGCAGGAGCACTGGTGCTCGGGAGTCAAAAGCACTTTCCGCACAAAATCGTAAAGTTAAACGACATATTGTTTTCAAATAAATATCCAATAATTAGAAAATTAGCTGTTAATATTTGTAAATATCGACCATTACTTTCTCTGGATGGATGGTTTGCCTTTTCTCCCCGGGGCTCCCCTCCAATCTCAGTGCATCCTACATGTCTTAAGGCGCTCCTTGAATTGAACCCGTCGGTCTCTCCGACAGCGACGTCACTTCTGTTGACGCCATAAACGCCTCACATACCTTCGTGAGCCGTTCGCACTGGTGCTGGGTTGCTAGTTCCAATGTGGTCGTGACAGTCTCGGCATCCATCCTCTTGCACAGTTCTTCCTCGCACATCTCCTTCAGGCCTCGTTTGGTACGCATGGGTGGGCCGGTATTCGAGGGAATTTTCCGCTAGGGGCTCAAAACCCCCAAAAATCCCGCGATGTCCGTTTGGTGGACGGGGTTGGGTTTGGCCCAGCCCGGCCAAACCACGACAAACCGCTTACTTCCACGCGGTTTAAGCGCCGCTAGGCCTACCTCGCGGATCGATCCACGAAGCGACGCGACGCGAGCAACAGACGCCTTCTCCTTGCGTCGCCAGGGCGCCGCCTCCTCCCCAAGTCGCTGGGCGCCGTCTCCTCCTTTTCGCGTCGCCAGGCGACGCCGCTGCTGGCTCTCTCCCGGTGTAGTTCCCTCCCCCCCTGCGCTCCCCTCTCTCTGATTTTGTGAAATTCCGGATCCCATCTCCGCAGCAACCGGCCGCCGCCTCCGTTCCCGCCGGCGACCGCGCAGCCACGCCACCTCCGCTCAAGTCTCGCTCAAGTCTCTCTCTCTCTATCCATATAATTTCTTAGGCGTGCTCTGGCGCCACTTCTGCTCGTGCATGTTCTCGTATTTCAGCAACAAGACACTGAACTTATTTGTCAGCAGTCATTTTTAATCAAGCCATCTTGTCCTGCTATTTTCAGTAATGAAATAGATCCTTGATGATCTTTGACGTCTCACTGGTTTATACTTGTATTCTCAGTAAATCCAAAATTTCACAGCGACGCTAATTGGAAAGTGTATTTATTTGCTTCAAATGCATCCTAAAGTGTATTACTGCTTCACAACACACAGCAGTTTGTTTCATTGTATCACGTCTAACATCAGTGTGAAATCCTGATTTAAATGCATCAATTTTGTCTGCACTTTCCAACAAATATTTCCCACTTGAATTAGCTTAGAGTTTCAGTACACACTTTGAAAAAGAGTAATCTCTTGTGCCTCTCTGAACCTCTGCTTGCCCAGGCTAGCTGGGTTCTCTCTTTGTTTGGAGAAAAAAGAACTTCAGTAGTGTTGGAACTAAGAGCTGTGCTTGGGATGATTTTGTTTTGTTAGAAGGAACAATATTATTCACTAGAAACCTATAAGGAACTGATCTTTTGATTAAATTACATGGAGCAGTTATGTTTTCGACATGGCAGCACTTGTTTTGCACTCACGTTATAGTTTAAGCACTGCTATGTGAGTCATGTTTTGCACTGCTGTATGTAGTTCCTCAAGTGCTTATCATAAGGGTACAAGTAGAAATACTTGCATATAAATTTCTAGCTTGCAGTGAGTATGGTATTAAACTGTGAAACATACGGCTGGGGCTTCTGAACTTGTTACTACAGTTATACTATTTTTCTTCTTCTATGTTTTAATTGAGTGAGAAACTTGTACTAACTGTGATTTGAACGTTTTGGTGCCAGAAAAGGAGTTCAGGTAGTTGAATCTGTGATTGCCACGAACATGCTTCAAATGCTGCTGTAAAAATTATGTGGAAAGAATTTGGATGCTGGAAATTGTTGGATGTTGATTATGAAACGATGTTGCTCAAGTGCCGCTGTAAAAATTGAATCTTTAAGAATCTGTATTGATTTGCTTTACTTGCTGCTTGAAAATGGTATTATTAATTTGTATACCAAACCCTGCCTGCCAAATGGTAATTTTGAACAAGGGGATTGTAGGGGATTAGGTTGGGAGAGGTTTTGAGGGGATTGGGTGAGTGGAGGGGTTTCACCCAATCACTGTGGGGATTATCCCACTAATCCCCTCAAAACCTCTAGCACCAAACAAGGCCTCAGTCTATCCAGGCCGTACCTGTCCGCTGCGACAAGCAGATGTTGCATCACCGCAATGTCGTCCTCGCCTTGTCCTCCATCATCGCTACCCGGCGGTGGCAGCGAGTCCGTATAGATGTAGCGAAGCATCATCTGGAAGATGGTTGGCTCCATGTCTACGACCTCCACACGCCGCATATCCTTCTCCGCCATGGGACCAAACAGCTGCGCCAGGAAGATTGGCGATCGCGCCGCCAAGAGGGACCTGTCGGCGCCGAACTCCTCGCCGCCCACGCAGAACGTGATGTCGGCACCTCTCCCGTCGTTGAGCATGCGCTCGAGGTCGCCGGGCAGCTCCAGCGGCGGAGAGTCGTTCCTGACATTGAGCACGCACCGTATGGTGAAGCAGCCGTCGCCGACCGGCGACATGGATTTCAGCTTTGACCTGCTCACGAATTTCTTATGGCCCCAGTCGTCTTTCCTCGGAGAAAAGAGATGATCCGTCATGCCGAAGCTAGCTACCTCTGTCTGGGTCTTCGTCTCCAGCATGCTGAGCGCGAACCTCGCGCACACGTCCTTGGCTTGGCTTTGATAGCGGAGGAAGCCCGAGGCGCTGCCGGCGCAATCGGAGCTCTCCCCGTCCGGGTAGAACCTGATCTCCCAATCGTAGCCGCGGACTCTGAAGACAGGTGAGCTGATGAACTTGTCGGTGCCCATGCCCTTGAGCTGCAGGTAATTGGTCATCTTGAAATCGAACGTCGCGGTGACGTGATCCGTGACGCATCTACGACGTGCTCTCTGGTGTGGTCGAGCTGCTAGCCATGGCCGCCCGGCAGGATGGAGGTGCGGGAGCAGAATTTGCACCCGTAGGCACGTAGGAGTCTTATTTTAGGGGTGTGGGGTGGGGATTTGAAGAGGGAGTAAATTATTAATCAAGGACTCCTAACTTCCTAAGACCTAGGACGATGAAACCGAACTTCTGATCGAAGGGAAAGGATGAAACAGCATCAGACGAAACGTTCCATACTCGATCGGAAGCATAAAGCCAACTCGGCCAACTCGCATTCCTGATGGTCGATGCACGCTTGCACAGATGCACGCTTTATGTCATAGTTTTAGACTAGTCTTTGTATCTTCTTGTCTTGCTTACAGCATCAAACTCTTTTTTTCTTGCTTCCGTACGAATTTGGTGCAGCCAATGCTGAGCTCCCTGCTATTTTATTTCTCCCGCTGGAACTTTAGCTTCATGATCTCAATTATATGGATGATTGCTTCATAGATTGTATTTACTTCCATCTTTATTTTTCGTTGATTTTCCATCTTTATTTTTCGTTGATTTTTTGTGTAATATTGTTGGGTACATGATTGTCTCTCTGGACAATTACAAAGAGAAACTTCATGTGTTGGTTATGAATTAAGTGTCGCTCCTCCTAAAGTTTCTCCCAAAGATAAGGTTACATGGACTGCGTGCGGAAGTTACAAGAAATAATAGTACCAAAATTATGCTTTCCGCAAAAGATGGCATTCATAACAACGAGACGGAAAAGAAGAAAAGACACTTCACTATCTTCTGATTGTACATACTTTAATCCATGAACTCGCCCAAAACTTCAATCCAGAAGCCACCAATGCAGTCAATGCAGTCAAAGATTGTCACCAATGCAGTCAAAGATTGTCATGTCAACTCCTCCATGAACTCGCCCAAAAGTTTAATCCAGAAGCCTTGATAAATATGTTGATCCCTCGGGAAATACACTATACGATGGAAATGAACTGCTTGCGGGGCTTATTCTGCAAAATATGTCTTTCCAGATTCCACACCCAACTCTCAACAATATCTTATTTTTGAAACGGAAGTTCAAACTCCTCACTCCTGCATCATTTTGAAGCTTTACCCATACAGGTCCACCCTCCGGATAACATCCCTGTTGATGTGCCACTGGATGGTCCCGACGCCTCAAGCGGCGGCGTAGTGGTGGAACCCAGACTCAGCAGAGGAGTTGTGGGGCTCTTCAAGGACTGCGATCTCATCACACCCCACCGGATCTGAGGAAGACAACGTCCACAGCAGATTAGTCGGGGTTTACTCGATTTGGCTCCGATTGACCTCCAATGTGGCGGATTCCTGACCGGTGAGGACGAATCTCCCACGGCGAGGCTTCCATGGTCGAAGACTCGAAGGTGGAGGTCGGTATGTTTTTGGGAAATTTTCCATGTTGCAAAAGGTGCTTCAAATTGCTATATGTAGGCATTGTTTTTCTTGTGTAAGCATAGCTAAATTAGTACAATGATTACATATCTATAGTGGGTTTTTTTAATGTTGTGTACGTTGGACATTTTTGTTGTATGCGTTGTGTTTTTTTGGTACAACGACGTTGCAAACATTTTGGTGCGACCAATGGGGATTTGTTGCACACATTGTTTATTCTTGCTACTTTGGTGTGTCTAAATCCTACAAAAAAAACATTGCTACACTTCACAAGTTTCTAAATGCTCATGGGAAAAATGTTGCAAAACAATGTTTGCATTTTCGAAAATGCTACTACATAAACAAAACAAAAAGAATATTACGTTCTGAATTTGTTTTGATACATGGGATGTTGCATACACCGAAAAACATTTTTATGTGTAAAACCTTTTTATTACGATTATCGGACACGTGGAATTCGTTCGCTTAAACAGATCGACCGTTTTAGATGCGGCCCCAGATTCCTGCCGGCTCACGCCTAACTAGAGCACTGTGCCAAAAACATAACACTATTTTTAATAAATATTGTTCGTGTCGAGAAATTGAACATCTATGTTCGTACATAACCTTTTAGATCTCCGTCTTGGATCATGTATATCTAACTAGCAGGCGGCTTATATCTGGCATAACTCCACTCACCGACCTGAGCCGTCGATTTTCATTTTATCAGCCGAGAATCCCGCTCGTAAGACTCCTCCGGTCCGCCGTGTTCGTGCGTGCTGGAACCGAATCCCCACTCTCAACCAGCCCTCCTCCGCGGATGTGCTTGCGCGACAACGGGGGCAGCGCTATCCGGCACAAGGTGGGCAGCGCTCACCGGCGGCGCGGCAGACAGAGTGAAGGCGTTGGGGTGAGCTCGAGGATGCGCCGGCCGGTGGCGGAGCTGACCGGCGCGGTAGCCGTGGTCGACGGAAGGCGCGACAAGGAAGAGGAGGCTGGGGACGGCGTGGTCTCAGCGCGGACGAGCACGAGTTCCAGATGGACGGCTCGCCGGAGCACGGGCAGGGTCGGTTTCGCGGCCACGTGGAGGGCGGTGGCCAGGGGCTGGTGGCGGCGGCCGTCGGTCGAGATGGAGCTCCCGCCTTGGAAGTGCTAGCTGTGGGTGGCTATTTCTGCTTGCTTATCCACTAGGTTCAGGGCTGCCCCAGCCATCCCAGATGTGTTCGTTAGGATCATAGGATGAAGATGAAGTTGGAGATAGGGAATTTGTGTGGTACATAATCGATGCGGAATGCTGCCTTGTTTTTTTTCACATGTTGTCTTGCTAGATGCATGCACGGTTGTATTTCAGAATTCGTAACAAACAAGAGTGACATGTGGGATCCGTTTTAGTAGTCATTTGACTATCTATTAGTATTTCTTACGGTTTTGCTAATTCTCAGTTGACTTAAAATTAGCATAGCGCTCAGTCGATTCATCCACCGTCAAAACAAAGTGTCGCAATTCGTGCAAACTCTACGTCTTCTTCCTCTCAGCGGAGGCAAGGAACAAACTTAACTTGGGTGGTGCGGGTGCGGGGTGCGGGGTCGTTGGCGCCATAGGTGGGCTTAGAGGGATGGTCGGGGTGTTGGCGGACCGTCAGAGGAGGAGCTCGGAGCAGGGCGGGGCGGCGAGGAGTCACGACAGCGCGTCAGCCGTGGGCGGGAAGGACCTCGGGATAGGCCGGTGATGGCTGCGGGGAGGCACACTCGCCGGAGGGGAAAAAGACGACGTTGCGGGGTGCTGGCGTTTCATTCTCAGTTTAGTTATCCACCACAATATCTACGTAGTTATCACACTCTCTTGGTAATAGTTACCCACTCAATACTAATGTAGTTATCCTCCTAGTACTGCGGTAATAGTTACCCACCAAATACTGATGGATTTACCCACCTAATATTTATGAAGTTGCCCATGTATTTTCATGATTTAGTTATCCACTACAAAATTTATGTAATTATCATACTCTCTCGATAATAGTTACCTACCCAATACTGATGGATTTACCCACCCAGTACTGATGAAGTTACTCATGTGTTTTCATGATGTAGGTATCCACCACGAAATCGATATAGTTACCCTACTCTCTGTAATTGTTACATACCCAATATTAATAGAAATACCCACCCAGTACTTATAAAGTTTTCATGTGTTCATGGTATAATTATCCAACACGAAATCATTGTACTTAACCATAGTTACCCATCCAATACAAATGCAGTCACCCACACAGTACCGATGAAGTTACCCATGTCTTAATGATGTAGTTATCCACCATGAAAACAATGTAGTTATCATACTCTTTCAGTAATTGTTACCCATCCAATATCGATGGAGTTACCCTCTCAGTACTTATGAAAACTAGGTGTGATAATTTTAAAACTCGTAAAAAATCTAAAAATCTAAAAGAACAACAAAAAAATGTTCGATTTCAACCCGAAAACTAATCGTTAATATGGTGGGTAACTTATGTACTCAAACCTGGGTAACTTATATGTTGCGGGGTGGATAATTTTTGGGTTCAAAAAAAAGTTTTCAGAACATATTGATATGGGATCTAGTTTCGAAAATCTTGTCGCGACTAGTCCAACGGTGAAAACGGATTTCAAATCGGATAAACGGTTTGGGATACAAAAAATTTTAAATTTTCGAGTTTCACATTTAATGCGGGATGACATCAGTTTTTCTAGATTTTTATGCATGCATGCAATGAACGGCTATTTTATCTCTCATCCCGTGCGTACGGTTAAGTTAATCAGCAGGCGCCTGATACGTAGTCGTGTCCTTATTTTGTTTGGATTGATGGTTGCCTTTTCTCCCCGAGGCTCTTCCAAACTTAATGGTCCGGGACATGTCTTGAGGTGCTTCTTGAACCCATTGGTCTCTACCACAGCGGCCATTACTCCCGTCGAAGACATAAACCCCAGGCATGTCTTCTTGAGACGTTTGCATTGGTGCTGGTCTGCCAACGCCAACGTGGTCGTGACGGTCTCGACATCCAACCTCTTGCACAGTTCTTCCTCGCACATCTGCTTCAGCCTACCGAGGCCGTACTTCTCTGCCGCGACCAACAAATGTTGCATCACCGCGGGTTCGTATACGCTCCTCCATGGTCGCTGCACGGCGGCAGCGAGTCCGTGTAGATGTGGGCGAATAGCTCCTGTGCGACGTTTTACTTCGTCAATTGATGGGCAGCGCCATCGTTCGCTGGAATAGCTCTGCTGCGATATCGCTGTTTTCGCAAATTGCTCTGCTACGACTTGGCCCTTAAGGGCAGTCTGTTAGTTAGGATTAGGATTATGGGGAGCCGGCGGGTGGGACCCACAACTTATCCACGTCAGATTGGTGGGACCTAGACAACAACGACGACCGTTATATCCTCCTCCCCTGCGCACGCATTCTCCCTTGCTTGCATGTCTTCTTCTTCTCCGACGACGAAGCGTCGCAACGCCGACGAGTTTGTCTGAACTGAACTGGATTCATTTGCGCAATTTCTGAAGTGAAGCCGTAAGCAGAACTAGATTTCAACTGAAATTTAACTTAACATATACTCAAATTCGAAAGATTACATAGTTTAGTTCGTGGCGATCATCGGATCAAAAGCCACACACGCGGGCAGAAGCTCGATTACATAGTTAGCCTAGCTAATTGGGCGTCGACGCTGCTCTACCCCTAAACGCAGATCCAAAATTGGGCTTCAGAGCCCCGGGGGTGCGGCAGCGACGAGGCGGCGACGCCGCTCAGTCGGACAAGTCGGAGAAGTCGAGCTCCTCCTCGTCGGAGCTGATGTCGATGATGGGGTGGAGGGAAGCCTCGATACCTTTCTCGAGGCGGAGTTTGTTGAGCTCCTCGATCTCCTGATGGCGCACCTCGACCTCCTGCTGCTGCTGCTGGCTGCGCTGGATCACCTCCTCGGTGATCCAGTCCAGGTCCTCGTCGGCGGCGAAGTCCCCGGGCAGCAGGCCGCGGCGCGGTGGGTGGTCCTGCTGCTCCTGCTCCTCCTCCCTCTTCGGCGGTGGCAGCTGTGGCGCCCGTTCCGCCATGCGGGAGCTCCCCGCGCCGGAGGAGCTCCCGTGCTCGTAGCGGTGGCCGCGCGCCGCCACGCTGCGGTCATACTCTTCCACCTCACGACGGGCGAACGCTGGCGGCGGCGTTAGGCCCCTGTGGAGCCACTTGTACGCGCCGCGCTTCCGACCGACGTCGGAATGAACCCGCCTCGCGCGTTCGGGGTCAGCCGGCCGCTTCCGCGCCTTCCGGTCCTCGTCGGAGCGATTTCCGGAGCCGGAATGGCCACCGCGGGAGCTGGAACCCCCACGCATCATCATCTTCGTGGGCTGGAGCTGGATCTGTATGTGGCGGCAGCGGTTTCCCGTGGATTTGGTCGCCGGCGGCGAGGGAGTGTGGGGGCGGCGCAGATCTGAATAGCTAGGGTACGACACATCTGAATGGATAAGAAGGGGAACGGGAGGCGGTCGGGAAAAAACGGTGGGCCGTGGCATGGGAAAGTGAACGGGAGGGCCGTGGCCCGTTATTTGGTTGGGCCATGCCGTCCGGCCGTGGCGAGGCGGTGAGAATAGAAAAAAAACACTAAAAAAAACTTGTGCACTAACCAGCGGGCCAAATCCTGCTGTTGGGCCCAAATTTAGTTTTTTTTCCTACGAATGGCGCGGAACTGGGAGTGGCCAATCAGAGCGTAGAACTAGGAGTGGCGCTGATCGGGGGGTTTCCTTCTGATCCAACCGTTCACTAACCAGCGATCAACGGCTCTGAAGCAGGGGTGTTTTGGACGGGGTTTAGGGTTTCCGGGGTTTAGGGTTTTCAGTGAGTTAGGGTTGAGCATAAATAATTTAGAAAAAATCAAATAAATATGAAACTTTCGCTCACTGTTTACTTATGCAACTACGTTGCTAAAAAAAATAAAACTTGTTATATCCACAGTAAAATGAAAAACATTCACACAATTCAAGCTATCGATGGAATGAGCTAGGGTTGAGCACAACTAATTCAAAAAAAAACAAAACAACATACAACCAGCGCACATGGTCTACTTATGCAACTAAGTTGCTATTAAAAATATAAAACTTGTTATATCCACATTTCAATTTCAACATTCACACGTTCACGATATCGATGGAATGAGTTAGGATTGAGCATAAGTAATTCAAAAAAAATCAAATAAATATAAAACCAGCGCACATGGTCTACTTACATGACATAGTTATCAAAAAAATATAAACTTTGATTTTTAGTCGGTCAACGATTTTGTGCAAAGTTTGACCAAACATTCAAATCAGCACAAATAATTCAAAAACAATTAAAATAACATAAAACCAGCGCACATTGTCTACTTACATGACATAGTTATGAAAAAAATATATAAACTTGGTATATGAGTATTTTCATGAGAAATCTTTCACACAAATGACTTACCAGGAACGAAGTTGCAGAGAGTTCAAGGAAGTGAGAGAGGGTTTGATGTTTTTAAAATTTAAAAAAATTGAAAAAATCACCAAAGCTTCCTTTTGGTGTGACTAAGAATGACACAGGCTTAGTTTTTCATTTTGGTATTTTAAACTTGTTTAAATGTTGGTCAAACTTGGGTTTGACCGAATTCAAAATAATCATAAAATATTCAAAAAAAATCAAAAAAAATGGAAAACCAGTGCACATGTTCTTAGTTTGTCATATACTAACAACTTCAAATGATAAACAAGGTCTAGACACATATTAAACAAGAAATGCTTCAATATGGTGTGAAATCACACATCTCAAACTATGAACTCTATAGTTTGAGTTGTGAGATTTCATACCATACTGAAGCATTTCTTGTTTAATATGTATGTAGACCTTGTTTATCAGTTGGAGCTGTTAGTACATGATAAACTAATACCATGTGCACTGGATTTGCATTTTTTTGATGTTTTTTGAATATTTTTTGAATATTTCAAAAATTGGTCAACTAAAATCAAACCAACTTTTAAACAAGTTTTGAGTTAAAAATTGTTCTAGGACACTATATTAGTGCAATATATGTTAACCCTAGAGTTTGAGATCATTTGGAGAAGGTCGAAAAAATGACAGGATTAGAAATGGTGTTGTTTGGGCTACCTTTGAGAATCATTTGTAGCTCATTTTGGAAAACCGATGTGAAAAATGACAGGATTAGAATTGGGGATGACCAAGTTAGATCAACCTACTACATAATAACATGTACAAATAACATGTACATCAAAGTTGAATTCAAATATTCAAAGTTAAATCAAAATATAAAAAATATTCAAAAATTCAAAAGAATTTGTCCAATTGCAATATTTTAATGGATGGGACAACTCACTATTATAGATTTCTATAATAGTGAGATGCCCGACCCCCAAAGCTACTGGACAAGGACATATAATGTGCAACACCTAAATTGCGAGCAAGGGGACTCGAACTTAGGTGGGCAAAGGGAGCATCAACCCTTTGCCACTAGGCTATGCCTCTGTTTGCGAAAAATCTACCACCATTTGGAGGTAATAGTTACAAATGTTTACATTTTGGTAACACTAGCAACACTAGCAATATTTAAATTTTGGAAACCCCTAAGCATTCTACACTAAAAGGCAAAAGTGGCTCAAATAAAAAAATAAAAAAAAGCAAAAGTGGCTGAAATGGCTCCTACACTTACTGGGCCTAATTGGATGGAGTTGGCCCATTCATCTAGCCCACAGTGAAACTTTTTCATTTTTCTCGAAAAAAAAGATCTGCGCACGGCTGCGTCCTCTACAGCAATATTCCGAAGAAGTAAATCATTCTGATAAGTCTAAATAAAGAAGTAAGACATTGTTTCTACAGATGACACGATAATTTACATTTTTTACAAGGTTTAACCCAACGGAACGTGCGAATGACAACATTGGGATGTCCAGAGCACGCCCCCAGGGTGTTCGACAGAACGCAGTCGACAAGTCCAGTTCACAAAATTACTCCCCACACGCTCCCCTACCAAAATTCACTACACTTTCTATCTACAAAATGCAGCTCAAGCTTCCAGCTCCATCTAGCAGCTCTGTAGCTGATTCTTCATCTCGCATAGGATCAAAGCTACTTCGATGTCCAGGCTCGATGAACTAGCTGAACTCCTGCTCGATGTGGTACCCCTGCTCGATGAACTCCTGCTCGATGTGGTACCCTGCTCGACGAGCTCCAGCCCGTACTGCTCTGGTCGCCCGCATCAAGTTTTCGCATCGATGCATACCTCTGTCTCGTCATCGGCGGCGCACTAGTAGGAAAACCCAATTCTATGAAAGCTTATTCTGTGGCGCACCTTATAGCCGTGCGCCACAGAATAAGATTCTGTGGCGCACCAGCCATGGTGCGCCACAGAATAGCCTTATTCTGTGGCGCACGGCTATAAGGTGCGCCACAGAATAAGCGCGGGCCCCACACCAACGAACGGGTCTGCCACTTTTGACCTTATTCTGTGGCGCACTGGGTCAGGTGCGCCACAGAATATGTTTATTCTGTGGCGCATCCATGCAGGTGCGCCACAGAATAAGGTGCTCTGGCCCCACAAATAATTGGGGGGAACTATTCTGTGGCGCACCTGACCCAGTGCGCCACAGAATAAATTCTGTGGCGCACCAGTTAGGGGTGCGCCACAGAATAAATGTACCAGATATTTTATAAGGCCATCTCCACCCACTTTCCCCTACCCATTTCTCATTTCCTCTTCTTCCTCCTCTCCTCCCAACTCGTGGTGCTCCTCCTTCCCATCCATTTTTGACCATATATTTCTCCTTTTTTTTTAGTTAAACTTATTTTGGTTGATAGACTCCTCCATACATAGTCTCCTTTCTCCCATCTTCTATTTTGGATCAAATCTACAAGGTGAGAAAGGTTATTGTGCTTTGACCATCTTGTTGGAAATGTTTGGAGGTACCTTGAGAGACCCTTGAGATTGCCGGAACGTCGATTAACTTCCGTTCCGGCAACTTCGGGTACTCCATATGTCCCTTTTTTAGCAAAGGTCATGCCGGATTTTTTCGTGAAATTTGGCATGACTTTGTTAAAAATAGGACATGTGAGGTATTAATTGTGCTTGTGCTTCCGACCATCGTGTCGTTGAGATGCCGGACTTAGATGTGTTGTGTGTGTTTGTGTGTGCATGCATGTTGCGGCTCTAATTAAGTTATGTACTCTCGTTTCTTCTCTATGTATAGCGCGTAGTCAACCATGGTCATAATGATGAGCTCCAGTCAAATCAGAACATACAAGGACCAAGCGAAGGCGGACATGATTCGGTCCAACGGGAGGCAGATAAGATGTCCGTGTCGAAAATGCAAACATGAGAGGTGGATACACCCTGATTCTGGATTATTGGAGGAGCACCTGCTCAGGCACGGTTTCATGCCGGAACAAGCCAAACAAGATCATCGTCATGACGAAGGAGATGCCCGCGGCGGACAAGATGATCATGACGAAGGAGATGCCCGCGGCGGACAAGATGATGACGAAGGAGATGCCGGTGACGGACAAGATCATCATGATGACGAAGGAGATGCCGGCGGACATGATCATCATGACGAAGGAGACGAGCAGACCCCGCTAAGTTTGGGCTTGCATGATGCTCATTTTCAAGAACTGCTTCTCAGTCAGACGAGCAACGACAGAGAGAAAGCCAAGCTAGCGCAAATGGGGATAGACGGGATCACTCCGTTGTATCCTGGGTGCCGGCCTCAGGATACGCGCTTGCAAGTAACGCTTAATGCTATGGAGATGAAGTCGGGAAACAGTTGGACCGACAAGAGCTTCAACCAGAACCTGAAATTCTGGCACGATATTCTCCCCGAGGGTAACACATTACCAACTACTATCGAGGAGGCCAAGAAAGTCCTGTGCCCTCTTGACCTACCGCACGAGAGATACCACGCCTGCATCAATGATTGCGTAATTTATCGGGGCGATTACGAGGACTTGACCAAATGTCCGGTGTGCGGTCACGGACGGTACAAGAGTGGAAAGAAGAAAAATCCTCGAAAAGTGGTATGGTACTTTCCTATCACTCCCCGTCTTCAGCGGTGGTTCGTGGATCCTAAGGAAGCAAAGCTCATGCAATGGCACGCGGAAAGGGAGAAGCCCGCAGAAGATCCGGAGAAGGGCACCATCCTGACACACCCTGCAGACGCTATCAATTGGCAAGCATTGGACATCGCCTTCGAAGATTTTGGGCGCGACGCAAGGAACGTCAGGCTGGGTATGTGCACAGATGGAATGAATCCGTTCTTCAATGGCACACATAGCACCTGGCCCGTGTTTGTATGGCCTTACAACCTTCCCCCGTGGCTGTGCACGAAGTCAAAGTACATACACATGAGTATGCTTATTCAGGGTCCGAAACAACCAGGTGTCGACATACATCTGTATTTCGAGCTGTTGAAAGAGGAGTTAGAAACGTTATGGAAGACGCCTGTCCGTACGTGGGACGCCTACACTAAAGAATATTTCAATATGAGCGCCGCGTTGCTCACGACGGTGCAGGACTATCCTGGAATGTCGTCTGTATCGGCCCAGGTGGGCCACGGATTCTGTGGATGTATCAGGTGCATGGATGAGACCCCGCATATCCAGCTACCAAGAATACAAGGGTCTTCGAAAACCGTGTACCCAGGGGCTCGAAGGTGGCTTCGCATGGACCACCCGTGGAGAAAACGCGGGGATTTGTTCGATGGTCAAGAAGAAAGAGAAACAAAACCGATCCCGAGGACCGGCATAGAAATTGATGAGCTTTTGACAAATTGGGAGGAGTGCCCTGCGCCGGGAAAGAAGCGACCGAGGGTAAAACCGCTGCTGGGTGTATGGAAAGCGAGGTGTGCTTTCCATGACTTGGAGTACTGGAAGGTCCTCCACACGCCCCATAGCCTCGATGTAATGCACATTACGAAGAATGTTACCGAGGCTGTTCTTGGCACTCTTTCAAACATGCCGGAAAAGACCAAGGATGGGAGAAAGCACGATACGATCTGAAATGGCTTGGCATCAAGAAAGATATTCACGGCCCCGATAGTGATGATGATGATGATAATGATGACCAGACGGAAGGGACTCAAGGTCGCCGCAAAAGGAGGAAGAAGAGCGCGGTTGTGCTTCCACCTACCTGCTTCACTATGAGTCCGGAGGAGCTCAAGCAGTTCTACAAGTGCCTCTTAGGAGTCAAATTTCCTTACGGTTACGCGGGGAAGACAAGCAGATATCTGGACGAAACAAAGAAGAGGTTCAGCGGGATGAAGTCTCACGATTGTCATGTGCTTATGACGCAGATAATTCCCGTTGCGATCCGAGGGATAATGGACGAGCACGTCCGTGATACGCTGTCTGCACTTTGCAACTTTTTTGACGTCATCAACCGTAAGTCGATCGGCGTGAGGCAGCTCCAGAAGATACAGGATGAGATCGTGGGGATACTATGCGAGCTCGAGATTTACTTCCCGCCCGCGTTCTTTGACATCTGCGTGCATCTCCTTCTCCACGTCGTTGATGACATACTGAAGCTCGGTCCGACGTTCCTGCACTACATGATGCCGTTCGAAAGGCAGAACGGTGTCATCAAAGGATTCGTTCGCAACAGGGCCCGTCCAGACGCAAGCATGGCCAAGGGCTTTCTGACCAAAGAGTGCATCACCTTCTGCCAGAGTTATCTAAGCACCGAGAACGAGGATGTTGGTCTGGCCACCAGGCCGCACGTCGGCAGGCTCGCTGGTTTTGGTCACCGTGAGGGCTACCGCTCACTCCCTGTCTTGATTGATGGTCGACACGTCGACTTCGATAGGGCTCACCGGGTCGCGCTACAACACTTAGAATTGATCGAACCTTGGGTGGAAGAGCACAGAAGCATAATCGAGAAGAACTACATCGACCTGGGCCGGCCGAGGAAGAACGGAGACGTAACCAGAGAGCACAACTCCAGCTTCACGCGTTGGTTCAGGGAAAAACAACTGTCCGAATCACGGGTCAGAAAGCCAAGTACGGAAGATGAAAAAATCATATTCTCCATATCACAGGGCCCCGCGCAGAACGTGAAGACCTATCAGACGTACGACATCAATGGTTACAGATTCTGCACCGAGGAAAAGGACAGGAGTAGCGAATATCAAAACTCAGGAGTAACTATGCTATCCTACGCCGATGACGAGGCTACCGTCAAACAAAGATACTTCGGAAGGATAGAGGAGATATGGGAGCTCAACTACTGTGGAGAGTCGGTGCCAATGTTCCGTGTGAGATGGGCCAAGAACGTCGAAAAAGAAGGCCGGTATTTCACCACCATGGTTATACCCGAAGCCAACTCGAAGAAAGCCTCCGCGAAAAATGAGCCATGGGTACTCGCTAGCCAAGTCGATCAATGCTTCTTCATTACCGACCCGTCAAAGCCTAACCGTGTTGTCGTGAGGAGGGGCAAGAGGAGCATCATCGGAATGGAAGGAGACGCCAATGAGGAGGACCTGGACGGCGATCCGAAGATCGAGGAGGAATTCGACAACTACTTCGACATGCCTACTACTAATTCTAAAGAAAAAAGGAAGACCTCCCTACCTACCAAAGGTTGTCCGTTCACGCGAAGAAGTCTCAAGGTGACCGGCCTAAGCTATTCAACCGCCAAGAAGGGAAAAAGAAATGCTAGTTTGGAACCGGCCGGGACGAAGATCGAAAACTTTTTTGTGTATTATATATAATTTGTTTTGTATGAGAGACAAGCATATGGTCTATGTAATTTGATATATATGGCACAGTTTCAATATTTGTATTAACTGTTTTTTATTAACATGTGTGTAAAAACAGAAAATTTAAATAAAAAACCAACTATTAACTGTTTTTTTATTAACATGTGTGTAAAAACAGAAAATTTAAATAAAAAAACAACTATTAACTGTTTTTTTATTAACATGTGTGTAAAAACAGAAAATTTAAATAAAAAACCAACTATTAACTTTTTTTTATTAACATGTGTGTAAAAACAGAAAATTTAAATAAAAAAACCAACTATTCTGTGGCGCACCCCTTATCGGGTGCGCCACAGAATAAGATAATTCTGTGGCGCACCGCCAGGGGGATGCGCCACAGAATAAGGTACCTTATCCAAAAACCGGCCGCGCCGCCGCCGTTTTCTTCTTCGTTCTCATTCTTCTTCCTCTCCCCATAACCCGCGCCGCCACCAACTCTCTCCCTCCCTCTTCTTCTTTTCTTCCCGAGAAAATCGACGCCATGGCCGTGACAAGCCCAAGCTCGCCACGCCAAGCTCGTCTTCTTCTTCCGGCCGGGTGCGCGCCGTCATCGTCCCCGTTGGTCCGCGCATCCCCGACCCAAGCCTCCATGTCCCGGAGATCCGTGCCGCTGTGATCCAGCTTCTCCGCCAAGAACAGGAGCCGGAGGAGCCCCAGGACAGCCGCAGCAACCTCGTCTTCTTCAACGCCGACCGTCCGCGGGAGCGCCAAGGCCACGATCTTCTTCCTCTACTTCCCGTCGCCGTCGTCCGCGGGCTGCACAACCACGACAACCGCAGCCTCTTGGTGAGCCTCCCGTCCTCCTGGACATCTTCCCCTTCCCCTCTTGCTCTAGGTGCTCTTGCCGTCCGTCACCGTCCGCCATGGCCGTCGCGTGCAAGCCGTGAGCTTGCACGTCCTTGCACAGCACGCCCGCGCTGGTGTTGCTCCTGCTCCCTCCTATACAAACCAGCACCCACACCACTCTAGCATCATCTCTGCACCCCGAAGACACCGTGTGCCGCCCGATGGCAAGCTACGTATTTTCCTTCTTTTATTTCCATGCAGCTAATATACTTGATGGCAATCAAAATAGTATTTTGTAGTAGATGCGACAAGCTTGAAATAACTATATAGTAAGTCCCTCTATCGTACATGTTTCAAAAAATTCTCACGATTTCTATGTCAATTGTTCATTTGTTTTGAGTGTTTCGGTGGTTTCCCAAAAGGAATTACAAATGTTAGTTTCTAAATGTTATGATATTTAACACCACAAATCAGAATCAGAATTGTATATGGGAAAGCAATCATCTAACACCTAAAATCAGAATTTGTCGTGAATCGTGACGCCTGCACGTACCAAAATGCACCTTAAAATATCGGACCGTATGAAAGAATGGCTACCGGTCTCGCACTCCACGCCATGATGGCAATGTGGCATTCAAGTTTGCGGACAATCCTCCATAATTATAGAAGAAACAATCAACATTTGAAATACTAAAAAAATGTGTTAATATATACTCCCTCATATTTTATATCAACATTTGATTAATTTTATTTTATTCTCTGCAATTGCTAAGTAATATCGTGACTGTGGAGATGCTTATGTGTTGTGTATGTGTGTAGGCCCCCCCGTTGCTTCCTGCTGCTCAAGGTGGTGCCCTCCTATATTTTGCGGATGTTCTTGTGATGTTGTTGACCGGGGATGCATGTGTTGTTGTGATGTTGTTGGCCGGGAATGCCGGCCAACATGATTTGTGAAATGTTTGCAGGTACCCCGAGAGGCCCTTGAGATTGCCGGAACGTCGATTAACTTCCGTTCCGGCAATTTCGGGTACTCCATATGTCCCTTTTTTAGCAAAGGTCATGCCGGATTTTTTCGTGAAATTTGGCATGACTTTGCTAAAAATAGGACATATGGGGTATTGTGCTTGTGCTCCGACCATCGTGTCGTTGAGATGCCGGCCGGAGGTGCCGGCCGTAGATGTGTTTTTTTTTGTTCGAAATGTTTGCAGGTACCCCGAGAGGCCCTTGAGATTGCCGGAACGTCGATTAACTTCCGTTCCGGCAATTTCGGGTACTCCATATGTCCCTTTTTTAGCAAAGGTCATGCCGGATTTTTTCGTGAAATTTGGCATGACTTTGCTAAAAATAGGACATATGGGGTATTGCGACTAGTGCATGGGCCGGGTATCTTAGTACTTATTAGTTAGGTGATTTTTTTATCTTAAATTTGTTATACTAACTTTTTGCCTCTTTTTAATGCAGTGCAAACATGGCCGACAATGACGAGGCTGGGGTTTCTGGAACAAGGGGCGAGGAACCGATGGAGCAAAATATTATGATTCCGAGTTTCATCTCAGCGGCGGTGACAAATACGCTCACGTCGCTCTTTACAACCATATGTGAGTCTGTCAGGGATTGGACTGAAGGAGGGAAAAAAGGGCCTGCCCCAGTGATCAGCTTCGGCTCCAGACAGTACCCAATACTGCCTCCGGAAGATACACCAGATACAGCAGAGAAGAAGAAGAAGCACAGGAAGAGGAGTAAGCCAGCTCCGAAGACGAAACTTAGCACACCGGGGTATGTCCGGAGTGACCCCATGATACCACCCCGTGCGGGTGACTTGTCGTCCCGGTTGCATGAAGCTGGTCAACCGATACTGCCTTCGGAGCTGCTCCACCTCGCAGATGGATGCATGGCCCCTTTGCAACTTGCTATCTTGAAGCTAGAGGACAACCTTCTTAAAGACGAGAATCCGAACTACCCGGTGTTCACTGTCAAGGTGCCAAGGGACTTGGTTGACTTCGTTGATGAATCTCCAGCGGATCTGTTCTTCATATCGTGCGAGGACGTCTTCAACTTGTTTCACTTTAAACGGCTGGACTATAACTTGGTCCGCCTATACGCGCTCAGCCAGGCGATGATGATCAGGAGAGAACAAACCCCGTACGTCAAGGTAGTGGATCCCTACTACATGCGGGACAGCCAGCTGGAGGAAGGATCACCGACACGGGCTAAGGCCACGGAGTACCTCCAGAGAATCATGCTGAACATGAGCACGAAGACCAGCCTTCTTCTGCCTTTCTTTTTCAAGTAAGTCCGCATCTAGTCGCCGCTGTCGTATCTTATGCTTTCTTATAGATTTCTTCTGTTGTGTTGATCCTTTCCAATATTCCGTTTCAATTGTGTTGAGCAGTGACAAGTACTCAGTACTCATCGCCGTGCACCCGAAGTGGTCAACTGCCACATATTTAGACTCAGGGACTACGCCGAAAGACTACACTAGAATTAAGGGTGTTCTCGATGAGGCTCTCGAGGGCTACGCCAAAAACGGAGGTTCCTTCGAGAAGAAAGCGAAACGTATAATTGACAACACACACAAGTTTTACCATGGGACGGGTTTCATTGCATCAAGCAAAAGTCTGGCAACGTGGATGCCTTCTACGTCCTCTTACACATGAAATCGTATGTCCGGGATGCAGTGATAACGAATTTGCCATATCGTCTCCAAGAATGGGCCAAATATGATGAGGATCTCACTGATGATGACCTTAGAGCAGACTTCCATCGCATCCAGTTACAGTTATCGAAAATCATCCTGGAAGATGTCAAGACAGCAGGGGGGTCCTTACACAACGCCAGAGGTAGAAACCTTGCTTCTTTCTTTTCTATATTAGATGAATAAATCATACTCTAGTTATATCATGCATTAATCAAATATATATCCCAACCGATTTTCAGCGTTGTCTAAGTGGGAGATCGAAGAACGCCTAGATAAGCAGAATGACAGGAGGACGTGGATGACGAAAGACGGCATTTATCCGTTTCCGGAGCGGATCAGGAAGAAGGATCCATCATACGGGTTTTTCTCTATTTGATCTTTTTGTGGTAAGTTGATATAAAATATGAGGCATGATTTTTGTAAGTTGATACCAGTTAAGTATGAGGCATGATTGTTAGTTGACCTTAGCTAATTCATTTCTAGAATGCCGATGATTAAAATGTTGTGACACTATGTGACGCAGAGATGGCGTCAGTGAAACTTGTGATATGCAGGAATACAAACTCAAGGGCCTCTCGGCAAACCGTTCCCGGCGCCGCTCCGCTCGTAGCGCTCGCGAAGAAGGCTACATGAGATCGTCGTGTTCCCGCTATTGCTCACCGTCAACGCCGAGATGTAATCTATTCGATCCTAGTGTAGGCGGTGAACACTTCATTTTGTAACGTGGGCAACGATTCGATGAACTTTTGTATATCTCAACAATTGTGTAAAACTTCCGCACTTTTGTATCAACTTGTGATGACATATATTAGTAATGTGTTTGTTTTGATATATCTGTGAAAATATATCTCTGTTTCTGTTATATCTGTGTAAATATGAAATATACATGTATTCTGGTATTATACTGGTATTTGTATGAATATACGGGTACAGTACTGCGCAGTAATTCTGTGGCGCACCCATGACTATTCTGTGGCGCACCCTATTCTGTGGCGCATGGTTACACGGGTGCGCCACAGAATAGTTATTCTGTGGCGCACCAGTCGCGGTGCGTCACAGAATAGCCACTATTCTGTGGCGCATGGGTGGTGCGCCACAGAATAGCTTATTTAGTGGCGACTATTCTGTGGCGCACCACCCATGCGCCACAGAATAGCAAAATGGTGCGCCACAGAAAAGCTTTTCTGTACTAGTGGCGATTGACCGCCGAGCGAAAAACCCTTACCGTCGATGCCGTAGCGCTTCCACGCCCGCTTCAAGACCTGATTCACCGAAATCCGGTAGGGCCGCCGGTCGCCTCCGCTGCACGAGTCCCTCGCCGCTGCACGAGTCACAAATAGGGCCGCCGGTCGCCTCCGCGACCGGCGACCCGCACCACCCCAACCTCCATCCACCCTCGACGCCCTTACCTTGCATTGCGACCGCAAGCCCTGCGTCGCCGCCCGCCGCTTCTTTTCTTGCGCCGCCGCTCGAATCGATTGCCGCTTCTCTTCTCGCGCCACCGCTCGAATCGGCCGCTCCATCTAGCCCGGAGAAGCCGAGAAGGCAGGACAGGAGTGAGCTCAGAGGGACGCCGGCGCGTGGCAGAGTTTTTTCCCCCACGATGAACAGATGCAGCTGTCGCATCGGAGCTATTATCACGGCTTCAGAGCACGCACGCGTGAGGTCCCACTTGTCATAAACTTATCCATTGAACGGTCAAACGGGGTTTACGCGTGGGATAATAAATTAACGGCCATATCCTGTCTGAGCTATTCCCACGCAAACAAACGTCGCACCAAACAAACGTCGCACCGGGGCTATTTCAGCCAACATCATCGCATGTCGGACAATTGCCCTCAACGATGTCGCACAGGAGCTATTCGCCCTGTAGATGTAGTGGAGCATCATCTCGAAGACGGTAGGCTCCATATCGACGGTGACCTCCGCTGCAGCATATCATCTTTCTCCGCCAAGTCATCAAACAACTGCGCCTTGAAGATTGGCGATCGCGCGGCCAGGATTGACCTGCGCGCCCGGAACTCCTGGCCGCCAACGCTGAAGGTGACATCGGCTCCTCTCCCGTCCTTGAGCATGCACTCGAGGTGTCCGGGCAGCTCCAGCGGGCGAGACTCATTCCTGACGCTGATCACGCACCGCATCGTGAAGCAACCGTCGCCGAGCAGAGACAGTTTCTTCAGGTATGACCTGTCCACGAACCTCTTATAGCCCCGGTCGTCAGCCCCGGAACAGAAGATGTGGTGCGTCGTGCCAAAGCCGGCTACCTCTTTCTGGTCCTTCGTCTTCAGCATGCTGAGCGTGAACATGGCACTCACGTCCTTATCGTGGTTGTGGTAGTAGACGAAGGTTGAGGCCTTGCCTTTGCACTCGTCGTCGTTCTCCCCGTCCGGGTAGAACCTCATCTCCCAATCGTATCCGCCGACTCTGAAGACGGGCGAGCTAACGAACTTGCCGACGCCCATGCCCGTGAGATCCAGGTAATTGGTCATCTCGAAGTTGAGCGTCGCGGTGACGTGCTCCGTGATGCATCTCGACGACGTGATCTCCGGTGATGTGGCCGAGCTGCTGTTAGCCATTGCCGGAAAATAAGGTAGACTGGTAGAGAACAGGGTGGTCTTAAACTCGAACAGAATTTGCACCTCGTGCGTACATAGGCGTCTTATTTTAGAGAGCAAACTTGAACAGGAATCTACAAAGGAAGAAATAAAGTAAAGCAAGGACTCTTAAGACCTAGGATGATTTGTCAACTTGCTATAGGAGCTGAGTGTCCCGGTGCCGCAAGAGTCGGCGGCGTTGTTTCGCGCAGCTACTGATGTGATGGTGGGCGTTGTGAGGACACACATATATGGCTTGACGGCATCAGCTTAGACGACAGCTTTCGCCACATTGTCGCTGCGATTCGGCCACGCATATACGTGAAAATTACAAGAATAAATACTAGAATTACACTTGCCAGTACAGAAGATGAGTTTCATAACAGCAAGATTACACTTGCAAGGTGGAAAAACAAAATTAGCCCACTTCTAAGTTCTAACTCGTTTACAATGTTTCAATGTAATACTGCTCTGCAAAAACCAAGACAGCGAAGGTGGAATAGTACCGAATTTTGCTTCAAAAAAAAAATTAGAAAAGGAGCGGTGCTCCCACTTTCATTTCCGAAACTGATAAGACAAACATACTTTTGATTACAAAGCTGAAGTCGATTTTGGCATCTCAGCACAAGTTCTCCCCTGCAACTTCTATTCGTGCTCAACCAGGATCATCTGTAAGCTAAGTATCATAGCCCCCCACCCTTACTTCCTATGGAACACCTCAGCGGCCACTAGTATCAGCAACTTTGCCCCTCTGACCAATACGAAATATAGTGAGGTACAAGAAAAATGACACTGGTACGCTCCTCACGATAGATTCCTTGAAAGCATGCCTTATTTGTAAATTTCGAAGAGCCCACAACTGTTAATTTTGCGTCAATTCCCCCCCCCCCCCCCCCCCCCCCCCCCCCAATCCATGTATACCCCAAAAGCCAAGGGGGTAATTTCTGAATAAAGACGATAACTAGGTGACCGAAACCATCGGGGCTCGGAATAGTGAAAAGACACAAAAACAAACATAGGTCACACAAAAACCATACGATTAAACAACACATCATTTTCAAATAAATATTATCCATAGCGAGGAAAATTAATATTGATATTCGTAAATATCCCTTTACATTTTTCATAGACTATTACTGTTGAGAATATAGGCAATTGTTCGATTAAATTAATCCAAGAATAAATCATGAACATGGCATACACAGTGCTAATGACATACTGAAACTTCATGATGAAACTACGTACTAGACAAATAGTAGAAACATCTACGCATATGACTAGTACTGCAAACATGGAAATAAACAGGAGAGGGATAAACATGTTATACCCTCCAGTAGGCCAGTTGGCCGTGGCAGCAGCGGAGGCTGCGGCGGCAGCGGCAGCAGCAGCGTTGGCAGTCTCTTGGGCGGCGGCGGCCGCAGCAGCAGTGGCGTCCTCGTTGGTCATGATGATGATGAAGGCGACGCAGATGTAGTGGACGAAGAGGAAGTAGACGACGTAGGGGACGAAGATTGGCGAGCAGTCGCGTAGGAGACGCTCCCAAAAACCTAATCGCCCCTCTCCCGTACAGGAAACGGAGAGGCGGGGTTTCGGAGGCCTGCTCTCCCGTCGACCTTGTACGCGGCGGACGGGATGGGATCAGCGATGGCAGCGACAGCAAAGGAACGATGGTAGCGGCGCGTGGAGCAGATGATTCTGTTCTGTGTTCGCAAGAGAGGAGCGACCTCTCCTTTATACACGCAGCGCAGGAGGCGAGAGGTCCAACAGAAACGCGTGCAATCAATTCCGTTAAGGCAAATGAATTCTGGAAACGGTCGTACTTAAGAGCACTTAAGACAGACGTTTCAACTTCGTATTCATTTCCATTAAGGAAAAACGTTTCATGACCGTTCACATTTTATTCCTGCGTGACAAAAAGAATACATCGGCTCGGCGAGATTCCCGCAACCCGCGGCGCGTCGTGACGTGTCGTGACGAGGCGTGGCGAGGCGGGCGGCGGAGGAGGAGGAGCGCGCGTGTGGTACACAGCCATTCTCCTAATACCTCACACCAACTCATACTAGTAGGAGAATGTCTCAGTATATAAGCTGATGCACATCTCACTAAACTAGCGGTATGGGACTAAACTCCCACCACATGCCATGACAACATGGGCCTTAGGGATTTTCAGAATTGTTAAATGGGCTAAATGGCCCAATATTTCAGCAATCCCCCACCAGATCCCAAAGACCCATGATGTTGTCATCTGTTCCAAACACTGTTTTGATATACCAGTATTTTCAGTGGAGACCCGTTAAGGTTGAACATCCACCTAGAGCAATCAGCTACACTCCTTCACAACTGACAATGGACTAGGCCTTGAATTGTCAGTTTGGCGTAAAGTAGTTTCACTGAATGTCTTACCAGTACTAGGCTGCCGAAGGCTGACCCCTCGGGTGGAGCATATTAGTCACTCCTGGCCTTTTCATGAACTTACTAGAGATCACCCTAATCTCATAGACTGTGACCAGCAGTCAGGTTCATATAGGTGTGTTCCTCCAAAGATCGCTCTGTAGGATAGCGTCTTGCTTATGCAAAGCTTTGGAACACATTAAGACATGTCAACCTGCCATACAGTTACCGAGAGTATTGCATCTCCAACGGAGTAGGTTAGTAAAAGTACTCTCCTCAGTTAACCATCAGCTTGTTTTCCCAGGTCCTACTTCACGGGATCTCCGATCACATAGGTTGGGTTACTACCATGGCAGCTCATGTGGGTTTCATCCCTATCTCCCTCGATGCATTTTCTATCACAACACGTGATAGCCCTTTAGTAAAGGGATCTGCCAGATTCTTAGCCGACTGGATATAATCCAGCGCTATTACTCCGGAGTTTCTCAAATGTCTGACAGCTTTTAATCTCATTCTTATATGTTTGTTGGACTGCATGTTGTCCTTTGAACTCTTGACCTTGGTAATCACTGTCTGATTGTCACAGTTCATAAGGATAGCCGGAACTGGCTTTTCAACCACAGGCAAGTCCATCAACAGATCTCGAAGCCATCCTGCTTCGACACCAGATGTGTCCAATGCTGTTAATTCTGCTTCCATTGTCGATCTCGTCAGGATCGTTTGCTTGCAAGACTTCCAGGAAACAGCACCACCTCCAAGGGTAAACACATAACCCGTTGTGGCTTTCATCTCATCAGCATCAGAGATCCAATTCGCATCACAATACCCCTCAAGCACTGACGGGCTTCCAGAATAGTGAAGTCCGTAGTTCTCAGTACCTTTCAGATAGCGCATAATTCTTTCGACAGCATGCCAATGAACATCACCCGGATTGGAAACAAACCGGCTCAGTTTGCACACAGCAAACATGATGTCAGGCCTTGTAGCGCTTGCTAAGTACATGAGTGAACCAATGACTTGAGAGTACCTCAACTGATCCTTAGCTGTGCCTTTGAATTTTCGAATTTGCACACTAGGATCATATGGTGTTGGAGAAGTTTTGCAGTCCGAATATCCAAAACGACTCAAAATCTTCTCAACGTAATGAGATTGCAACAGAGTAATCCCACCCTCATTATCTCTCAATAGCTTGATGTTCAAAATAACATCAGCCACACCAAGGTCTTTCATCTCAAAGTTCTGAGACAGAAAAGATTTAACCTCCTCAATGACTTTGAGGTTGGTCCCAAATATCAGTATGTCATCAACATACAAGCACAGTATAACTCCTTCGCCCCCACCATGGCGATAATATACACATTTGTCAGCTTCATTAACAACAAAACCAGCAGAGGTTAAAGTTGTATTGAACTTCTCATGCCATTGCTTAGGTGCTTGTTTCAGGCCATATAATGATTTCAGTAACT
This sequence comes from Poa pratensis, assembly GCA_947311845.1. Classification (NCBI taxonomy): domain Eukaryota; kingdom Viridiplantae; phylum Streptophyta; class Magnoliopsida; order Poales; family Poaceae; genus Poa; species Poa pratensis. The sequence goes on along the minus strand of CAMZMU010000128.1, from coordinate 99,372,950 downwards.
TACACACCTTTCCTTCCTGACCATCTAATACAAAGCCATCTGGCTGTTGCATGTAGATTTCCTCGTCTAGCTCTCCGTTCAGGAAAGCCGTCTTAACATCCATCTGGTGGACGAGAAGACCATGCGAGGCTGCCAAAGAGAGTAATACTCGTATGGTGGTCAGTCTGGCCACAGGTGAATAAGTATCGAAGAAATCTTCCTCTTCTTTCTGGGAATAACCCTTGGCCACAAGTCTAGCCTTGTACTTTTCAATTGTACCATCGGGCCTAAGCTTCTTTTTGAACACCCACTTACATCCCAATGGTTTACAGCCATAGGGACGTTCAGTAATTTCCCATGTTCCGTTAGCCATGATGGAGTCCATCTCGCTACGAACCGCTTCTTTCCAGTAATCAGCATCCGGAGACGCATAAGCCTCTGAGATAGAAGTGGGAGTATCATCCACGAGGTATACAAGGAAATCATCACCAAAGGACTTTGCAGTCCTCTGTCTCTTGCCCCTACCAAGGGTTTCCTCATCATCCTCCTCAGGATTTTCATCATGTGTTTGTTCATAATATTCCATCGGAATGACAGGTTCAGGAGTCTCATTAGATTCCTGTCTAGAAGTGCTTTGCATATCTCTCATAGGAAAAATATCCTCAAAGAATGTAGCATCTTTAGACTCCATAATTGTACCGACCTTCACGTCAGGTACCTCGGATTTCACTACTAGAAATCTATAGCCGACGCTGTTCTTAGCGTAGCCCAAATTAACACAGTCCACGGTCTTTGGTCCAAGCTTACGCTTTTTGGGGATCGGCACATTGACTTTCGCCAAGCATCCCCAAGTACGCAAGTATGAGAGTGTCGTTTTTCTCTTCTCCCATTTTTCATAGGGAGTGATCTCACTGTCTTTTGTCGGAACTTTATTCAGGACATGACATGATGTCAATACAGCCTCCCCCCACCATGCCTTGGATAAACCCGATGTATCTAACATGGCGTTAACCAAATCTGTTAGAGTACGGTTTTTCCGTTCAGCAACCCCATTTGACTGGGGTGAATAGGGAGGCGTCCTCTCATGAATAATGCCGTGTTCCGCACAGAAAGAATCAAACTCATGTGAGAAGTACTCTCCACCACGATCTGACCGGACTCGTTTAATTTTCTTTTCAAGTTGATTCTCAACTTCTGCCTTATAGATTTTAAAGTAGTGTAGAGCCTCATCTTTAGTGCTTAACATATATATATAGCAAAATCTAGTGGAATCATCTATGAGTGTCATGAAATATCTTTTTCCACCTTTAGTCAGCACGCCATTCATCTCACAAAGATCAGAATGTATGAGTTCTAACGGTGCCAAGTGTCTCTCCGTCGCAGCTTTATGGGGCTTGCGAGGTTGTTTTGCTTGCACACACGAAAGGCACTTAGAACCTTTGGCTAAAGTGAAATTCGGGATTAAATTCAATTTTGCTAACCGCGTCATACAACCGAAACCAATGTGACAAAGACGTGAATGCCAAACTTCTGTTTCATTAACATTCGAATGAATATTGTTCACGACTTTATTACAAAAATCAGCGAGGGAAAAGCGGAACAAGCCTCCGCATTCATAACCTTTTCCAACAAATAGTCCATATTTCGTAATAACTACTTTATTAGACTCAAATACCAACTTAAACCCTTCTCTACATAGAAGGGAGCCACTAACGAGATTCTTCTTGATGGCGGGGACATGCTGCACGTTCTTGAGCTGCACGATCCTTCCCGAAGTAAACTTCAGATCGACCGTGCCAACACCAAGAACAGAAGCACTTGCGCCATTCCCCATCAGTACGGATCCGTTCCCTGTGACCTGATAAGAAGAAAACAATGAGATGTCAGCACATACATGTATATTTGCACCCGTGTCAATCCACCAATCGTTAGACTGAAAAACTGAAAATACAGTAAACAAATTACCGTACCCGGATGCACCATTCTCATTGTTGCTCACAACCATGTTGGCAGACTTGGAGTCCTGTCCTGGTTTCTTGAACTTCTTTGGGCACTTGGGAGCCCAATGTTCCTCTGAACCACATGTGAAGCAGGCTCCCTTCTTCTTATCCTTGTTGAAGGGCTTCTTACCCTTCTTCTTGAAGTCGGTATTCTGTTGGACACTAGGTCTTCCCTTGGGCTTGTGGTGGTTGGAGTTCTTCTGTACAAAATTGGCGACAGAAGATCCCTCGTTCCCTTTTCCGTTTGAGTCCTTTGCTCTCGAGTTCTGCTCCACACTCAGATGGCCGATGACATCCTCCACTGAGAATTCACGCCTCTGATGTTTCAGAGTAGTAGCAAAGTTCCTCCAGGAATTGGGCAGCTTAGCGATTATGCATCCCGCGACAAACTTGCCCGGTAACACACACTTCAGAAGCTCAAGCTCCTTAGCGATGCACTGTATCTCATGAGCTTGTTCCAATACAGAACGGTTTTCAACCATCTTGTAATCATGGAACTGCTCTATAGTGTACATCTCGCTTCCAGCATCAGTTGCGCCGAATTTAGATTCGAGCGCCTCCCACAAGTCCTTGGCAACCCGCACATGTAAATATGCATCAACCAACTTATCTCCGATCACGCTCAGAATGGCTCCAACAAAGACGACGGTGGCATCCCTGAACGCCTTCTCCTGTTCAGGAGCAATCGTTCCATTGGGAGTAACACCGGCGACCCAGAACACGTTCATTGCAGTGAGCCATAAGGTGGTTTTGGTTTGCCAACGCTTAAAATATGTCCCCGTAAACGGGGCTGGTTTCAGTGCAGCAGCAAAACCATTGACCGAAAATTGCCTACACATATTAGGTTTTTGGATTGTTGAGAATATAGGCAATTGTTCGATTAAATTAATCCAAGAATAAATCATGAACATGGCATACACAGTGCTAATGACATACTGAAACTTCATGATGAAACTACGTACTAGACAAATAGTAGAAACATCTACGCATATGACTAGTACTGCAAACATGGAAATAAACAGGAGAGGGATAAACATGTTATACCCTCCAGTAGGCCAGTTGGCCGTGGCAGCAGCGGAGGCTGCGGCGGCAGCGGCAGCAGCAGCGTTGGCAGTCTCTTGGGCAGCGGCGGCCGCAGCAGTGGCGTCCTCGTTGGTCATGATGATGATGAAGGCGACGCAGATGTAGTGGACGAAGAGGAAGTAGATGACGTAGGGGACGAAGATTGGCGAGCAGTCGCGTAGGAGATGCTCCCCAAAAACCTAATCGCCCCTCTCCCGTACAGGAAACGAAGAGGCGGGGTTTCGGAGGCCTGCTCTCCCGTCGACCTTGTACGCGGCGGACGGGATGGAATCAGCGATGGCAGCGACAACAAAGGAACGATGGTAGCGGCGCGTGGAGCAGATGATTCTGTTCTGTGTTCGCAAGAGAGGAGTGACCTCTCCTTTATACACGCAGCGCAGGAGACGAGAGGTCCAACAGAAACGCGTGCAATCAATTCCGTTAAGGCAAATGAATTCTGGAAACGGTCGTACTTAAGAGCACTTAAGACAGACGTTTCAACTTCGTATTCATTTCCATTAAGGAAAAATGTTTCATGACCGTTCACATTTTATTCCTGCGTGACAAAAAGAATACATCGGCTCGGCGAGATTCGCGCAACCCGCGGCGTGTCGTGTCGTGCCGAGGCGAGGCGGGCGGCGGAGGAGGAGCGCGCGTGTGGTACACAGCCATTCTCCTAATACATCACACCAACTCATACTAGTAGGAGAATGTCTCAGTATATAAGCTGATGCACATCTCACTAAACTAGCGGTATGGGACTAAACTCCCACCACATGCCATGACAACATGGGCCTTAGGGATTTTTAGAATTGTTAAATGGGCTAAATGGCCCAATATTTCAGCAATTACTACCTCAAGTTTGAATTACATAAGTTGGTAATTTTTTCTAAAATTTTGATCAAACTTCACGGTGTTTTGATTTGACATATTACTTCTCTTGAGGAACGGAGGAAATACTTCCTTCGGATTCATGGTTGCGTTTTCTCCTTGGGGCTCCCCTCCAAACTCAGTTGGCTGAAACATGTCTTGAGGTGATCCTTGAACTGGTCGGTCTCTACGACAGCGGCCAACACTTCCGTCGACGCCATAAACGCTAAGCATGCTTTCTTGAGCTCTTCGCATTCGTGTTGGTCTGCCAAGGCCAAAGTGGTGGTGACGGTTTCGGCATCCATCCTCTTGCATAGTTCTTCCACACACATGTGCTTCAGCCTGTCAAGGCCGTACCTGTCTGTCGCGACCAGACAATGCTGCATCACCGGATTGATGTAGGCTCCTCCTTCGTCTTCCAGCGGTGGTAGCGAGTCCGTGTAGATGTAGCGAAGCACCATCTCGAAGATGGTAGGCTCTTTTGTTCAAAAAAAAAAAAAAAAAAAAGAAGATGGTAGGCTCCATGTCGATGACCTCCACGTGGTGCATATCCTTCTCTGCCATCAGACCATATAGTTGCCCCGCCAAGACTGGCGATCGCGCGGCCAGGACCGACCTGTGCGCGCAGAACTCCTCGCCGCGCATGCTGAACGTGACGTCCGCTCCTCTTTCGTCCCCGAGCATGCGCTCGAGGTGGCTGGGCAGCTCCAGCGGCGGAGAGCGTTCGTGACAGTGAGCACGCACCGTATGGTGAAGCAGCCGTCGCCGCCGAGGCGCGACATGGATTTCAGCTTTGACCTATCCACGAACTTGGCATAGCCCCACTCGTTCGTCTGTTCAAACCAGCGATCGATCATGCCGTAGCTGGCAACCTGTTCCTGGCCCTTCGTCTCCATCATGCTGATCCCGAACTTGGTGCTCACACTCTTGGCTTGGCTGAGATAACGCAGGTAGCATGAGGCGTTGCCGGCACAGTTGGAGTTCTGCCCGCCAGGATAGCTGATCTCCCAATCGTAGCCGGCGACTCTGAAGACGCTCGAGCTAACAAAGTTGCCAACGGCCATGCCCTTGAGCTGTAGGTAGTTGGTCACCTTGTAATCGGTACTCGCGGTGACGTGCTCCCTGATGCATCTCGACGACGACGTGATCTCCAGTGAGGTGGAGCTGTTAGCCATGGCCGGCAAGGAGCGTATTTACCTAGCTAGTAGAACCAACGCCGAGTTGATTGGTCTTGAACTCCAAGAGAGTTTACACGCGCACCTAAGTTCACCGGCGTCTTGATTGGTTTGGAGAGGAGTTGGAAGAAAATAAATAAAGGACTCCGCGGTCCTACGAGGAAGAGTTGTTATCGTCGTTCCCAACTTTTGACCGAGATGAAAAATAGTTACAGCATCAGTTGAAACGTTTCCATATCCGGACGATGGCCGATGCACGCACTTGCAGATCAGGATGTACAGTTTCTGTCTAGTTTTCAGATTAGCCTTCATCTCTTCTCTATTTACTACGGAGTACTAGCAAATATGCCCGTGCATTGTCATGGGCTCATTTTTATTTTATATGCTTTTAGATGATGCAGAATATATTCATGATGTTGTGATGATGCACACAAAGAATCAACCATATAGTGCAGCCTTTACACAGCACTCGTTATTGTGATAATGCTTCTGGTGCCGACGAACTTAATACACATGCCCTTTACACATCACTCTCTGAAGACGCACGAGCTAACAAAACTTGCTGATCGTGTCCTTGAGCTGCTAAGGACGTGCACCGTGATGCATCTCGAGTTCTTGAACACGTGTGCAACCGGAAAGAAACTCTTCTCGTGTACAAGCATTTCTTCAAGCACATCGTGACATTGAAGATGCAGCCACTCATGGTGGCTCCGTGATGATCTAGTAGAGCACCAGTGGCAGTTGGATGGGCAGCGCCGTGGCGCATGATCTACCTTTGTTCTATTTGATTCAAACATTTATTGTTGTATGCTCCAACATTGTTGTAATAATTTGAATGATTATTGTTTTATGTGCTTCAATGTACTATTTGGTGTTGTAATAAACTAGAATGATTATTGTTTTATGTGAAATGTGATGATATTTGTGATATGTGAAATGATGATATGTGATGAAAACTGTGATATGTCATATGACAGTTTTAGTTGTGTTTGAGGGTTCAGTCTTTTCCCCTGTTTTTCAACCCGTAAAAGTGCACAAAAAGGGCTATTCTCAACCCTTAAAACTACTATAAGGGTTTGAGGGTTTAGGGGTACTACTAGACATGCTCTAAGGACGTTAAACCCCAACAGAATTTGCGCCCGTGCGTAAGTAGGCCTCTTTATTTTACAGAGAACTAAGGACGTTAGGTGAATATGTATGACAAGAACGAACTATAAGGACTCTTAAGACCTACGATGATATATGTAAACTGTAAGACTCGAAAGTAATGCATGCACTCCTCAAAAAGTTATTGGCCAGCTTGGCGTTGTTGCCAACTTCTGATTGATATAAAAGAATTACAGCGTCAGCCAACACGTTCCATGTTGATCAGACGCAAAAGGCCAATTCAGCATCGTGAATTGCTGATAGGCTATGTACACTTGCAGATCGATTCGAATCTAGTTCAGTCTCCCCAGTTAAATTATCCTGTTGCAACATCAGCTCTAGGATCTTCATAAAAATACTTCTTTCCTGAAATAGCCATATGCAGCGATCGATGCAGAGGTCGGGGCCAGTCCCCTTATCGGAAAAAAAAAACATATGTAGTTTCACCATGATTTTCTGTTGCATAGATCATTGCTTCTGATGCATCAGACAACAAATACAAGACCTAAAATTCTGTGATCACTCTGCTTTTCTGTTGTGTACTACTGTCTGACAGGGCTTGGAATCAAAATCATTGAAAGCTTTGCAATAGAAGATCGAACAGGCCACACGTGAAAATTACAAGAATAACGGCAGAATTACACTTGCCACAGATGATTACATTCAGAACAGCAAGATTACAAGATGGAAAAACGAAAAAGGCCCTTCACTATGTTACTCTTTTACAATGTTTCATTGTACATACTGCTCCGCAAAGGCAAAAGAACAGGTAAAATGTGTAGCCACGGCAGTCAAAGAATATCTTCAATCTCCTCTCTATTTTCATATCAACTCCTCCCATGAACTCCCCCAAAAAATCAATCCATAACCCACACCGGAGCGTGGCTTATGGCAAACGTTGCAAGTCCTCCCAATAAAAAGACGGACAATGACCAGCAACTAGTAGGTGAATTGACAGGGTAGGCAAAACTGCGAGTCCTCTTAGATTTGTACCCCAAAAGTCAAGGGGTAAGCCAAGATTCTTCCAACGAAAGCGGAAAATTCACATTTGTATGACAAGTTTACATGTATTTGCCTGGGAACATACTGGTTGCAGAAGGAAGCATGATCGGATGAATGGCCTGGAATGGCTGCATGAGCGGTGCAGGGCTTGGTACCATCATAGGCAGGTTCCCAGTTGCCATGACTGGCGGAGCCCCGTAGAATGGGGGAGTGCCTGGAGAGTGATCAGAAGGTACCGCGGGTATGTTATGAGCGAGTGTAACAACACAAGACATCAGTACTTCTCTAATCAATCGAAGACATCGAAGTTGAAGATTGCAATGTCCGCACAAGTCACCAATCATGAGTAGGATTTGTTACCTTGAAACTTCTGCAAGCTAGCTTGATATGAGTTCAACAATACAGGACGAGGCCATCCTTGGGAAATAACAGGTGTTCCATGCATAGCATCCTTCAATGACAACCGAAAAATAGATCAGCCAAAATGAACAGGAAATTTGTGTCCACCCTAGTTTATTATTTAATTTTGTGTCGGTCTGGTTGTTTGTTCAAAATTTTGTGTCCAGTAAACATCACTTCTATGGAGCAAGGTTTATTGCATGGAAAGCTTCTGAGAAGGAAAACAATCATTTGATTAGCAAGTGAATTGGATCTACAATTTAAGAGTCTACGTAACATCCGGGTCACAAACAGTGAAGCCTCAAGATGCTAATGTGTGATGCTAATCTTCAATTATCTATGGCCAAAGCTTATTGAGGCAGTAAAATGTCTATGTCTAAAAACAATCTTATTTCCAAAGTTCAGTTTGGGTATGTTCTAGCTAAGACATGTTTCTACGATTCTGCTTGAATCATCCTCCGGACTGAAAAAGATCCACTTGAACCCTTGGTAAAAACAGCAATGACTCACCTGAGGAACTGGATGAACATAAACAACAGGACTGAACTTCCCATCAAGCACCTAACATGTATACAATATAAATGATTTGGTTCAGTCGACTCCCAGATGAAAATAGTTTCAGATACAATAAATAGACAGAAATGAAGACATCTTTTAAATTAATATGAATGGCATATCTTATTAAGCAATTACTTACAGGCTGAGGACATGGGCTGATATAGGTTGATCCCACTTGCAAGGGGTGATATGGTGTACCAAGTCTCGCAGGATCTAGCCTGCCCACATTATGTCCCATAATCTGTCATGCAACAAATGTAGACAGCACCTATCAGAATTCAGAATCATATAATATCAGAGTTAACCATATATGCTATACTAAGGAAGAAAGCAACATCAAAACCAGGTGTACACAGTACTTTGCCTGCAACATAATTGGGATAACAGGATAAAAAAAATATAGCTAGTGTTCAAATAGTTGGTCTTCAAGGTAAGTGCATAGCTAGACCCCAACGTAAAGTAAATGCAGGAGATGGTGCATAGCAAACTATCAACTTGAAGGCATGCTACATGCTGAGCGTAGGAGTTGATATCTAAAGTCATATTTCACTTAATATAATATGGAATTAGGTCCAACCAAATGATAAGATAATCAGACTCGTAAGAGGAGTAAATCGATGTACTTACTGATTGAACATACTGAGGTGAAATGCCAAAGTTTCCAGGAGCCAGGTTATTATAGGGAACAACCTTGCTGGATAGAGATGAGCTACCTGGCAGAGAGTGACTTTGAAATACAGGTATACCAGTTGGAACTCTACTGACAGAGTTTGAGATATAGTTTGGGTTGACAGGGGATGCTGCTACATGTACTGGTTTGGTACTCGCCAAAGATGGAGCAAAGACCTTAGCATGTGGATTGAGTTTGGATTCCTGAAATATTGTTTAAAATGGAAAATGAATGGACAGATAATAATAAAGATATATACAATGTATACAATGTAGCAGTGAAGATAATAAAGATAATGAAGACTCGTGAATACAAGTAAGAGAAGGCATTAGTATTAATACATGTACAATGAAAGATGCTTTTACATGGGTGCTCAAATAGAATACAGCCAAGCACCCATGTAAGAGACATCTCCTCATACAAGTATCTCTTTGTAGATGCTTAGGTTGTTGCACTGAAATCAGATCTAGCTGCATGCATAAGGACTTACGACACTGTCTGTGCCTATTTAAGCATCAATGTTATTTACTCACGGGCAAGAAATACACTTTTCTTTTACAAAGCAGCTGCATGACACATGCCCTTAAATCTTTCCAAAAGTAACTTCTATCAGTTATAATCCAAAAAAAATGCACTAGTCGAGTAGTCGTAAGAGCAATACTTGGTGAAGAACATTGACCCTCGGCTGAGCATATTTAGGTATTTAATTTTACGGTTTTGCTAGGTTTCATCGACTAAGAATTTCTTAATTCTCAATCAATTCACAGAAGTGCCACTTCAATTTAGTGAAACGTGCAACTTGTGAACCGATTAAGACTAAAGAAAATCTCAATCGACAGAAACATGCGCGAACTTTACAACTATATTCTAACTTACTTTCCTTGTGAACCCAGTTATGAGTTATCTGCAATAATATTACATTCGGCATGAGAGTATCAGATACTTTTACTATTGAGAAAAAACACATACATTCACAACAGAACTGAGCTAATAGATAAACCAGTACAGTTAGGCACAATGTACACAGTTGAAATAATAGAGGAATCTTTACTGCTGTAGTCCAAATGCAGACACAGGATATGGAGAAAGGCCATGGGTCTTATTGGCTAGCACATGAGGTGGTGAGCTAGCCAATCAGGGTTCGAGCTTCACGTCTCTCTTGATGAAATACAACGGGGTCCTCCCCCGTTGGTCTAGTTTTTTTAGACACGTGATATGATTAACTTTTAAAAAAAATCAGCAAATACCAGTTATTAGTTAAGATGCAGACACAGGTATAGCTATCAGCACATGCCAAAGGAACTGACCTTAGTAGTGCTTTTGCTTGACATGACAGCATTAGTAGAGAAATTATTGACTGGTTGGGATGTTTTAACTTCTGAAGAGCTAGAGTTAATCCTCGGAGCAATTTTCTCAATGGAGATATCACTATTATGACACCGACTGTTGCACTTTTCAACCTGACTGTGACAGAAATAGCATTAATGAAGGTCAACAACGAAATGCATATAATAAAGTAGAATAGATTCCTTGAAATGCATATTGTGAACCAGCACCATGCAACAAACTGTTGTATCAGTTAAAGGTATACAGTTACCGGGAGCAATCATGAGTCATGCATAAGACGTGTGGGTCTGAAACAACATAGAATAGTTCAAATGAGAACATACTTTGATGGAGACACATTTACAGACCTGGATGCTTTTGGATCTTCCAAATGTGAAGTTTGAGGCTCCAATGATGCTGCCATCACACCACAAGCAGTAGTTTTAGCACTATCTTTAGTAGCAAAGGAAAAATCCTGGAAAAAAAATAGTTTCCATCAACTTCCAAGGCAATGTGTGTCGTAACACACTAAGTGCATTAAACGTACCTTTGCAATCACTTGAACAAGATCATCTGGGAGAACAACGAGAGTATCCACAAAAGCTCCCAGAGACATATTGGCATTGTCTTTTCCATTTGCAATCTTCCGTGCTTTCTTTAGCACAACACCTACTCAACATAAATCCATGAGTCCGATTAGTTCTTCTCTAAAACTCAAAGCTAGTCTTTGAAAGCAATGAGAACAGAAATTATACTGCCCAAAACTCCAAAGTCAGAACAATGTAAGTGGCACTGGGTGAACTCAAACTAAAAGGTGAAAAGAAGATCTTAGAGATCGCAGTAGAAACTACAAAGGTGCAAGATCAAGACCAATCAAGAGACTGCACGTGATCTAGCAACGAAAAAGGTGTATTTTATAGAGACCTACAAGAAATCCAAAAGAAGCACCAATTAACCTACACAACACCATTCTTCTATTATCTCCAGAAACTGACCACGAGGTACTTAATCAGGGTTCAAATCTAGAGACAAACCAATATTCTAACTACTGCAATCCCTTCATAATACCAAATCACGACTATGTAGTGGCGTACTACAGACTGCCATTGGATAACACGATTAAGGATAACCACTTGATCGCAGAACGAAAGCATATTTGTCCACATCTCCATAACATAGCAGAAAATCTGCACGAACACCTAAGATAGCAGCAATGCAGGTGGAATTTTCGCCCCTGAATCGACAATGATGATCCCATGGCAGCAACGTGAGTTGCAAGCGAAAGAGAAATCAAAAACACTTCTCTGTGATCTCGACATGCGACATTCTCAAAAGATCACCAAAATGACGCTTCAAGCTCGCGACACTAAGGACAGAAGGGTGCTGAACGAACATAGTGCTAACGAAAAATGCATTGTAGACCCCAGGATCGCTCGAACCAACCCAGAATTCCAGATACAATTTCCAGGAAAATTCCCACTGAAATCAGGAATACGAGGCGGCGAAGATCTCGGCCGCCAGCCCGCCAGAGAGCGCAACGCACAGCCGCATCGCAGAAGAGGAACAGTACCCTGCGATCTCTAGTTCTCTACCACCCGGCTCAAATCCCGGCCAACCTCGAACAAAACTAACAGAACGCGGCCGACGGCGACCACGTCCACATGACCAACACACAGATCACAACCCATTCCGAGAAAACGTAGAGCCAAGTCGCCTCGCGGCATCCATTGCGTCCACCCAACAGCCGGATCACGGCACCGAACTCCATTCCCGTGATCCCCGAACCACACCAAACGAAATCTACGAGAGCGGGAGGGGGAAAGGGAGGAGGGCGCGCACCGTATCCGGCGTCGAGGGAGGCGGTGTGGAAGACGCCGGCGTAGGCGGATCCGTCGCGGACCTGCACCTCGACGGGCAGGCCGACCATGCAGACCGTCGCCAGCAGCAGCGCCTCGCAGACGGCCGGCGGCGGCGCGGCCGCCGGCGCCGCCTTGGCCTTTTTGGGGCGGGCCATGGGTGGAGAGAGGAAGAGGAAGAAGGGGCGAGGCGAGGGAGACGAGCCGAGCGAAAAGACGAGGCGACAGACAAAGGAGAGATAGTGGAAAGGACCGAGCGTGCGTGTGTCGCCACGGCTCGGTCGGTCGGTTCGGAATGGGACCTGAGGTGGCAGAGCCCACACGACCGAGCGAGCCGCGGTCGGTCGGTCGTGCTGCGATCAGCTCGGGCGCAGATCATATAGCGCCCCGATGGTAAGGAATATCCCGGTTCATTGGATTAATATGATGGGAAAAGTGTAGCAATATCAGACCTGATATGTCGCCTCAGTCGTGTTTATAGGGTAGGGTATGCGTGCGTACGCTCATAGGGGTAGGGGTAAGTGTATGCGCGGTATGTGAACGTTTGCGTTGTACTGTATTCGCAAAACAAAAAAAGCAATAGGAAATCTATAGGATTTAAAATGTCTAGTTGTCCCGATGGCAAAGGATTTTTCGGGCTCATTTGATTGATAAGAAAAGTGTAGAAATAGAAAATTCATATGATTGGAAATGTCTAGCTGAATCTTTTGAGAAAGCAATTGTATTTGATGACAAAAAAAAGTAAAAGAATTGACAAAAGAAGCTGGAGTGAATAGCAAAATTCCTATGAAATGTGGCACAATGATTTTTATGGGAAAATTTTCTATAGTAACCAATCCTATAAATCAAATGACCATAGGAAAAAATTCCTGTACGACAAAATCCTTAAACGATCTCTTATGAAATTCCTTTAAATCAAAAAGACCTCCTTCTTTAACGTATGGGTGGATGGCAAAGGGGGGCATGTCGACCTCCTTCTTTAACGTACGGGTGGATGGCAAAGGGGGCATGTCTGGGTGTACAGGTGCGATCCAGCGCCTTGTCTGTTAATTATGGATTGCCTTTCTCGTCAGCTCTGTCGCTTTGCAAATGGCATCCGTGGAGTATGTACTACTGCTTTTCCCATGTGATCGGAGAATCGTCCACGGGTGATTAACAAGACATTTCCCCTTCCAGAAGAGCAGAAATTCTCGGTGCGGTTTCCAGATAGCAACGACTCTAGAAGTAATAATATTGACAGCCAAGATGTACTCTAGAAGCAACGACTCTAAAAGTAATCATTATCATGGCATGGAGTATATCTTATAAGGGAAAAGTAATAATCAAACCAAGCAATGAAACAAATACTATCGATGAAAATCTACGATCCACAGCACATGCACCCCATGCCATGATAATGCCTGCCCACATGGGCATTCAGGCTTACCAGAACAAAGCTGGGTCGGGTCTACGATGAAAGGAGAATCAAAACTCACAAATCAACAGCAAGAAGATCCAACAGGAAATAACTGGTACAAATAGTACGATTGTAATAACATAATAAAATAACAGTAGATCAGGAGGGTCAGGATTGGTCAAAACAAAGCATGTTTTCGGGTACATGTCTTGACAAACACAAATGGGGACAACAGGGTACAGCTCTTCATAACGCAGCGCATCCAATGAACCTTGCCGGTGGCAACCAAAATCTGGAGTCCAGAAACCGCCTCTCTCTCTCTCTCTCTCTCTCTCTCTCTCTAATTGGCAAGTGCTAGACCATAGCTCGACCGCGCCTTGAAATAGGGCTTCCGGTGTTGTCCAAACGACCTGTGAGGGCTCACTGGAAAAAGGAAAAGAGGGCGCAGTTTTAGACTAGTCCAGTAGCGTCCATATGGCTCATCATGTAGGAACCATACTGCCAACGATCCAAATATGAATATACGTTTGTGTACGATTGCATCGACATCGATGCAGAACTTTACCTGCTGTGGTGGTGGCTGCTGTGCTGCCGCTGGTTGTTGATAATTGGGATAACCAGCATAAGCTCCATAACCATACATGCTAGGGTTTTGAGGTTGCGCATACCCGCCATAAGCCTCATAACCTTGTCCATAGCCACCATATTGGCCACCAGCACCTGCAGCACCCCACTGGTTGGCTTCCTGCTGAGGCTGAAAATGTTTTGACATATCAATAATGTTGCACAATTTAGCTTTAGTAGTATACAACTCAGACAGGATACAACTTTCTAGTGTGCAAGAAATTACCTGGGACTGTTTGTTCGAAGGGCTTCGTCCCCATGAAAGCCTCACATTCTGCCCACCAATCAAGGTCCCTTGCAGCAGCTGCAGAGCTTGCTCAGCAGAAGGCCTGCATATGCAGCGACAAGACTAATTTAGAAGGATATACCCCACAACTTAGTGCATCAGGAATAACCAAAGTATTGAACAGATAAAATCAACCTGTTAGCATACTGAACAAAACCACATCTCTTCCCAAGAGGGATCTTCACATGGATGACTTCCCCAAAAGGAGCAAAAGCTTGTTTCAGGGCATCTTCTGTGACATTGGGGTCAAGGCCACCGACAAATATCTGAGAAAATGAAACAAAAAAGTCAACAAAAACTGAAAAACAATTAGTGTTATACAGAAAGAAGAACTAAGAACGCACAGTGGTATTGTTAGGATCATTGTCAGACTGAGCTCCTTGAGTATTTGTATTTGGTACTGTAAATGAAAGCAAAAAAGTGAAGGAAATACATTGTAAGACTTGTTAAATATCAAAGGATAAACACGAATGCATGTCATGCAATAGACACACAGAGTTCAAGTCAAACATTATATGGTCACTAAAGCATTGCAAAAGATAAACAAATAAGTACCATCTCTCGATGCATGTGGATATGAAATTATCTCAACAAAAATGGAGATAGAAAGTCTAACTCTCAACGGATGTGGAAGAGATTCAATACATCAACTGCTAACCGTAATGAATGAAGGAAGCACAAGTGCGCAACATGACAACTAGTTTATTTTGGCTGTGCACATTCCATATTGAGCATGGGCTTTATTTTTTATATAGAAAAGGTGTTCTAAATGTATACACAAAAACGTAATATAAACTAATGTAACAAAGAAACTAATAAACAGATATACATAAACTGGCTTCAGTTTAGGACATAAATGGTTTAGATTGACCTAGAAGAGGCTACACCATTATGTGAGATAAATGTCAAATTTCAAGTCAACTGCAAGGTGCCTATATAAGAGACATCCTGCTTCCATATATCATGAGTTTCATGTGTCTACTATTGTATATTCTTCCATTTCTGCATTAAATGATCTAGATACAAGCAGGGGCCATTATACTAAAGAAGAATGTATTCATTCAGACAAAAAGGTGAAACATAGTTTCACAATGCTCAGACACAAAGTAAAACAATAAGATAAATATAAAAGATAGGAAAATGCATCCTCAAGCATTGCAACCAGGCATTCATCAGAAGTAAATGAACATATGAAAATAGTTATTAGCTATACTGCAGTAACATGAGACTGATAACATTTACCTCTCTCCTGAACCCCTGTTGTTTTTCTATTTGCTGCTGCACCAATGCGCATAGGTCTGGAAGAACAAGGCATTCCATTCATTTCAGTCATTGCACGAGCTTGCTCTGTAGGATCACCAAACTTGACAAATCCATAGCCCTTTGGACGCATTGTCATTTTATCAGTTACAACTTTGGCGCCCTTGACTGAAGGGTAATGGACCCTAAATGTCTCTTGTAACATGTAGTCTGTAACATCCGCTGCCAGGTCCCCAACAAAAATTGTATAATCCGGGGTATCATCACGCTTTTCACCAGCACTGGCCCAATTCAGTCTGTATGCCATCTCAACATTTGGCATCATTTGTCCATTGTAGGCCTGAAGAACTCGCTCAGCAGCTGCATGGCTTACAAACTCGACAAAGCCATAACCCTGAAGCTGTCCAGATACCTTGTCACGGATAAGCTTCACAGACTGAAGCTGCAAATTAATAAAAATAACATATTAGCAACTTCGCATATGTTACACGGTCTGCAGAACATCCATAATCATGTGTAAAAGGTAAATAAGTGCAAATAGATACTTCAGTTAGCTAGAGAACATTTTGTTCCACGAGACACAGCGGTCTTTCCATCATACAATTCGTACCAAAACACATAATTGTTCAAGAACCACAGCTAATTCCACAAAAGCTTGTTTTTTTTTCGGGAAAACAGAATCACAACGAAGGAACTCATCTCCTTGAGCTCGATTTCTTAGCAGTTCTACTGTTAACTAATCACTCTTAGCCAAAACCTTACATCTAGACCCACGACGCCGATTCGAGGACAAGCGGAACCCAAACAACACGCAACGAAATCACACGTCAGGCCGAACAGGGAGAAGAAATCGCACGTCAGATCGGGACATATACCTCCCCTGTGCTCGCGAAGCAGCCGTAGATGTAGTTCTCGTCCATCCAGTACTGCAGGTCTCCGATCCAGAGCGTCCTCACCTCGTCCGACGCCGCGGGGGCAGCCGGCGCCAGCGGCGCAGCGTAGTACTGCTGCGGGGCAGGGACCTGCCCGTAGGGCGCCGCCTGTGGAGGTGGCTGGCCCCACATCTGCTGCGGCGGAGGCTGCCCGTACTGCGGCATCGGCGGCGGGATAGTGCCCCAGTGCGGCGGCTGCCCGCCCGCGCCTTGCGGAGGCATGCCGGGCTGCGGCTGCGACGGCGGAGGCTGCTGCATCATGGCGAGAGACTAACCCTAGAGAGAGATGGAGACGGGAGACAGAGGGGATGGGGATTTCAGGGTTCAGATTTGTACACGGAGGTAAAGCCTCTTTGTTTTGAATTAATTTTCATTCGACTTTGCAGGATTACAATCCTCGCACAAATTCAATGGGCCCGTTGTTTAATTTGTAGGATTAAATATATTTAACTTAAATATATTTTTAGCCTGTATTTTAAGAGAATTTTTGTATAAACCCAAACCCTTTGAAAACATTGTTTATGTTCCTATGTTGCAATTAACCAAACTTTGAGACAAATTGGACCATATAGGATTTAAGTGTACTGAGTGTGCCTCCCGAGCTACATGTAGCTTCTTTTTTTCAAAATTCGAAATTTGCATTTTTTAGGGAAAAAATCATTTTTAAGTTTCCAAAATTGGGGAAAAAACTCAAATGTAGATAGTGATATGATCTACAATATTGTAAAATTGCAACGCGAAATTCATTGTATTGTGGGTTGGACAAAAAGGAAAAATGGGTGAATCTTGGTGGTGAACAGTACAATTTTGAGTTTGAAAAACGTAAAATTTTGCCTGATTTTTCTTTTTTATGTAGCACGAATTTTGAGTTAAAATTTTGTACGCTTATAGATCCCGACACTTTTAATGAACTGCGAGAAATGGAAGTGCGAATTGAGTAAACAAAAAATGCGGGAGATATTCCTTTGATCTCAGCTTGAAAGGAAAAACATGGTGAAAGGACAAGGATGTCGCCTAGAGGGGGTGAATAGGCGATTAAAACTTTTCGGTTTAGACTTGATAAATGCGGAATAAAACTAGGTGCTTAAATTAACAAGCCAACAACCTAAAAACTAGGCTCACATATGTGCACCAACAACTTATGCTAAGCAAGACAAGCAACAAGGTGATAGCAATAGAGAGTACTTCAAGCATGAAGGCTATCACAATGTAAAGTGCATAAGTAAAGAGCTCGGTATAGAAATAACCGAGGCACGCGGAGACGAGGATGTATTACCGAGTTCCTTCTTTTTAGTGGAGTACGTCTCGTTGGAGAGGTGTGAGACACCACAAGAGGTTGGTTTCAACGCCACAAAAGTTTCACCTTCTTCTCCGATGAACCGCACCACAAAAGGTTTGGTTCACCTTCCACTATCGGAATCCTTCGAGACGAAATTCGGAGCCTTTACAACAACAACCCGGGGCACAACCCACAACTGGATTGGGGGCTCCCGGATGGCTACAAGTGACCACAAAAGGTCTCAACCACCATAAAGGTGTCTAGGGTCCAATGACCCAAGAGTAACAAGCTCACAAACTTTCAACTTCCACGGATCCTCGTGGAGAGCGCAAACCGATGCACAAAGTAATGGCAAGAGCACAAGTGCTCAAATCCTTCACTCTCAAATCGCACCTAAAGCAACTAATGCTTATGGGGGAGAAGAGAGGAAGAACAAAGAAGAACTCAACAAATGGAACTCCAAGATCTAGATCCAAAGGGTTCCCCTCACTTAGAGCAGAGATAGATTGGTGGAAATATAGATCTAGATCTCCTCTCACTTTCCCCTCAAAGATATGCAAGAATCATGGGAGGGATTGAGAGAGAGGCAAGCTTTTCAAGGTCAACAATGGTGGGAGAGAGAGAGAGAGAAAAAACGTGCTGCAGAAAAGCCTTGACTCTTTGGGGAAGAAGGGGCCTGTTATAGGTCTCCCAAAAAAAAGAGCCGTTGCAGGAAATCTTACACCGGAGACTCCGGCCTGGGCCGGAGACTCCGGACACATTCCGGTAAGTTTCCGGCCTGGGTCCAGGGGCTGAACCACCTTGAGGCTTGGAGCAGGTCAGACCGGAGTCTTTTGGTCCAAAGACCGGAGACTCCGGCCTGGGGCGGAGACTCCGCCCTTCCTCCGATAACTTTCCGGTAACACCTCGGACAGGGTTCAGGGAGTGAACCAACTTGAGCCTCTTCGACTGAATCCCCTGAGTCCGGAGACTCCGGTTGGGGCACACCGAAGACTCCGGCCTAGAAAGCCAGCAAAACTGCAAACCCAATAACTTTTACATATGAAATCCAAATGAGGTGAAACTAGTTTTGTTGGAAAGATGAAAGCAAGAGCTACCTTACAAAAAGTGGTAATATTTAGAACCATAAACAGAGTAAAGTCACCACACATGGAAAGGTGTGGAACTTTCCTCAAGGATAAACCGATAATATTTCCAACATGAAAATGAAACAAGTTTTCCATACGAAATCCATTTTCGGTGAACTTGGGCTTGTCACGAAGATCACAACAAGCACCAAAAACTAACAAGGAGAAAAACCAAGTAAGAACCAAGAAAGATGATATGCCAAGTATGCAAAGGTTTGAGCTCTTCACAAAGATGTGATCAAGTTACTCACTTGAGAGCCCCTGACGTGGTGTGGAACACTGCATATGCCACGGGGTGGCTAAGATCGGGATGGGGGCAGCGTTCTGCAACAGCGGCACCCGCAGGGATTGCGCCGGAGCGCGGACACGGGAAGTACCCAGGTTCGGAGCCCTCCCGGAGGAGGTAACACTCCTACTCCTGCTCGATCTCTCTATCAATGGTGGACATAGTACAGAGGTGCTCCTTGAGCTGTTCGAGTGTTCCATGGTTCGGTGTGGGGAGGAAGAAGAATGAGGCGACCCCTTCTACTTGGGCACCGGACAGCCTTATATAGGCCTGGCTGTCCAGCTTATAGGCGGGGCCAGCTGGTCCGCGCCAGCCGGCCGGTGTCGGCTACAGGGGTGTTTCTTCGTGACGCCGCACGTCCGCGGCACAGTGCGCTACGCTTCGCACAGTAGAATCTTCATAGCCGCGTAGGAGATGTCGGGGTAGGCCTGTCGTCGTGGAGGGCTGACCGGCTGCGGTGCCGGACCCCTCCGACCGGGTAGGCGGCGGCTGGGATCTTGTCGGGCGCGAGGCAGCGCTTCGTGCCTCCCGCCTGTCGGGGCTGCTGAGCACTGTGGCAGACGTAGGGCTAGGTTTCGCTTCAGCCCATGCCTAGGCGACGTGGAGGGCATACCGGGCACGGCCCCGGCACCCGCCCAACATGGGTCCTTGTCTTCCGACCGCCGTGGGAGCACGGCAGCCGGTCGTCCGGTTGGCGAGCAACCGAATCCGGCTGCTACCGTTGACCTTGGTCGCATAAGGCAGGTGATGCTTGTCGTTATCTGTTTGTCTGGGAACTATGCTGATGACGAGTCTGCAGTTCCTCTTGCCCGCGCCGCTCGACTGCGCTTCGACCGGCTAGGCGGGCGCTCGGGGTAGACGGGCTCGGCTTAGCCAGGCAGCTGGACGCGGCCGAGCACTTGAATTTGCGTTTCACTCAGGATCTTCTGTGGGTCTTTGGGTACCCGGGTTTTATCCCCATGTCACTAGCCCCCGAACACGTTGGAGCGATGCAGCCGGTTACGGCGAGGAGGGCTTCTGCGTGTTCAACAAACCGAAGAAGTTCATCTGGTCGAGGAGGCGAAACGTCGGGCGCTCCGCCGCCGGGTGCTAGTGATGACGTAGGGGATGGCGCTGGCACATCCCATCCGCCTGCCAGGCGGTCGCCCGGCAGTAGAGACGACTCCTCGATTTCTGTTGCAGGATCTTCTATGGCGAAACTATAGTAGTGGGATCTTCTGTGGCGAAACCGCCGCCCACGATCTCGCCGTTGATCGCGTGGTTGCGCGCCACGCGGCGCGATCTCCGGAGGCGGTTACCGGTTGCGCGCGCTATAAAGGGGGGCGACGGCCGCGGTGGGAGGAGTTCGCCCACTTCGCCTCCTCGCCTCCACGCGCCCGAGCCCTCCGCCACAGCTTCCGTGCTTCTCCTCTCCTTCTCCTTCTCCGGCGAAGCAGTTTCTCCACCGGCGCGCGGCAGCAGCGAACGCGGCGACCACGGGCCATCACCACTTGACGCCGGCGATGACCCCCGCTTCCCTCGACACGCTGGAGCCCGAGATGGCTGAGGGGAACGACGGCGGCGGCGACTGGCGCGGCTCGCACATCACCGCGGAGGACATCGAGGGCCTCCGCGCGCGTGGTCTTCTGTCGACGGAGGAGCGCGTGGGAGTGCGCCTCGCCGCCGAGGACGAGGTAGTCCCCGTCGCGCATGCCGGCGAGTCGGTGGTCTTCATGGATCACTTCAACCGCGGGCTCGCATTGCCGGCGAGCCCGTTCCTCCAGAGCTTCCAGCAGTTGTTTGGCCTGCAGCCGCACCACCTCGGAGCAAACTCCGTGGCGACGCTGACCTACTTCGCCACCGTCTGCGAAGGGTGGCTCGGCGTCTGGCCGTCCCTTCCTCTCTTCTGCCGGCTGTTCTACCCCCGCGGCCGATACCTCGGCGACAAGGAGGAGCTCGGCTTGCTTGCGTCAAGCGGAACCTGCTTGCTGTCTTTTTTGGCTTGAAACTGCGTCTCGCCCGACTGCTTCTTTGCATCCGGTAATGCCGGGTGCTCGGCCGCTACGGCGCGCCTGATCTCCTTGAACTCTTCAGCCGCTACCAGCGACTCGGCGAGCTTCGAGCCGGCCGAGGCGCATGCCATGGAGCGCTTGAAGTCGTCGGCTACGGTGATGATGCCGCTCGGGCCCGACAGCTTCCTCTTTAGGTAGCCATAGTGGGGTGCGGCCATGAATTGAGCGAGAGTCGGGTGGCCCAGGATGGCGTGGTAGGGGCTGCGGTGGTTCACCACCTCGAAACAGATGTTTTCACGGCGAAATTTTTTCTTGTCTCCGAAGACGACGTCCAGCCGGACGGTGCCGATTGGTGTGCAGGACTGCCCCGGCACGATGTCATGGAAGATCGTCCGGCTGCGGTTCATCCGGGCCTCGGTTATCCCCAGCTTGTCGGCGGTGTCCTTGTACAGGATGTTGATGCTGCTTCCTCCGTCGATGAGCACTCGGGAGAAGGTGACGGCGAACTCTTGTTCGGTGACAAAGGTGGGGTCCAGGAGCATGCTGTAGCCCCCGGGATTTGGCATGATGTCCGGTGGTCGCCGGATCCGAAGGAGATGGACTGGTTTGCCCAGTCCATCAACTGCTGGACGGCGGGGACGACTGCGTTCACCTCTGCGACGCGCAGCCGCTGGCTGCGCTTGTCGTTGCGCTCGATGATGGAGATGACGTACGCGGCGTCCTTGTTGGGGTTCACGTCGCGAGATGTGCCGGCTGCAGCAGCCGGCAGTCTTGGGCGCTCATTGCGCTGGTTGTTGCCTATGTTGATGCCGCCTTGGGGAGGGGGTGGGCCGGGTGCTGGAGGCGGCGGACCCTCTCCGCGCTGCAGACGGAGAGTCCAGCTGCAGCGCGCCGTCGTGTGGCTGGCCGGCTTCCCGGTCACGCTGTGGTATCGACATGGGCCGTTCATCATGTCCTCGAATAGGTATGCTGGCTTCGCCCGCTGGCGGTCCTCGTATCGCCCTTCTGGCTTGTTCCACTGGCGGGGGTTCCGGTTCCCACCGTCGTCGCCAGCCGGTTGGCCGGCTTCGGTTGCGTTGACGGCACGGTTCTCGTACCACCCGTCTGGCGCGCCGCTTCTCTTTCGGCTGTCTCGATCTCGATCGTCGCGGTGGTCGCGGTTGTCGCGGTTGCCTCCATTGTCCCGGATGTCGCGGTTGCCTCGGTTGTCGTTGCTGGGGCTGCCTGGCTCTCTCGCAGCCGGCTTTTCTTGTATCCTGCCGGCTCCATCTACTTGCATTGGGATTCTCATGGCGGAGTCGGCCGTGGCGTACTTGTCTGCTATGGTCATGAGCTCCGCCATGGACTTTGGCTCGTCTAGGAGCAACGCGTGCTTGAGCATCGTGCCCTCCCGGCAGCCGTTGATGAAGAAGTCGACCGCCTGGATGTCGTGGACTCCCTCGCAGGTGTTGCGCAGGGTTGACCATTTCGTCAGGTAGTCGCGGTCGGACTCGGTTTTGCCCTGGGTGCAGCTGGCTAGCTGGCGAGGGCGAGCCGGGCGCTTGTAGGTGCTGGAGAAGTTCCTGACGAAGACCTGCTGGAAGTCCAGCCAGGAGTTGATCGATCCATCCGGCAGGCTGTTGAGCCATGTGTGAGCCGAGTCCTTCAGCATGAGTGACACGTAGCGCACCGCTACGCGCTTGTTGCCGCCTGCGATGGAGACGGCGGTGACGTAGTCGGATAGCCAGTCCTCTGGCTTCGTGCTTCCGTTGTACTTGGGCGTGTCGCGCGCGAGGGAGAAGTTCCGCGGGAAAGGCTCTCTTGCGATGCGAGGTCCGAAGCACCGGTGGACCTCGCCCTCCTCTTCTTCGAGCCGTCGGGATCTCTCCAGGGCGTCGAGGCGGTCGCGGGCGTCGGGGCCGAACGTCGGGCCTAGATCTCCCAGCCGGTCGTGCACGCTTCCCCTGCGGGCAGCCGGCGGGTCGGGGTAGTTGTACTGGCCTTCGCTGGCAGCCAGCGCGTTGTTGTAGTTCTGGCCGCCACCGACAGCCGGCGCGTTGAAGCGGCTTGGTCTGGAGTTGATGCTGCTGATGCATGTAAAATGCATACATGAACTTTACATTTTATTACATGTTATTCCATGTTATTTGCATCATATAAGGGTTATATTCATGATTTATATTGAGTTTTAGGGATAATTAACTTGCATCATATAAGGGTTATATTCATGATTTATATTGAGTTTTGGGGATAATTAACAACTTCCCCATTTTAAATCTAACGAAACTAATTTGCCTTTGAGGAAAAAAGTCTATGGAGTTGTTTCAAACTTTTAAATATATCTAGGATTTGAAATGATTTCGAAGGGGGAGTGTTATGTAGAACGACCAGCCAGGAAGATCCGAGATACGATCAAGCAAGGAGTATTTGGTAACTGTCGGTCTTAAGATCGTGGGTCGCAGTTGTTCTGTCAGGCTTCTTAGACATCGTCTCAGGTGGATCACAATCAGCTGAGACAGCTGAGTTTTAATAAGCTACTAAAAAGCAATTGAAGTGATGCCAAGGAAGCTCTAGGTATATCCAAGTGTCTAGCAGGAACTAAAAGCGACATGAATACATATCTTGACCAGGCTGCCAGGCAAGGTGTTAATCAAACCAAGCGACGGAACATATACCGCCTACCCACGTGGGCAGGCCACCAGAACAAAAATACAAAGTCACAGGAAAAAAAGGAACAGAAAATACCAGTATAATATTAAAATTTCACAGCATATCACAATAACAATAAGTAATAGTAAAGCTAGAAAGGTTGTGAACAAAGCATGTTTTCCAGCGCATATGTGAAGAATCACGACGATGAGACAGCAGTGTACAGATGTTCATAATACAGTACGAGAATAATAAACCATGCCAGGAGGCAATCAAAATCTGGAGTCTAGAAACCGTCTCTCTCTATGAACAAGGGGGCTCAAGAACATAGCTTGACAGTGCCTTGAAATGGGTTCTGATGTGTCCCAGACAACCCAGCGGGCCTCACTGGAAAAGAAAACAGAGCACAGTTTAAGATTACTCAGTGGGATAGAATTCAACATTGGTTCGTAGAAGCTAGATGTGCATTTTCATATCAATGAGTAACTTCACCTGCTGTTGCGGCGGCTGCTGCGCAGCAGCTGGTTGCTGGTAATTGGGATATCCTGCATAAGCTCCATAACCATACATGTTAGGGTCTTGAGGTTGTGCATACCCACCATAAGCCTCATAACCTTGTCCATAGCCACCATAGTAACCAGCTGCACCAGCGCCGGCACTTGCCCCCCACTGGTTGGATTCTTGCTGGGGCTGAAAATGTTCACGTATCATAATGTTACCTCCTTTAGCTCCAATATACAACTTGAACAGCATATAACTTTAAGAAGCAGCAATATTTCACCTGAGACTGTTTGTTCGAAGGGCTTCGTCCCCATGAAAGCCTCACATTCTGCCCACCGATCAAAGTCCCTTGCAGCATTAGAAGAGCTTGCTCAGCAAAAGGCCTGAATATGCAGTGAGAAGAGTATCTTAGACGAAAGTACTTTAGAAATCTGCCAAGGGGACCATGGAAGTATTAAATAATCAATTTGACCTGTTAACAAACTGGACAAAACCACATCTCTTCCCAACAGGGATCTTGACATGGACAACTTCTCCATAAGGAGCGAAAACTTGTTTCAAGGCATCTTCAGTGACATTGGGGTCAAGGCCACCAACGAATATCTGGGGTCAAACAGACTAAAGAGTCAACAAAAACTGAAACAATTAATTATGTACAGAGAAGTAGAAATAATAACGCACAGTGGTATTGCTAGGATCATTGTCAGACTGAGCTCCTTGAGTATTTGTATTTGGTACTGTAAATGAAAGCAAGAAAATGAAGGAAATATAATGTGAGACTCATCAAATATCAAAGGTAAACATGAATGCATAGCATGCAATAGTTCGGTTAACATACACTACACAGTGACATTCAAACAGTTCCAGACATTGTGTAGCACAAGGCAACTTGGAGCATCTAAATTGGCCCAGCAACCAAGTAATCATCAAGAGTCGTAATAAGTTTGATAAGTAAATATTAAGCCAGGGGACCAGGCTAAACATGCCGAGTTCACATTAGAAATGGATCCTATATTTCATTAACCAGATTAACAATGCAATGAAGACACCAAATAATGCTAGCAAGCAGTAAATCAATAAATATGAAATATACGATAATACAGACATAGCAAGGATATACCAAAACCTATTTCGATTGCCAAGTGGAAAGAGTAAAACAAGGTAAAATTAAAACATAGAAATAATGAACATGGTGAACTGTTTAAATTTCAGGTTCAACCATCGAATCCATATCTCAGTTTAGCAGGTTTAGAGTGGCAATGAAAAGATGAGATAAAAAGCCCTGCAAAAAACAAGTTATGAAGCAGGATACCCACGAAGTTCAAATGATAAATATAACATGATGACCAGAGAACTGTAAGAAAAAAATATTTAACAACTACAAAAAGGTAGATAAGAATTACTAGCAAAAGGTAGTATCGTTTGGTTATATGAAATTTTCT
Organism: Poa pratensis; assembly: GCA_947311845.1. Lineage (NCBI taxonomy): Eukaryota > Viridiplantae > Streptophyta > Magnoliopsida > Poales > Poaceae > Poa > Poa pratensis. The sequence continues at coordinate 99,347,155 of CAMZMU010000128.1, read as the reverse complement.
TCACAAAAAATGGCTATATCCCAGCTTAACACAGTCTCAGTGCAAGGGAATGGGATTCAATCCCTAAACTGCCAACTGTAATGAAAGAAGAAAGCACAACACGACATGCCAGTTTTGTGTGCATGTGTGCATAGCACAGATCATTCTTTTTATACACAGGGAAAATGTGTTCTAGAGATAAACATATAAATGCAATTGACCTTGAAGTAACCAGGATAATGATGTAAACAGCAGAGGCGGAAATGGATTTCAAATTTAGGACAAAAATGATTTACACTGACCTAAATGAGGCCACACATTACACAAGGATGTCACAGCTCAAGTCAAATCCAGGGCTCCTATATGAACAGAGCCTGTTGACATCCTGCTTCCAGATAACATGAGTTTCATGAGTGCACTATTATCTATTGTTCTAATTATAATGAATTAAATGATTTGAATTCACGCAGGGACGATCATACTAATGAAGAATGTCTTGCAGGTTAAAAAAAGAACCTAGCTTCAGTTTGTTCTCACACAAACAAGTAAAACAACAAGATAAAAAAGAAAAAGTAAAGGCACCCTCAAGCATATCAATCAGGCACCAATAAGAAAGTAAATGCATATACGTAATAGAAAATAGCTATTGCGGGAACAGGAGATTGACAAATTTACCTCTCTCCTGACCCCCTGTTGTTTTTCTATTTGCTGCTGGACCAATGCGCATAGGTCTGGAAGAACAAGGCATTCCATTCATTTCAGTCATTGCACGAGCTTGCTCTGCAGGATCACCAAACTTGACAAATCCATAACCCTTTGAGCGCATTGTCATTTTATCAGTTACAACTTTGGCGCCCTTAACTGAAGGGTAATGGACCCTAAATGTCTCTTGTAACATGTAGTCTGTAACATCCGCTGCCAGATCCCCAACAAAAATTGTATAATCCGGGTATCGTCACGCTTTTCACCAGCACTGGCCCAATTCAGTCTGTATGCCATCTCAACATTTGGCATCATTTGTCCATTGTAGGCCTGAAGAACTCGCTCAGCAGCTGCATGGCTTACAAACTCGACAAAGCCATAACCCTGAAGTTGTCCAGATACCTTGTCACGGATAAGCTTCACAGCTTGAACCTGCAAATTAACACAAAGATCATATTTAGCAACTATACACATTGTTACATGGCCTGCAGAATGTCCAAACATGTGCAAAAAGGTTAATAAGTAGAAACGAATTGTTCAGTTAACTAGAGAATGTACTTTTTTTATTTCACGAGACACAAGCTGTGCTCATACCGTCATAAAAATTTCAAAATTGTACTGAGATAAGTTTAACTTCTCAAGAATCACAGCTAAATCAGCAACAGTTTGATTTTCTTTCGTTTAAAAAAGGAAACGCCACAAAGAAGGTAGTGTCCTAATGATTGATTCCTCGCTTGTTCTACCATCACAACAAAATCACCCTTTGCCTAACCTTACATCGAGAGCCATGATCCGTACACCACTAATTCGACGCCAAGCGGAATAAAACCACGGGCAACGAAATCACCCATTAACAACAACGACGCGGGCATCCACTAATCGGGACAGGCGTGACCTAAATCACGCGCGAATAAGTCTCGCATCAGATCGATCGTTCGATCGGGAAGAAGGAATCTCGCATCGGATAGGGTCACATACCTCCCCGGTGCTCGCGAAGCAGCCGTAGACGTAGTTCTCGTCCATCCAGTACTGCAGGTCCCCGATCCAGAGCGTCCTGACCTCGTCCGCGGACGCGGGGGCGGCCTGAGGAGCCTGTGGCGCGGCGTAGTACTGCTGCGGGGCGGGCGCCTGCCCGTAGGGCGACGGCTGTGGCGGTGGCTGGCCCCACATCGGCTGCGGCTGCTGCGGTGGCGGCTGCCCGTACTGCGGCGGAGGCTGCTGCGCGTACTGTGGCACCGGCGGCGGGATCGCGCCCCAGTGCGGCGGCTGCCCTGCCGCGCCCTGGGGGGGCATGCCGGGCTGCGGCTGCGACGGCGGAGGCTGCTGCATCATGGCGAGAGACCGGAACCCTAGGAGAGAGGGGAGAGACGGGAGAGAAGATGGGGATTTCAGGGTTGGGAATCGGGATTTGTTTGTCCGTGCAAGGAAAATTCTCTTATTACCCGTGCGCGAATAGCGGTGGTGTCTTTGTCCATCTCATTATTTATATTATTCTTTTTTTTTATACAAGAGGCTGCGTGATCAAACAGGAAAAAGAAAACACGTAGGCACACACGCACACGCTAGAAACTTCCCTGGAGCCTGCCACCGATCTGCTCGCCGCCGTCCACCACCACCGGAACGATCCTGGAGCGGAGGAAGACGAAGCCACCGCACACCCGAAGCTGGACGAAGCCCCATTGCAGCAAAGCTGCGTTGAAGACCGCAGTAGCCATCCGACCCGAAGACCGGAATCTTCTCCTATGAACGACCATCAACGGGGAAATCTCCCGAGCCAGCGCCAGCTTGTCGACGCCGCGAGACGACGACGACACCACCCATCCTCCACCAACCCAGCCGAAGAAACGGCAGCGCCAAGGAGCCCGAGCGCCAACCTCCATAGCGTTGAAGATCTCCTGTACAGCCGACGGAAGAAACCGGCGCAAAGCACAGATCCCACCGGCAAACCCCCAGCACCCCCACGGCAAGGCCAGGAGAAGCCTCACAACGACGAAGAAGGGGGCGAGGGACAAAAGCTCAAGAGAAAGGCCGCCACCTTCGCCGCGGAGACCCAGCCCAGAGCACCAACTCCCACCAGATCGACGGATCTGGGGGCACCCAACGCCAGATGCTTCACGGCTCCGCCAGACATGGCCTCGCCGTGATGGGGAAGAAGCACCGGCCACCTTATACCACACCGCCGCCGCCACCACCACCCTGCCAGCGCCGAAGGGGAGCCTTACCCTACTATCTACAAGCCTCGGGCACAGATCGACGGCCCCTCCACCCTCCCACCGCCACAAGGACAGCCGGAGAGGGAGGCGACCGGCGATCCGCCGTCGGCGGAGCAAGGGATCTCAGCGCCCTTCCTTTCCCTTCTCACGAGTATTGTTCACGAGAGGGGAAAGTTGGAAACAGCTGAGTATACGTTTTAACTCTATTTATTTATTCTATAGCGAAGACTTGTGTCGTTGTCCGCTTTGTTTAAGTACCTTGAGAACGTTATTCGACAAGGTCTTGGTTGGGAAAAACTTTAAAAAAGATTTTGATTGGGAACGAAATATGGAGAGAGAAGGAATTTAAATAAGTACAGAATATTAAACCTGCAAAATCAAAAAAATAAAAGTTATTTGCCACACATTCTTTCACGGCGAACCAAAAATAGTAACGTTGGATCAATGGAATCAATCCCACGCGATACGCAAACAACAATCGAAACGATCAGCAATAAAAAACAAGCAACACCTCGATACGGCGACCCATCTTGGGACGAACCTCACGATAACTCTTAATCTCAAATTCTAATCTGTATTACATGGCCGCACTTGGCTATTTATATTAGCATAGCCGACTCTCCTGACTTGGCTCTCAAGCAAAACAAAATTAGGAAACATAAAAATAACGTGATTCTTTCCTAAACCGAAAATAAAACAAACTGAACAAATATGGACTCTAAAATGGTGTGCCATCTTCAAGTGTATCTTGGCTGCAGGTGGCCCCCATCCGGACTCCTTCAAGCACATGATACACCATGAACTAAGAAACCTGTTTGTCACGTCTTTGATCTTCTCCTTGCGTGGCAGGAACAGAAACAACAGCCGTCTCTTGACAACATCAGTAGAAGAGAAAAGAATATATGCAACACTCATAGGACGTGTCGTATCACTCTTTTAGCCTTTTTCCTGTCCAAAGGTTTAAGTGTTGGTAACGTCAACCAATCAATCATCATAATTGACTTGTGTATTGGGATATGTGCGGCGTCAACAAATTTCAAAGGCACCTAAATGTCACGAATCGCAAAGACATACTCGATTGCCTTGCGATAGATCAAAGTAAAGCTTATGCAGTCGCTAAGATCTCTTACGCATGTCAACTTATCATCTAGTGATGAGAATTTTGTAAATCAAAATTGTTGACTGTGCGGGATAGATAGTCAGATGCGTAAGAAGACCAACCAATTGTGACCATCCACTGCTGCAATTTTGGTGTCCTTGTTCTTCTGTTAAAAAGTATTAAGGAATTTCTTCCCTTTAACGTATTTGGTGTACGTCTAAAATGTCGTAAATCAGAGTTACACTCTTTAGTATGATGTTGGGCATAATCAGGTGTAAGACAAAAAACAAAACAATTTTACTTGTGAAACTAACAAATGAGTAAGACTTATTTTTAAGAATCCAAACATATTACGTGAGACAAATTCTTCTGGTTGTGTGTTCCATCAGCTCTATGGGTTTCTCTGTTCTTGTGGGTTGATTGTCAACAGTGGCAGAGACAAGCCCCACGCAACAGGGGCATTGGCCTGGGGCGTGGCAAAATATTTAGTGTAGTTCTTACGCAATTTTTGATGTAATCAAGGTAGCAAACGCCTTTACATCAGGGTTTAGAGGAAATGGCCCAGGGCGTAAAAAATCTTGGCTCTGCTACTGAGTGTCGAGTTACGTTTACTTTGGATTTTTTTTAATGTTCGGGTGGCATCATGTGTATTTATGTGTTGTAACTCTGTGTATTCATTGATGAATTTATCCAGGGCCAGGACAAAGGAGACAGATGCATAGGAACCGAAAAGCCCCGGTCAACCCACCGTCGGTAAGGAGACATGCTTCTCGCATCTGATTTTATGGAGGTGAATCATTTTTTGTACGGTCCATCATTGGCGGAGCCAGGACCTGAATCATGTGATGTCATTTCAAATAAGTGATATCAAATACATGTGCTTTTACCAGTTTTTTAAAAATTTCTTCATGATTTATGCTTGTATACAAATGATTTGCCAAAAACATGTAACTACCACACAACTCTCAATGTGGCTCTGCCATTGTGGTCCATGTCAATCTCGTTTCCAACTCCGTGTTGTTGTTGTGTTGCTCGGGACGGTGAAGACCACGTGCATTACTTGCGAGAGGCCATGACTTTTTTTTTGAATTTAACAATGTATAAATATAATAAGCTAGCAAGCCGCCTCATTAAAAACCTTCCAGTCCCTTTCGGTACCCTGTTAAGGAAAAGAGTGCGTAAAAAACTTGCAGCTTTAACCGTTTACAATAGTTAGAGCATCTCCAACAGCAGCGCTAAAAATGCCGCGCGCCCAAGAAACCGCCGATATGGCGCGCGCGCACCCGTTTCGGCGTCTCCAGCAGCCACGCTAAAACTCCGCGCGCGGTAAAAAGGGGCCAGCGCGCTGGCCCGAGCGGTACTCCTTGCGCTGAATTTGGGGCGGCCGCTCCAGCGCGCGCGGTCGAAAAGATATTCCCGCGAATTGAACCAACCGCCGCCGGATCTGAATCCTCCACCCGCGCGCGCCTCCGTCCCCATCTTCGCCGACGACCATGGCGCGCGAATAGACCAGCCGCCGGCGCTTCCGCCGCTCGTCCCCTGCGCGTCGCCGGCTGTACCGCTGGGCAGCTCGCCGCCGCGTCGATCTTGCCCCGCAGCGCCACCGACGCCAATCCGGTTCCGCCGCCTTCCGCCTCTACTCCGCACCGCGCAGTTCCTCCGGCGAGCTCCTTGGTCCAGCGCCTTCCTTGGCGGTCGTCGAACCTCCGCGCTCCTTGGTCCAGCGCCTTCCTTGGCGGTCGTCGAACCTCCGCCCGCGCAAGGTGTTTGACAAAATACTTGCAAGGTATGTTTGTTGTTCTCTAAATTTTTAGTTTGTAGATAGTTGAAATAACTAGTTGTAGGTAAATAACTAGTACAAATTCATGTTTGTAGATGAGTTCGTCTAGTGACGATTCATGTTTGTCCTCCGATGAAGAATTTGATGAAGAACTTGATATGCAAGAGGAGGAAGAAATGGCTATGATCCTTGCTATCCGTGCTAGGAAACGACCAAAGCACGGTGGTTCAGTCATGGGTCGCCTAAAATTGTGGAGGGAAAGGATGGGTCGCCTAAAATTGCATGTTTGGTGTGAATGTTGTTTGCGCTAGGCGCGCGCGGTGGAATTTTTAGCGCCTCTGCTGGAGCTAGAAATTGTGCAGCCGCGCCGCGCTAACTATAGCGCGTCTGCTAAAGCAAAACAGGCGCCGCGCGCGCTAAATCGCAAATCTGGCGCTGCAAAAAAAAATATAGCGCGCCGGCGCGTAGCGCTGCTGTTGGAGATGCTCTTACATCGTTTGCAATTGCAGCCCTAATATAGAGGGGAACACGAGTTTACAAGAGTCCACAACAAACACAAATGGTTAACCGACCAACACTACAAAAAGAAAAACTTTCACAAAAAATCCACCTCTTAGCTTCTACCATGATGGCATCAAGCACACTAGCCTCCGGGTGAGCAACTCGGTTGAAGGCCCTATTGTCTCTCTATCCAAATAGAGCGCAAGACTAGCAGCACCAAAGATCTAAGTTTGGGCGCCTCCTTAGCCGGATAGTGCCAACTATACGTACCAATGAGTTCTGTCGCGCAATAAAAAGGAAAAGAGTTCTGTCATGCAACAGATATGTAATACATTTTGTTTCTGCGAGAAAGATAAAGACATACGTTGAACATACTTCAATATAACCCCCAGTCTTTTGCTCTACACCATCAGGAGGTATGATCTCATCTCACACCTTCTCACTGTTTCCTTGGCGAAAATAGTCACCCCAGACGCGGGACACCTGGTCCAGGATCTGCTCCATGACCACAGGGGAGCACGCCACGAGATGCCTGAACCCATCGGTTCTCATGACGGCGCCAAGCATGTCCGGCGAGGCCACGAAGCCGATGCAAGCCCGCCACAGCTGCGAGCAGCCGTGCTGCTCCGCCAAAACCAAAGTACTCGCCACCGTATCGACATCGATAGTTTCAGCTAACTTGGTCTCACAGATGGTACCGGTCCGCGGCCACGAGCATGTGCTGCATCGCCGCAGCTTCATAAGATTTGCTGTTCTCGGGCAGACAGTCCGTGTAGATAAAGTGAAGCAGCGCCTCGAACATCGCGGGCTTCATCTCTTCTATCTGGATGCACCGCGCGGCGTCTTCCTTCATCGGACCCAAGAGCTCCGCCTTGAAGACCGGTGACCGTACCGCCAACACGCATCTGTGGGCACGGAACAGTTGCCCATTCTTCAGCATGTCCTCAAGATGCTGGTGCAGAAATGCTGACGGCCTGGTCGGCTTCAAGGTCCAACCTTTTGGTTCGCCAAAATTTGGCCCAATTTTCCATCTGTTTCATATGCTGCCAAAACTTTGGCGAAATCTCCTCCACTCTGGAGGCGTGGTGCTTGCTTAAACATGGTCAGTCCACGGGCAAGGAACTCTGTCACCAAGCCGTGGTAATGGAAAAATGTAGCAACTATTGGCCTGGCAATTTTCGACACGAACCAAACTGTGCCCACCAACCGAATTCATGTCAACATCTTCTATATGAGACCCTTGTATGACAGACAGCACGCACCTGATTGTCAAGCAATAGTTGTCGAGGCACAACGGGTTCTTCAGCCAGGACTTGGTGACGAAATTGTGGTAGCCCCGGTTGTCGCTTGGCGCTTTGAAGATATCTGTTGCACTGTATTTTACTGGCAAGATCGAACTTCCATCTTTCTGCAGGATGCTTAGGCTGCATTTCACCCGGACACCCATGGCTGCCCAGAGAAGATGCAGGAAAACCGATGCGCAGGGAGCAGAGCCATTCTCCTTGCAACCGTCCGGGTAGAACCTCACGATCCAGTGGCAGCCGCCGCCGCTGAAGATGCTGGAGCTGACATGCTTGCCGACGCCCACACCGTCGAGCAGCGAGTAGCTGGTGACTCTGAAGTCTTGGGTTGCGGTAGCAGCTTCCGTCAGGCTCACCGACGATGTCTTGGGCAGGCGGCGCCATCCTTTCGAGGAAGCTGAGATCTGCCATGGCCAGGAACACTTGCTGGAACAGATGTTGCTGAAGCGCTGCTGCAGGTTATTTAGAAGAAGGCTTATATACAGAGAACTGGAGGCATAGTTAGCCGCACAATTTATAACCAGCAGGCCGTGCAGGAATAAGAATTGAAAGGTTGCATTAATCTGAACAGCTTGGGACATTTCATATTCCCATGCGCCTGGAATATCAGTGGCCACCTTAATTATGGACGGTGACATCAAGAAAAGGGACTACTAATAGCATGATTATTTGGTACTCAGGGATAAAAACGGAGTACTACATCCTGCTGACATCTACAATATATAACGCTTCCGAAAAGGGCAGAGATGGTTCAGGCTAAAGCATGGGTAGTAGACTAAAGAATGCTGTTTTACAGTTTCATTGCTTTACATTACAAAAAATGCAGTTCCATTGTTTTGTTAGATAAGAAGCGGTGTTGAACTGGTTGCTCATATCAGCGATCAGGCGATCAGTAAACATATTCAAGAATCAGGACAGCATGCAAACAGATTGAAATTCCGAAATCAAGAAAATAAAAAGGGAGAAGGATGCCAAAACCTATAAGAGTTCTTATTAAAACTCACTGCATGCTGCTAAAGAGTCATTCTGTCATGTAATGTATACAAACAAAATTGCATTAGAAGTCTAACGCAAAAGATATAACAGTGACATACATGAACACAGACATCTGAACCAGACTAAAATTCAGTACTGCTGTTTAGCCCATAATAAGGTGTCATCTTATTCTACTTCTCAGGAGACTTATCTTTCCAAATGCTGGACACCCTGTCTAATATGTCCTTCATAATCAACGGGCAGCTTGCTACGAGATGCTTGAATCCTTCCGTTTCTATGACGGGGCGAAGCATGTTTGGCGATGCCATGAACTGGATGCAAGCTTGCCGCAGCTGGGAGCAATGGTGTTGCTCTGCTAAAGCTAGTGTGGTTGCCACTGTCTGAACATCAATTGTTTCGCTCAGCTTACTTTCACACAGCAACCTTAGCCTGTTGACTCCATACCGATCCGCGGCAACAAGCAGGTGCTGCATAGCCGCAGCTTTGCCATCCTTGCAGTTATCAGGCAAGGAGTCTGTGTAGATGAAGTGAAGAAGCGCCTCGAAAATCAGAGGCTCCATGTCGTCGATGTCGATGCACTGCGTGGCCTTCTCTTTCATGGGACCAAAGAGCTCGGCCCTGAAGACCGGAGAGCGAAAAGCCAGAACACACCTATGAGCACTGAACAATTGGCCACCCACATCAAACGTGACATCCGCACCTTCTCCGTCATTCATCATGTTCTCGAAATCTTTCTGCAGGTTCGACGGTGGAACCGTGATCGAACTCGTCTCGACATCCTGGGTACGAGACTCTTTGGCGACAGTCAGCAAGCACCTGATGGTCAGGCAGTCATTGTGGAGGAACGGCGAGCCCTGGATCTTGGACTTCTCGATGAACTTGATGAATCCCCAGTTGTCGCTAGCCGGAGAGAAGGTATGCTTCATGCAGGCGTTGGTTACCTGGGAGAGCCTGCCGTCCTCTCCATGAGGTTGAGGGTGAACCTGGCCCGGACGTCCTTGTCGCGGCTGCAGTAGTAGAGGAAGGCGGAGGCGTTGCCGACGCAGGTGGCCGTGGAGCCGTCCGGGTAGAACCGGACGGCCCAGTCGAGGCCCCCGACGGTGAAGACGCGGGAGCTGACGTACCTGCCGACGCCCATGCCGTCGAGCAGCGAGTAGCCCGTGACCCGGAAGTCGTGGACCGCGGTGACGGAGTCCGTCACGCTCATGGACGACGTCCGGGGCAGGGTGTGGCCGGGCGGCGGGAAGGCCAGGTCGCGGGTGTGATCACCCATGGAAGGAGGAGGCGGGGCGATCAGCAGAGGGGATTCTGGGGCCCGGCATCCATGGGCGCATTGCAGGGTCAAGCGGATCGGTCCCGACGGTCTCACCGGCGCGCGGATCGGCGGGCACCGTGGGGGAGGACCATCGGGGACCGATTCGGGGGAAGATCCGCCGCGCGCGCGGGGGCGGCGCGTCAGGGGAGGTGGTAGGGGTTGAAGCCCTCCCCTAGCCTCCGCGAAGGGCAGCGTCGGATTCCCCCCTTGCGTGGGCGCCGGAGCCGGAGGCGGGGAGCGTGGAGGTCGCGGCGGCCGCCGGAGGGGAGGGGGAGGGGGAGGAGGAGGAGGCGGATGACGAGAGGAAAACCCCCGAAATTGAACGGAAATTGCTGAGCTCTGCACAAGAGAAACCTCTGCGCTGACGTAAGCGATGGTCTGTGGGCTGCCTCTGCCTGTGATGATGAATAACCTATTCGGCCCAAAGTCTGAGTTATTACCTTAAAAAGAAATGGACGTAGACTCCGCGAATGGCGCTTTCGGGCCTGAGACGTGTCGCGCAGGGAGCGACCCTAGCCGACGAGCGAGGCAATGGGGCGTGACTCATGGGGCACTTCCGCTGCCCGGTATAAATGGTTTTTCCTTTTTCCTCTATGGCGAAAAGATCCCTGGGGAGCCATGATCTCATTTCCTTGTATTTTAGTCTATAATGACTAAGTTTTGTCTCACGTTGCTTCAGTGATGGTGCTAGGAATCTATCTCCAACCTCGATCCCAATAGTGTTGAGGAGCTAGTGAGCTTTGGTGGTGTTTTGCGGATCGTCATATGTGGCATTTTTGGTTGTCAATGTCAGAACGGCTTTGACTGCGACAGCTAACACATTGAGAGAGGATCGTGTTATCCTCTCGGGTGGTGCTGAAGCGGGGAAAGACGTTGGCTCGTTCGGTTGGGTCTTGTCATCTAGGGAATCCATCAGTTTCCTTAACAGCTTGCCGCACGTCCCCGGAAGACAATAATCCAATACATGCGTCTTTTAGTTGGACGCAATGGTGTGAGAAAATTGCAAAAAACCACCACAATTGGTGGTTAAGCTTCAAAAAATCACCGGCTTTCATTTAATTCGCAAATCACCACCACTATTCGTTGACACGTTGCAAAAAACCACCACTTCTTCGCTAACCGTCCGCGACGCTCAGTTAAGTATGAAACTGGCAGACGGGGCCCACATGTCATCATCTCCAACTTTCGCAAATCACCACCACTATTCGTTGACACGTTGCAAAAAACCACCACTTCTTCGCTAACCGTCTGCCAGTTTCATACTTAACAGACGGTTAGCGAAGAAGTGGTGGTTTTTTGCAACGTGTCAACGAATAGTGGTGGTGATTTGCGAATTAAATGAAAGCTGGTGGTTTTTTGAAGCTTGACCACCAATTGTGGTGGTTTTTTGCAATTTTCTCCAATGGTGTTGATCCGCTAAAGCTAGCGTGGTCGCAACCGTTTGCACACCAATGCTCAGGCACAATTTCTCTTCACACATCCTTTTTAACCTGACCACCCCATACCGATCTGCAGCAACCAGCAAGTTCTGGGTTGCCGCATTTGTACCAACATACAAGTTATCCGGTAGCGAATCCGTGTAGATGAAGTGGAGAAGAGCCTCGAAGATTAACGGCGCCATATCTTCAACCTCGATGCATGACGCTGTGCTTTCCTTCATCTGGCCAAAGAGCTCCGCCATAAAGACCGGTGATCGTGCGGCTAGCACGCATGCATGTGCGTCGAACACCTGGTGACCTACTCTGAACTTCACATCCGCACCTTTCCCGTTCTTCAACATGCTCGCGAAGTGCTCGTGCAGGTTCGATGGCGCCATGGCGGGATGACGATCGTGCTCACGGCTTCGGTGTGAGGCTCTTTGATGACCGTGAGATCGCATCTGATTGTGAAGCAGTCGTTGTTGATGCCGGACATGGCATGTGGCAGCTTGGATTTCAGTACGAAGGTGTCTTTTCTAGTTTCTGGGTAAAACATGACGAATTTAAGCATTTTTTGCTGCGGATTTCTCTAGTTTCTTTTCACCATCTTCACTATATTCTACTAGATGATACCCGTGCGTTGGGATGGGGTCTTTTTTAGCGATGTATAGAATAAGAATTCATATATAAAGTTTAAGAAAACTTCGATGTATAGCGGGGCATATCATTATTTAAAACTTGAAAGTCGATAAAAAGTTTATTACATGATCAGAGTACTTGATGAGTGCGTAAAATTCTACCATCTCTATAAATATGTTTGACATCGAAAGGATAGCCGTGACATGTCTCTTTCCTGTTTCATTTATTCAGTTGTGAAAAACAGATGTTCTGATCTAAGTATAATGTAATTCAGTATGATCTGGGTTCATTCATATGCGATGAATACAAGCCCATATAAATTACATGGGTTCGGCATGCTTATTGTTTTATAAGCATAAAAGAAAACACTTCAGCTTGTTCTCGCGACCAATGGCCATACTCTGCACTAGGCGTCAAGCCATCCATAACTGTACACACGACCCCAGTCTGATATATCAGCAGCCAAGTAAGGCCTCGCCAGATTGGTGGAGCAAATCGCACTTGTAGTGAGCTGCACGGAGCTTCTTGTACTTCTGCACCAAGCTAGGCAGGTCCACGTCCTTCTCCAGGAACTTCTCGTGCATCTCCTCAGACTCCTCGTCCAGCTTAGCCATCGAACCTGAGCCAAGAAGCAGCGGCAAGTGTCAGCATGGGTTTGTGTGTGTGTGTGTGAGAAATAGCATCACCTTCCTATACTTTACACCGGAAGCAACCAAGCACACATCAGTGGGTTCAATATGCTCCCAGCTGTATCACTGGCCACTTGTCCAGTGCACAGTTGTGGTGGTAAAAACTCACATGCAGGTAAAATGCGCCGCATGAGTGTGCCTAGTTATGTATGGTATTCCATAGTTATTTACTTCATATCCAGTTGCAAGCCACAAAGTGACAGCCTCGGATGAAAACGTATGCAATAAAGAAAACGCGGGGACTGGAGGCGGCTCTTCAGGGCACCTACTTTGCAGCCTGTTGAGCAGCGCAGCAGGAGAATAGGACCTCATAATCTCGTCCTTCTGCCTTTCCAAGTCGGCCAACCTGTCCTCGGCAGCAGCTAGTCCTGTATTTCTTATTATTGTGCACTGCACATACCACAAACACAACTAGAATTTCAGGGAGGTAACTATCAGGAGCAAACTTTTACAAATAACTTTAGTGCAAGAATGTAGTTTAGTTTTCATAATGGTTTGAATCGAATTCCGATTATTTATAATGACTCGAAAAACACCATGACTAGGGGTGAACTTGAGGGCAGAGGTGAAGAGTACTGAACCTGATTCCTGAGCTCCGAAATCCGCTGCTCCTTGTCCAAATTTTCTCCTGTAAATTCACCATAACCCATAATATTCCATTTAGAGATAATCAAAAGCCCTTTGTATCTTCTTTGTACTTTAGCCAACACTTGATATGGAAACACCAATAATTGATCTGTAGAAATAGAATTAGTAACTCACTTGCAAGCTGCAGTGTCTCCCTCCTAAGCTCACCGCGCAACTGAACATAAAGAACCACACGTGAGAAAACCAACATGATCACTCGTACTAATGTTTTAGGTAAATATTTCCAAGATCAAGCCTTCAGGTAACTCATATATTTTAAATTAAACACAGTCAGCAACAAATATACAATAGAAGTAAAATAATCGCCAAAATGTCATCTGAACTACTCCCTCCGTTCCAAATTAGATGTCTTCCATTTGTCCACATGCGGCATCCGCATGTGGACAAATGGAAGACATCTAATTTGGAACGGAGGGAGTATTTAAGAACATAGAGGTACATACAAAGGGTTCACACCAACCCTCAAAGACACAGATGAACAGTTACGATCTAAACTATTCAATAAAGCTCACAGGAATTTAAGATGTGAATTCATCAGATTTAATCAATTTGTAACATAAAGTAATAAAGCTCACAGGAATTTATGAAGTTAAAACTGGAAGAAAAGAGGCTGCAACAAAAGAAATAAAAACTGACCTACTGAATTATACGTCTATTTATGCTAAAACAGATACACTAGCTACTCCCTCCGTTCACTTTTACAAGGAATTCTAAGTATTTCAATATGGGCTAGATATGGATCAAAATGAGTGAACCTACACACTAAATATGTCTAGATACGTGTATTTTCGAAAAAAAGTTAAAATGCCTTATAAAAGTGAACGGAGAGAGTAATAAAAACCAAGGGATGCATTCTTAACAGTTAGCAATCTGGGCCCACTTTTATATTAGAGCCAACACCAAAAATTACATTACAAACAGTAGCAATCAAGTAGAACAACAATTCAACTATACTACGATGGAGTCAGCAACACAATTGAAAATGGTACATGCAGCACGAAACTTACATTGTTTTGGGTTTTCACTTGATCAAGTGAATTGAGAAAAGCATTATATGTCTCTTTGTCTTTTAACAGCCTTTGCAATTCATCAAGACTGCACCAATAAAAAAGCAAGAACAGTATAACATAGTTATGTATTCCAAACTAATAGCATCATATCACAATGTAATGATATGTATACAGGAATAGTGTGCAAATGCACAGGCAGTAAACATATGGAGATTAGAAACATGATAAACAACCATGCATAAGTGTTCCTTCCACATTCTATAGCATATATACTCCCTTCACGCTTACACTAATTGCATGCCTTCTGTACATTTATTTTATACTCATCAGTGGTTCATCTATAATTTGGCATGCTTTATGTACATTTGCTTTCTACTCATCAGCAATTCATCTATAATTTACCTCTAGAATCAACCTAAAAAATCTTTCTACTTAGCTATGATCATCTGGCTTGGCTAAAAAACGTAGAGGGTCAAAGAATTTTTCGTTCTTCCATGGTCCATGTTATTTTTATCTCTGCAATGCCGCTGTCATTTTGTAAAAGAGAAGGTATGCTCAAGACCGACTGCGATGTCCGGATATTAGAACGACCATGTAGCAAGAACCATGGCACATGGATGAATCATCTGACTCTGTTCAATAATCATTGCCACATTTTCTCATAACTAAGACAAGATATATAGCATATGCACAGACGATATTATTAGCGCTAGAAAAAGCAACACGTCAACTTTGGGTTTGTTTAGCAAGAGTGTTATGAATTATGTCTTGCAATAAGCCAATAATTTCCGATATAAATTGCTAACAACAATAAGAAAAACCTGAAAAAATTCAAATCATTAAGGGAAGATGCAAATTTAATCCTAAGGTAGCATCACCACTAAATTCTAGCTGCTTTACATAGTTGTATTTTCATATTATATCCAGCATTGCCAAATAGTGAAAAGATTCTCCAAATGTGTAAGGTGCTAGATAAAATATATTTCTTTACAGCTTATGGATGCAGTAATCTTCTGCCAGAAAAGCGAAATTATTGAAATTTTGGTTTTCCACTCCTAAATGGAACGGAATATGTTCAGCCTTGATTCCATTATTGTAGTGTGGTGCACCACAAAAATTTACAACTTATAAAGAAAAAATTCATTGCATAGAAAAATAGTTTACCAGGTTAAAAAATTTCCAATTTGAAGATTAAATAAACGTTGTAATTTATATTCCGTAATTCAGATCAGGTAAGGTAAATATGCAAATACAGTGAGGCAAAAAGATGCAAGTAGCGACAGAAAAGAAGGCCAATACTATACCCCTTATCCTTCAAACGAGCAATTATCCCTGCAGCCTCAGCTGGAGATGGTTCGCGACGTGATGAAGACTGTGGATGATCTGAAGCTCTTTGATGTGGACTAGCACTGGAGGAGGTGGGCGTGTATGGATGTGAAGATGAACCTATCACCGAGGGAGGGTACCAAGATTGCGTAGATATGTCCTGGAAATTAGGTTCAGGCTGCTGCTGCTGAGAGCTGCTGATAGCATTCATTCAGCAAAGCCAAAGGAAGTAAGCAAGACAAGTAAAAAGTTTTCAAAGCAACCGTAACAGAAAATATACATTGTCAGTTCACATATACTGTTCTTATAATTTAGTGTAATAGAAGATCCAACCATCGGAAAATGAAAAAATAGTAGTTAGCCGAACTCTCTTTGGCTAACAACAAATGGTGTAAAGATCGACATAAGCTATACGAGAATGAGAAATCAATGGCAGTTAACTACACTATTTTCCAAAAATATTTGGATTACAATTGACGTTAACCTACCCGGAAACTGGAATTCTCCAGCTCATTGCGCAAAAGCAATCTGCATCAAAGGAAATAGAATGTGTTATGTAGTTTGAAATATTCGAACCCTCTTCTATGAAGAATGGAGTTAAGATATAAATATATTCTGATGGAAAATAACTTTTTAAAAGTAATAAACACTTGTGACACAGTGACAGGATGCTAGTATATTCTGGAGAATACAAAAGAGACATGCGTGCCATATCATTATGAACTGATAATTGCATCAACAAACAACTTCGATCAGTTCCATAATCCTATACTATAGCACATTGAATTCCACCCCATCATTCTAACGCCATGCTCGTAATACAATGTGGTAACTTGCTATCTCACATAATCGGCAAGCAGGTGAACAACAGCGAGACGCAAAGAGTAGGCAGCAACAGCTAGCTCACCTCGGACGGAGGTAGTCGGGTGGCGCGGACGGCGGAGACGTACGGCGAGGACGCCGGAATTCGGGCGCGTACGGCGGGAATCAGACGGCCGGAGACGGCTCGTCGGCGGCGGCGCACGATGGGATCTCCCAACCTAACCTCTCTCGATGGGTGGCTCTGTCGCTCGATGGGGACGGAACGGGATCGGGAAAGCATCAGAGTCAAATTCGAAATACACGTTGAAAACGAAAAAGACAGGTCTACATGTACATTTATCTTTTTTGTTTCTCGGCATGACTTTCGATTTGGAACTGAAATTTTTGAAGGTCGTAGACACATTTTTTGTGAAAGTTCAGACTTTTTCTTGATTTTTTAAATTAAAATTGATTTTTGTGAAATGATAGCATTGTAGCACTAGATATATCCACGGGGAAAGGCTGAGGTGTCAGTTTCCTGGTAAATCCCAAAAATCAATAGGCAAAGAGGTACGGAGTACTTGTTTGAGATTTAAGGGCAGCTCCAAAGTTTCCCATGGTAAGAGTATCCTCTGACGACTTTATGTGATAATATGATACCCGCTTTAACTTTTTCTGAAATGCATGTATTTAGACTCGTTTAGTGTGTAGATTCACACTGAAATATCTAAAACATCTTAATTGTGAATGAAGAGAGTACCACTTTCAAAATTCAAAATTACAAATGTTAAGAAATTCTTAAATACATTTTTGGGTGTTCACAAAATTTCTTGTGTGTTCAAATTTCTCTAGAATTTAATACAAATAAAACATAGGGAAAAAAGACAAATTGCTATGTGAATAGTGTTCTTTTTATATTTTTATGACTCTATTCATTTTTGGGGGGGGGGGGGGGGGGGATTTGACGATTTGCCCCATTTTATTTTGCAGTTTGATTATTTGCCACATCCTGTGTCTCTGACATGTGGTGGTCATGTGGCAAATAATCAAATTTCAGATGTAAAGTGGGGCAAATCATCAAAAATCCCTCATTTTGGATATGTCTTATTTGTTTCTTTGCATGTATTGCGAGTTTGGTTCGACGAATTATAGGAGCTGTAAACGCATATCTTGTAAATATCCACATATTTGTTTCAAAAAAAATTAAACTTGCAAATTTAAAATTTGAGGACTGGTATCATGCTATCACTTATGTGTGGTATCATCATATATGCTCTTGTTTCCCGTCTGTACTTTTGCCAAAAATATCAAGCCCCAACAAACTGGCTATTTGATACTGCGGCCGGTTGCGGCCAAACGAAAATTGTATGCGCTTGTTTGCGTTCGTTGGTTGTTCACTCCTGGCCCGCTGTTAGTCACACCTGCCATCCCCACCACTGTCTCTTGTTTCTCGGTTCGATTTCTCTCCCCCACTACCCACTGTCGGCCATCACCGCCTATCCTCTTCCGCTTCGATCATGATGTCCATTCATGGAATGACCCACCGTTGTCGTCATCGTTGTTTCCCCCTTTTTGGGCCCACGCGAGTTGGGTCGGCGAAATGGTAACTGTTGTGCATCTCGTCGCTGCCGCTACATCTAAGCCACGAGATGACTAACATGAGTGGTTATACGTTTCGTCCACAAACAAGAGGGTCAGCTGTTCTTCCACCCTCGGCCACAGAAGCATGCCCTCACCGGTTGTACACGTATGCCCGTCCATGGCCTCGAGTTATATGGTCTCCTTCGCCCACAGAGTGTTCAGTGATTTGCTAAAGATGTCGCAAACTCTCTCCTACGAAGAGTTGTGGATATTGTGTGATCGTTGTTGCATTATGTGGATTGTGCAGATCCTGGCAGATAGATACAACGAGTTCTTGCAATGAATTCATGTGTACACCGTCTGATGATTCGTCTAACGATGACGATGTTCTGATGGTCGCGAATGAAGAGCAAATGTGAATGCATTGCCGCTTTTTGAGGGGAGGGGCGGGGACCGATATCAGAGCATGAGGTGATTGATTGTAACAAGGTTGTCGATCATATTATTCTCTATACTGACTACCGCAAACTGAACATGCCAATACTTCCAGATATCCAGGCATGTGTTCATGCGATTCTTCTGTAGGGAGTGCGTGCCCATGATAACCTATAAGCTTGGTTTTCTTTCTTTCATAAATGAATTAATGCTATTCAGATGCTTGCATATGAAGTTGTTGATGGTCTCATTGATGAGTATGTTCGCATGAATGGTTCCACATGCTTTGAAGCCATGTACAGATTTTGCAAAGCAGTGATAGTTGCTCTCAGTTCTTGAGACAACGAATATCTCTCACACTATCCGAATCATGGCTATTGAAAATAAAAGAATGTTTCTTGACATGCCAGGATGCATCGATTGCATGCGTTGCAAATGGAAGAGCTGTCCATTTTCTTGGCATGGTCAATCTATAAAGCATTTTGGTGAGTACAAAATAATCTTAAAGTCGTGTCATCACGTGATATGTGAATTTGACACTATTTTTCGGCACAGAAATATTCCAAAATGATGTCAACGTGCTTCAACCTCTCGGGAGAACGACATGAAATGGGATAAATTTTGCTAATGAGTAGCTATCCTTCTGGGTGAGTATATTCACACAATAGTGATAGGTTGTGTATTCCTAGAGATAGTGTATGTACATGTTTCTATAGACATACCTCTTTCTTGGAAAGAAAAGAAACTATTTTTTTTACCAGAAGAAGTGAAGTAGTTGGTTGAATTAACGAAAAACCTGCGTTAGCTCTCCCCCCGTGTCGCTCCCCAGGCGACACCGGGGGCTCCCCATCGCACCGCCGTCAAGCCCCTCCTCCCCTGGCCCCCTCGCCGCCGCTGCTGCCGCCGGCGCCTGCCGCGGTGGCGGCGGGCCCCCTGCTGCCACAAAGGCTGTTGGGGGAGGTCTCGGATGCTCGTGTCGTCGGTGTCGCGCCGAAACAGCTGGGGTGCGGAGGTCGCGTCGCCGGCGTCTGGAGGCCAGGGCGGCGGCCCTGGAAACGGCGGAGTTGGCGGCTGTGGTGGCTGCACGGGCGGCGCCATGG
Organism: Poa pratensis; assembly: GCA_947311845.1. Lineage (NCBI taxonomy): Eukaryota > Viridiplantae > Streptophyta > Magnoliopsida > Poales > Poaceae > Poa > Poa pratensis. The sequence continues at coordinate 99,327,622 of CAMZMU010000128.1, read as the reverse complement.
TCGATGCGGCGGTTCTGCTTGCTCGGCCGCGCGGGCCAGATGTGGGCTGGGAGGCCCGATCTGGGCCTGGCAGGCCCGTGTCGTCGGTGGATCCAGTGCCTAGGCCAACGGATCTGGCGAGGAGGGCTGCTCTTGAGCCCTCTCGTGGCTGGGTTCCGGCTGGCCGGAGATCCCAATTCCGGTTGGCCGGCGACGTCTTCTTCTTCTCCGCGGCTCCAGGGCGTGGTGGCGTTGGGCAGCCTTCTGCTGGCTGCACATGTTGGTGGTGGCGAGCAGCGGGTCGGCCGTGACCCTACGGTGCGGCTGATCAGGTGTGGCGTGGGGAACTGCAGGTCGGGAGCGTGCGAGTGCTCTTTGGTCCGCATGCTCCAGGTGAGGGCTGCTCCGGCGACGGTCGGCCGCGACCCTGCACTGCGCAGTTCGGCCACGGTGACGCAGCAAAGGGCTGGGGGTGCAGGTGCTGATCTTCGGCCGGCATGCCCCTAGCTGGAAGGAAGCCGGGCCGGCGGCCCCGGACTGAGGGTCGTGGTGCGGGAGGGCATCTCTCGCCTCCTGCTGGCATGGCGCGGTCGTCGCTGGCGTGAGGTGTCGCGACTCCTGCGACATGTAGATGGAATCGGTGGTCGACCACAGAGCCACGCCCTTGCCTTGCGCTCCCTTGCCCAAGCCCTAGGGCTTGGTGGTCGGGATCAAGCTCCAGGTGAAAACCTTGCACTTCGGTGCCGACGGCGGCGGCGCCCTATGGCGTCGTTCTCCTTCTTGACTGCGTCGTTTGGGAGCTGTGATCCTCTACCGACGCGAGTGCACTAAGTCTCTCCGGGTGAAAACCCAAACTCCTCTGGAGTGGGCGGCGGCGGCGACGATCTCGTCGTTACCTTCTTGGAGGCGCCGCTTGGGAGGTCTTGTCCCTCGTCGGGCGTCGGGTTCGTGAAGGTTGTAGGTTAGCTCTGTGGTCTGGACGGTGGATGCCGGGGCGGCGGCCCCGGACGGTGGTTGTGCGCCGAGGCGGCGGCCTCGGAAGATATTTTGTGGCTTTGTTTAGTGGCTTTTTTCTTTTATTTTTCTCCTCGGTTACTCCTTTGCCCAAGGGCAGTTTGTACATATTCTACCTGCTATTAATCGATAAGCCAACAATTGCTGGATCTTTCAAAAAAAAAAAACCTGCGTTCGTGCTCAGCCACCGACGCGGATCGGCTGGCCCACTATCGTCTCCCTCCACGGAGCAGATATCTCGATCCAAGGCGCAGGTAATTTTGGGCATCGCAGCCGTCCATTCCCCTACCGATCTAACCGTCCAGTGCCCGTGCACGCGGATCGACTGGCCCACCACTGCTCCCCTGCACGCCATTTAAATACTCGCCCTCTTCTCCTCCGTCAGTCACCAACACATCCCGCAATCCCCAATCTCTCTCTGCACTTCCAGCTCTTCTCCGCAACCGCCGCCGCAAGCAATGGACGTCTCCACCGGAGCCGGAGCGAAGGGCAAGAAGGGCGCCGCCGGGCGCAAGGCGGGCGGGCCTCGTAAGAAGTCCGTCACCCGCTCCGTCAAGGCCGGCCTCCAGTTCCCCGTCGGCCGCGTCGGCCGGTACCTCAAGAAGGGCCGGTACGCGCATCGCGTCGGCTCCGGCGCCCCCGTCTACCTCGCCGCCGTTCTCGAGTACCTCGCCGCCGAGGTGCTCGAGCTCGCCGGGAACGCCGCCAAGGACAACAAGAAGGGGCGCATCATCCCGCGCCACGTGCTGCTCGCCGTCAGGAACGACGAGGAGCTCGGCAAGCTGCTCGCCGGCGTCACCATCGCGCACGGCGGCGTGCTGCCCAAGATCAACCCCGTGCTGCTCCCCAAGAAGACCGCCGAGAAGGCCGTCAAGGAGCCCAAGTCGCCGAAGAAGACCGCCAAGTCCCCGAAGAAGGCTTAGAGAGAGAGCAGATCGTGTTGATTTCAGTACCCTGTGTAGTGCTTCGGAATAGTGTTGCTGTTTGGCTATGTTGCTGATGTAATTTCCTGATGTGTTGTGCTAAGAAAAAAAATGTCAGGAATCTCCCTGACTTGCCTAAATTCTTTGCGTCGTTGTGTGTTCTTATACAGTTATACTACAGTGCTATGGATTTGCAAATTTGCTTGCCCTGGTTACTGGAAGTGAATGACTCGCAAAAGTCGGGGAAGACTGAAGATTCGTCTCAGACCCTTCCAAGTTGCGAGCATTGCAATGGGCTATTTCCATCTCCTGCGATCTCATTTTCTTCAGACCGGTCTCATGTCTGAATGCCATTGTAGTGCTCGGTTGACGCTGCTTAGATCTGTGTTCTGAAATTCCCAAGAACGCATAGGAGTAGCTACGATTAATTAAATGTGGTGTGCTTCAGAGTGTTGCTTCTGATCTGTACAATTTTAATGGAGTAATGAGCTCTGCTTAGATGCTGTAGGCCCTTGCGGCCGCTTTGATTTGGTTATTTTCATCCAGTGGCTTGCGCGCTTAATTGCAGAGGATGTGCAAAATTTCCCAAAGTTTTCTTTCTGTGGCGGGTGTTCGAAATATGGCGGCGAGATTTCCCGCTCAGGTAACATCTCGAAAAAAATTGTTTTCATTTTGCGCGCTCTCTCAGGTGTGGAACTAGTGGGTAAGCGCCCGAAAATATTTCATTTGGCGCCGAAATTTCCCGCTCTCGTTTCAGTTCAGTTTCAGGGAGTTGGGCGGGCAGCCGAAATCTGCATCCTCGCGCCACTGCTACTGCTGCTTTATAGCATGTACAATAGTGGGTTTATAGCTCGCCTACGTAGCACTTTTATCTATGTGGAGGAGAGACAAGGAAAAAGAGATGGAGTGGGCTCTCATGCAAGAGCCAGCCTCTACGCGTGCTCCTAGATAAAAACATTAAATGTGAGGAGAGATAAAGACACAAAGTTGGGAAACACTAACCTAATAGCCAACTCTATTATATGAGCTAACTATAAACCTAACTTCTAATGACATGACAGTTTCGTATAGCCGGCTGTTGGCTCCACTATTGAACTTGATTAGCTGTAATGTTCAGATCCGAAAGAAGTGTCAGGAATCTCTATGACTTTCGTGTTTTTATTGCTATGTTGTCTATTACTGGAAGGGAAGCGCTAGTATAAGTTGGGGGGAAAATCGAAGATCTTCTTGTATATATTGCTATGAATTCCCTTCAAAGTTTCTGCAGTGCTCAGTTTTGACACTGCTGTACGTCGCAACGTCGCCCCTTCCAAGATTTTTTTTTCACAAATATTTTCAAAAACATTCCGGAAAGAAAATATAATTTGTAGACCAAGTTTATAAATATTTTTTCGAAGTTATATAAACAAGTGATAGGAAACAAATGACCACGTAAGTGATAAGAAATAAGACTTTGTTTTGACGGGAACACGAGGAGCTCTCCTTTTAGCATTATAGTAGGGGGGAAAACTGTACAATGGCTAAAGGCCTTAGACATAAAAGAGAGAGAGAGGGGGGGGGGGGGGGGGGGGGGGAATAGAAAAGATCAGAAACGGTCATGAGACAGGTGACGCAAAATATGCCACTGCAACAGTCATGAGCCAGGCGACGCGAAGGTCACGACTAACCTTGCCGCCATTGCATCACCGGGGTCCACCGCGCCACAAAATGAGTCACTGATGTCCTACTCATCCTGGCGACCCCGCTTCTTTTGCGTCGATGATGACGGGGTGGAGGAGGAAGTAGGGAGATCACCAGAGGGAGTAGCGCTGCAGGTTGCACTTTGTGTGCTCGACGGCGAAGGAGGAAGGAGGGAGGCGCAAGAAGAGATTGGATGAGGAGATGCTACATGAATTCTGGGAGAGAACGTCGGATTCCCGATGCATGTAACGAGATTCCGGGAGCGATGCAGTCGACGAACAAATCAGAGGTCAAGGTATGTATTTTTCTGTTTGTAGGCAGTGGCGGTGGAACACAATCATCTTTGCTGGTTTGGGTGGGGCTTCAACGTTGATCATCCTTGCCGCCGGCGAACAAATGGAGTAGTCGAGTAGACGATGTGTTCGTATCACGCCGCCGCCGGTCCTGGGAAACTTCTTGTCTGCGTTTGTGGACCCAGAAGGTGTGGGATCCGGAGCGATTCAAAAAGTCAACATTCCAGGAGTAGTCGACGTTGATCATCCTTGCCGCCGGCGAACAAATGGAGTAGTCGAGTAGACGATGTCTTCGTATCACGCCGCCGCCGGTCCTGGGAAACTTCTTGTCTGCGTTTGTGGATCCAGAAGGCGTGGGATCCGGAGCGATTCAAAAAGTCAACATTCCAAATCAACATACTCTGTTTCTCACTGCCTTCGTAAAAAAATGGACAGGAAAGCTAAAAAGTAGTACTGGCAAATGATTAGGAAACTCAACACTTTTAAATTTTAATCATTCCACCAAAATACTGAAATTATGCATTAGCAAGCCAAAAAAAGTACAACTGATGATATTTATATCTAAGAGGATATTATTTTCCTTGGTAATTACTTGTACGCTGAACACTTCTGTTATTTTGATTATGCACATGTATATGATGCAGATATATTAGTCGTTGTAAATTAGTCACCGGCTGGCTAACTGTAAATTGAGCAATTCTAACGATGTGATTAAGATGGCCAGCGCTATTACATGTAATGGAATTACTCATTTTGGTCTCTGAGCTGAGATCAGTTGTACTTTTTTTTGGCTTGCTAATGCATAATTTCAGTATTTTGGTGGAATGATTAGAATTTAAAAGTGTTGAGTTTCCTAATCATTTGCCAGTACTACTTTTTAGCTTTCCTGTCCATTTTTTTACGAAGGCAGTGAGAAAACAGAGTACAGAGTACAATGGATCATGGACCCTGCCTAGCAAAGTTCCAGGAAAGTAAACCTTGATGCCACATCGGTGTCGAATACAAGTATTTCACAACATCATGGACCCAGAGAGCCTGATTAGGTCTACAGCTTTTTATTTCCTATCCATTTGGTGCATGCCCATCCATTTGGATGCCTTTAGCAGTTGCCATTTTGGCGTTTTCTCACTATCCTCTAGAAAACATGACAAGGATTTACCAACCACCTGATAGCTACAAACCGTAGTAATACTTTTCCAAGACTTGTTCTTCTATCTTGTATGTTCTTCGTTGCTTCCAAGCAATTGATTAAGCATTCGAAGAATGCAGAGAACAAAAAGATCATGTAATTTATTGACCAGCAATCCAGCATGCACCGGTATACCTAGAGAGAAAGCAAGACAAAGATTCCTTGAGTTCGCGAAAGAAAATCTTCCACTTCTTGTCTGCCGAAAAACAGTTCATAAGAAGGTGCAAGGGTTTTTTTTAAGTAAAAGTCGGAAGCACGCGCCACAGTAACCAATAAGAAACAGCTTGGACACCTATTCTTTGGAAGTTCCATATTTGAAAGAAACATGGTTTATTAGTGCCACCTCGTCTCCAAACAAATTATTAGTCGTACGTTCTACTAGCTTGTATACCAAGAACTTGGACACATGGTTAATAAGTCATGTATTGTGCTTTAACTCTAGCGTTGTAACTTAGCACAGTTATTACTTAATTACCAGAGGTGTTTCAATTACAATGAAGTCTAGATGGTCTCGATTGAATATTGGAATCAAGTAGGCAAATACTACGCATCTGTCCCTGCATATCCTAATTTTGTAATGGCAACCAATCCAAGTAGCCCATCTTTTAGTTCTAGAAACTTTTTTATGCTCAATAAAATCTTATCGCCAGTACAATGGTTAAAGAAATACACTAAGATCCAAACACAAGAAGGAGGTAAATTAATATGAACGCATGCATGGTGAAGCCATCATCGTTGAAGTCCATCGACCTTCGCTTGTTTACAAACATGCATAATTTTACTTGTAGTAGTTTGTCAAAAAGTTGGACATATGTAACTCTTTGTATCTTACTACCGTTACAAAATTATTTAGAGGGTTTCCAATTGCAATGAAACCAACATGGTATTGAATAAGTAGCCATATATTTATTTGTCTCTACGCATCCTTTTTCAAATAGTAAACCTATCAAAGTAGTTGAAGATGGATGTGTGCATTTGTTGATGCAGAGACCGGGGTTACCGCCTTTTAAAAAAATCTTCTAGTTTTAGATACAAAGACTCCACCTTTCTCTTTTTTGTTAAATCAAACCGGACCGTTAGTGTATTTTATCTCCTAAAAAAGAAGCATCGATGCACACAACCATATATTATAAAAAATCAGACATGAAAGTCGACCAAAGTACGCACAAAAAGGAAAAAACCTCGAGACCGTATGCTATACTAGTGAACAATGATAATTTGCACGTATTTTTTGTTTGCAAATAATACTAAAAAATAAACACAAGAAAAGAAAATACAGGGGTAAATGTATAGTCATGCATCCACCATGGTCAAGCCATCACTATTGAAATTGAAGCCCACCTCCTCCCCCACCAAACATGCCATTCCCTGCTGTTAAATTCAACCATTAATCAATCAATCAATTCCCTTACACTCTTGTAGTACACATTTTCCTATTTTTCTTCCTGGATTTTTCATATCCAATTAACAATACAAATTTCTTTTACATGCGTACAAGAATAGGATGCATTTACAAAGTAGTAAACCATTCGCCTCCATCCACCCAACAATCAATCCATACTAGTTAAATGTGGTGCGGCGACACGCCGCACCCGTAGTGATAAAAAGTTTTTTTTCACGTTTGTAAAATGGGTAGATTCGGAAAAGCATTTAATTTTTTGAAATATTGAAATGCTATGTATGTGTGGTAAAATTTATATTTGGAAATGTTCACATTTGGAAAATGTGTAGGTTTGGAAATTGTTGAAATGCAAATAAAATTTAATGTTAAAAATTGTTTATAGTTCGCAATTATGTATTCTCGTGTTAATTCTGATATATATATTTTTTTCCGAGATATATGCCGTGCTCGTGTGGTAAATTTCAATTTTGGAAATATATGTATTTAAAAATATTTTGGGATTTTTAAATTTTCATGATTGAATTTTGATCGTATGCTATAAGTAGTTAGCAATTCTTTTTTGTAATATGTTTGAGTTTTGTTTTAAATATTTAATTAACTCAACAATAGGTTTAATTCATTATATGAGCACTTAATTATATTTTGTAAACGGTAACATTTAAAAATTGTTCGAATTGTGAAATTATTAAAAAATGAAGGAGGATGCGTTCGAAATTTTGTAATATGTTTAAGTTTTGTTTTAAATATTTAATTTAACTTAACAATAGGGCTAATTCATTATATGAGCATTTATTAAGTCCAATTAAAATTCAATCCATATTTAGATGAAATGAATTTGTATTTTTTCTCTAAATATTTATTTATATTTTGTTTTTTCTCCAAATATATTTATTTAAAACTGGTTTTTTTTTTATATGTTATGTCCATTCTGTTGTGTACATTTTAATTTTTGTGTGAAAAGTTAGAATGTTCGTTAAATCTAGAAGATTTTGATATGTTGTTTTGTTTTGTATTATTTTAAATTCTAGACTATATAATGTATTGTGTGGAAAATTTGGATTTTCATTAAATCTAGAAGATTTTGATATGTTGTTTGTATTATTTTGAATTTTAGCCTATTTGTATTTTTGTTGTGCAAAATTTATTTGTTGACGCAAATTTTGTGCGAAAGGGTTGGAAATTTTGTTATATTTAGAAGGTCTTCATATTTTATTTGTATTATTTTGAATTGTAGATCAAAAGATATGATTTTCCGTATTGTATTATGTTGTACAAAATTTATTTGTTGGTGCAAATTTTGTGCGAAAGGTTTGGGAATTTATTAAATTTAGAAGATTTTGTTATATTGCTTTTATTATTTGGAATTACAAATTAAAAGATATGATTTTTTTCAAATTTTAGTATTTTTTCCCTGTAATTGTGTTTTTTTGGCACGTGGGTCCCACATGTCAGGGTTATTTTCATTTTGGGAACCAGTAAAAAAAACCCGACAGCGGCGGCGGACGTCAGCGCTGCCGAGCTCCGGCGAGCAGCTGCGTGTGTGCGTCGAGCTGGGTCCGCACAGAGCCGCGTGAGGAGGTGAAGGGGAGCCGGATGGGCGGCGGAGCGGGCCATTTGGTCGCCTGAGCGGCCGCCGGCGAGCGATTACGCGGCGGCGGATGGCAAGCGCGACGGCGCCGATTCCGCCATCCATGCATCGTTTCGACTATCGATTTTTGGTGAGCACGAAGAAGACGCGGCGGCGGAGGCTTCTGTAGCTTTCGATTTGGACGGGGAGGGGCACAGCGTCGGGGACGCGCGTCGGCGTCACGGCGAACTGCAGCATCGCGCGTGCGGGAGAGAAACGAAGGTGGGGGATCGGTGAATTTTTTACGAAAAAGAACCTGTGTTTTTGTACAATTACAGATAGGTCCCTCCTTCGGAGGAGCTGTGGGCTGCGAGGTTTGAATAGCAATTCTCCACAAACACAGGGATTTTTTTGTAAAAATGCCAGCGGACACTGTTACACTGTAGCGGGCACGAGCTCTGCGGAGGCTCAAATTCGGTGGAACTTAATATAGTTAGGTAATATATAAAATCTCACCCATTATCCTATACAATCTTGTTCAAAAAAAAAAAAAATCCTATACAATCAAAACCATAACCGCCCATCGAGCATAAATCTCCACTACTAATGCATTCGCCCATGCACACGTTTGGCATGCATGGACGCATGATGCATTCGTGATCCATCCATCCATTTTGCCTTCTCCCCTCTCCACTTCTTCAACACCGATTAACCACTTCTTTTCCTGGTGGTGGTGGTCGTCGTCTCTCTCACGCCAACAAGAAGCTAGTAGGAAACCGTTGGTCCATCCCAAGAAGCACACCGAGAATTCCTTGATTGGTTAGCTAGCTAAGCCAACTAGTGTCTTTGCTCTTGTGCGAGGACCTACATGGGGCAGGAAGAAGGAGCTTTGCCGCCGGCCGCCGTGGCTTTCCCGAGGGAGCACGATCAGGGCGTGGAAGCCCGCTGGCATGCCGGGGAGCCCGAGGAAGGCCACCGTGTTCTTGTCATGGGAGCACGATCCGGCCGCGACGAAGCCGGTCTCCATGCCAGCTGTGAAACAGAGGAAGGCGCCAGCGCCGGCGCGGCGGCTGTCCGTGCCACCGCCGCCGGGACGGCCGGCGGCCAGAGGCGTCTCGCGCGCCGTGCGGCCGGAGGACGACCCGTTTCTGGCGGCGTACCTGGCTTGCACCAAGAGCACCGGCCGCGTCGGCGACGGCGGGAAGAAGAGGACGCCCGGCGCGCAGGAGCCCGGGAAGGGCCAGAGGCGGTTCGCGTGGGGGCTCGGCCGGCTGTCCTGCAAGAGGGACGATGGCGCCGTGGTGCAGAGCATGGTGAGGGTGGCCAAGCGGCCTGAGGTGGATCCTAGGGATGCTTGATTGATTTGATTATCTCCTTCCTAGTTGATCATCACCCATCATCTTCTTAATTTCGTATGGTCTGTAGTTGTGAGTGTTGCTGGTTAAGGTTTGATTAAACTTGTGACAAACTTTGTGACTAGGAGAACCAGGAAAAATAAAAGGAAGAATACTCTGTGTCTCGATTCAGAATATGTTAGGTCTGCAACTGACTTGCAACATCAATCTTCATCTTTCTATCTTCTGGATTCAGAATATGTTCAGTTCTGCAACTGATTTGCAGTGGCAATGTTCATCTTTCTATCTTTTGGATTCAGAACATACTGTATTTCTCTCTATGCATCTTTCTTTCTTCTTCTGTGATAGACAAATTGATTACCATGGTACTGACTCTGTCGTCGATCGACTTCCTGTCAGTGTCAAGTGTCAACTCGACAGGGACAGGGATTGACCGAGACTTGGAACATTCCCTTTGTTTTTGTGTTTTTGTTGGTTGTGAATATACGAATATAACACATTTGAAGAACTGATTAATTGGTAATGAACAGAAAAGTCAGATACAGATCAAGGTGGCATTAGCCACAAATAGAACTGGTTATCTGAAGCACAAGTGTATACTACTTTACAGAACAAAATATCGTTCAGTGATACATCCCTTTTCTCTGACCAACCAGTTTCATGCCATGAAGAAAGACAAGGCTATGTGTTAGGATCATTTTGCATTACTACAAAGTGTCGGAGCGAGCTAAAATGACAGGCCGACAGAAAAGCAAGGAAACTCAAAAATACCACACACACAAAAAAGGAAAGATAAAAGGACCAGCGTAGGCAGCATGAAGCTGACTCGTGGGGGCCACCAGGTCATCGTCAAGGTGGACTAGACACAAATCAACTCTTCACGAGTCTGTCTCGCACCAGCCATTCACCTCTCCGCCGGCGCCGCCGCCTGTCCCGCCGCCATGATTCGGCTCCGTCCCAGCATCCTCACCCGCATCCTCTCGGATCCCTCCGCCTCTCCTATCCCCCATCTCCACCGCCTCCTCTCCGCCGCCGCGCCCGCGTCCGCCGTTTCCCCAATCCCTGGATTCAACGTCGAGGAGTACCTCGTCGAGAGAGGCGGCCTCACCAGAGCGCAGGCGCGCAAGGCCTACGGGAAGATCTCCCGCCTCAAGTCCCCCACCAAGGCCGATGCCGTCCTCGCCTTCCTCGCCGGCCTCGGCTTCTCCAGCGCCGACGTCACCGCCATCGTCGCCAGTGACCCCAAGTTCCTCTGCGCCGGTGTGGACAAAACCGTGGCGCCCGTCGTCGTCGGGCTCAACGGCCTCGGTCTGTCCAGTTCTGAGGTCGCCAGCCTCGTCTCGGTTGCCCGGGAAAGAATCCGCCGCAGATCCGTCGTCCCCAACCTGCACTACTTCCTGCCCATCTTCGGCTCCTTCCAGAAGATCCTTCCAGCGTTGAAGTACAACACTGAGCTCCTCACTTGCAACCTCGAGAGGATTGTGAAGCCCAACGTCTCGGTCCTGCGAGAGTGCGTTCTAGGTGATTGCGATATTGCCAAGCTGTGCATAGCTGTGCCGAGGTTGCTCACCAGCAACCCGAAGCGTGTCCGGGCGATTGTGGCTTCTGCCGAAGGTTTAGGTGTGCCCCGTGGTGTTCCCATGTTCAGGCACGCCCTGCACGCTGTTGCATATCAAAGTGAGAAGACGATCGCCACCAAACTAAAATACTTGAAGAAGACATTTAAGTGGTCAGATGCTGAGGTGGGCATTGCCGTGTCTAGGGCTCCATTTGTGCTGACAAGGTCCAAGGACATCCTGCAGGGCAGGTCTGATTTCCTCATCTCCGAGATTGGGTTGGAACCCGCGTACATTGCTCATCGTCCGTCAATACTCCTTTATAGCTTGGAGGGCCGGCTCAGACCCCGGTATTATGTTCTAAAGTTTCTTAAGGATAATGGATTGCTAGAGTACAAGAGGAGCTACTCTTCAGCAGTCAATGTGACTGAGAAGGTTTTCATCAAAAAGTTCATATGCCCTCATGAGGAAGCTGCGCCACACCTCGCTGAAAACTATGCGGCCGCTTGCAGAGGGGAAGTGCCCGCTAATTTTATACTTACATGAACCAATAATGGGCTGTGGAAGCTGGTAACAGGTGACTGGCACAACACCGTTTTCACTCTGAGTAGTAAGCTAGTAATTTATGTTTTGGTGTCTTCTGCCTAACTGGATGTTGGTTGTATGCTATAGCATGTTGGTTAGATGTTTATTTGGGTGTTGCTGATCCAATATGAAACTGATATAGTATGATTTTGTTAGTCCTGCTATGGTCCATTACAAAATTCAGTAGAGAAGAAAGGATCACACTGTTCTGAACTTGTCCCTGCTCATGCCATGTTGGCGCACGGATTGGAACTAACTAGGACTAATATCCTCGGAAGCAGCCTCGAGAAAGTGGTCAAGCCCAAGGTCGCGTTACTGCGTGATGGGGGCTAGATGGTTGTGATATTGCCAAGCTGTGCGTCGTGCTCGTGCAGCCATGGCTGTTCGCCACCAAACTGGAAGGCGTCCAGGCGATGGTGGCTCGCGCCAAAGCCATAGGTGTGCCCCGTGGCTCTGGGATGTTCAGGCAAGCACTGCAGGCTGTCGCATTCCTCAGTGATGAGAAGGTTGCTGCCGGAGTGGAGTACTTGAAGAACATGTTCAGCTGGTCGGATGCGAGGTGGGCATTGCTGTTTCTAAGCTTCCGCTGGTGCTGGCACTGTCCAATGACATGCTGCAGAGCAAATCGGAATTCCTTATCTCCGAGGTCAAGTTGGAACCGGCCTACATTGCTCACCTTCCGGCATTGCTCGGTTATAGCCTGGAGGGCCGGCTCAGGCCCCGGTACTACGTTTTGAAGTTTCTTAAGGAAAATGGATTGCTAAATCGTGACAGGAGCTACTATTCAGCAGTCACAGTAACCGAGAAGGTATTCGTGGAGAAGTACATATCACCTCACAATGAAGCTGCACCATACCTTGCTGAAGAGTGAAGACTATGCAACCTCTTGCAAAGGGGAAGTGTCTGCTAGATTCAAATATACATGAACCAAGGGTGGGCTATGAAAATGGTAACTATGTGTTGGTTACTTGATGTTGTATATCTGTTAGATGCTGGTTTGGTCGTTGCTAGTGAGTGATGAAACTGATAATTTTATTTCTGAATCCTGATTTGTTAATGCCATCATTCAGTAGATAAGAAGCCATTTCTTGGTTATGAATTTGTTCATCCTGTCGCCATGTTATTCACACACATATTGGAACCAAGAAAGTTTGAGATCAGGTCATTCTGCAATGTACATTGAAGTAAAATTTATATTTTCAAGTTAGTTGCTGGCGCATTAAACAGTTCTTTACTTTCACTGCACTTCACACTTGGTTGTTCATCATATCCATTATGGTTTACACTTGTCATGTGTGAATTCTGATGAACTGCTGCCTCCACATACCTCATTGTAGTTTTAATTCTTCACTGAGCATCGACACAATGCAGCCATGCAGGTTCATGCCCACACCGTATTTCTTGAGTTGACATGGAAAACAAAATTACTTTTTCGTTATAAGTTATATGAAAGATCTTTTATGTTTAAAGTGCACCTCAAGCCTAAAAACATCCAACAGAACAAAACCCATTTGGTTACTGTTGTTTCTGCCATTTACTCTCATCACAGAGGACAATATTCTCACTTGTTAAGTTGGCATCGCACCTGTCGTCTCACAAAGTTCTGGTGGAATATCAACATGGATTACCTGAATCATTCAACGTATAGATCAGATAGGACTTGAGCAAGCATCTTATTTTCATCGTGTGGACAATACTTTCATGACTGCTGAAAATTTAAATGGTACATGTGACATTTAATTTTCATTGAATTAGATGGTGTACCGTACAACACATGTGGAGCTCTTTAGGAGGATAACTTTGCAAACATCTCATGTGAACATTTATGTGTCCCTTCTTTTATCATTATGCCCATTATCCGTTTCACAAATAACCCACTGATACATGAGAAGGAAAAAATGCAATGGAGTTCCATCAATGTCATATAAGACTATTAGAGCATATGTATCCCTCAGTGCTAAAGGCGAGGAGTTGTGTAGCACTAGTGTTAAGGAAATGTGAGGAGTTGTCTAGCACTAGTGTTAAGGAGTATGACGATGAGAGGTAGATAAAAAGGCTTAGCGCCATTATTAAACTTACCATGCAATGTTAAGCTATACAAGTTACTTTTAATAAGCTTATGCATATCAATTGGTAATGGGGTAAAAGACTGTTCAGAGATGGCAGCAACTAAGCTTTTTTCGTTTTAGTAGAGAAGTAGTGCTCAGATGGGGGATTTCAGATCCAATGTTCGTTTCATAAAATATCCCCTGTGGAAGTCAGATGTAGGTAGTTCTTATATTCTGTGTCATGTCATATTTAGCCAAATGTTCCCCTGTGGAGGGAACTACTTTGCTTGTGGGATGTTGTAAAAGAGGTCCAAAACCTTGTGCGTGTTTAGGAAGGACACTGTTGGGGGCCTGAAATCATACTTGCTTTACAACTTGATGAAAAGGTTTGCTTTGCTTAATTTTAGTTTAATGGTTTGCTTGATTTGACTGTCAGCTTCCAATTCCCTATATCAGTTTTCTTTCTCCTTTTGACTGGTGCTGCAGTTCGGCGTGGATACCATGAAGAAAATGGCTTACTGCCACTTTATATCTGGGTGACCTTTGTGAACATGATGCCTTCTCATTACTGGACAACCTACAGATGGTTTTAATGAATAGAAGAACATCAACATCAACTACGGTACGCTATGTGCATCCAAACAGGCAACAACCTGTGGAGGTACTTCGTTAATGATTTCTTCACTTAAGAGATGCATTCTATTTTCAACAGTTAATGATTATTGTATATTTTGAAGCAATAGGAAGACTTTCCATTACCCTATTTCTTTGTAGGCATTACCTGTCTCATGTTGATCTTTTATACACTCCTTCTGTCTCAGATATTGCTCATTATCTTAAGAAGATCTGTATCACAATTGTTATCCATTAAGGAAACCAGGAGTACAGTTATTGTAACATTTGACCATTGCTACATTTGACCGTGTACTCCTACTTCAAATACTAAGCTCCCTAGGATTCTTGCCTTCTCCTTACTTCACATGTCCACATCAAGATGGACCCCACTTAGATATCATTTAGTTAAATACATATCTTTATACTACACCATGGTGGACCATGGACCCCATCTATAGTTCATAGCTACACAAAAAATAAGTTGAATACATACACATGTTTTATATATATCTGCTAAATTTTCGGTGAAAAAATGGTATTCCCAGCTACACAATTGTTATCCATTAAGGAAACCAGGAGTACAGTTATTGCTACATTTGACCATTGCTACATTTGACCGTGTACTCCTACTTCAATGTTGAGTTGTTGTAGGAAGTCATCCTATGGGGGTATGTATGGTTATTTGTCATTTATTTTTCTTAGAGCCGGTGCTTCATTGGTTACTGCAGTGATATTTATGGATTACTGCAGTGTTATGACTGTAAATATTGCTTAGAGATGATTGGCCTTTTACTATTGATGATGCATTGCATGTACCAGTACGTCCAGTTTTGAACCTTTTCCTGATTTCTTGCCTAAATTCCTAATTCATGATGAGTTTGTAACTTCGTATTTTTCTGTGGGTCAGCCTAGTCCCAGTGGCATGCTGGATGACCGGGAAGATAATTTAGCCATTATAACTGCAAATTGGGAGAAAGGTGACGACCTAGTTATTATCCATCTTGGAGATTGCCATTGGAACAAGAAAAATGAGGTCTGTATAATACACGTTTTAAGGTATATTTGTTTCTTCTTCCTTTTTACGATCAAGTACCTTACAGAGCTATTTAATACAGGTTGCAGCTGCTCATTCATGCTACTTAGTCACTGAACTAAATGTTGATCATTCTCTGAAAGTGCTAGGTTATGCCTCATTGGTGCAATGGTGCAGACCACTTGAAATGCCCTCGAACATTTGTCACTACTGAAGCCATTCAAGTCTGTTAATAAATTTTGGTACCCTTGGTACCTGCAATTTTTTTGATCTTGTTGCAAGTTAGTCTTGAATCTTTGTTCTGTCGTATACTGAAGAAGAGCCTTTGGTCCATAACGTTCTCTAAACAATCAGCATTGTAGTGGAGCTTTGCCTTTCTACTAGATTAATAATTAATCTGCTTGCTCTGCTTTTGTTTCTCATGTTGGGTATTGAGCAATATCCCCTGCGAAACTAATTGGAAAGATGTTTACCTCAGATCGATATATCTATCAGCACGAATAAGTACGCCATTTTTCTTGACTGCTGCAGGGTATATTCAGCATCTACAGCTATAATGTTTTAAATAGCTAATCAGCAATGACCAATATGCAAAAAAAAAAAAAAAAACAGCAATGACCATGTCATCACCTTCATTGCATTCTGTAAGTGCAATGACAAGGGTTTTTGAACCAGACATTGGCAAAACAGCGGAAACAGGGAGGACTTGGCCCTGTCGGGCTCGACAGCAGCTGCTATTCGAGTTTGTGCTAACTCCTTTTAGTCATCGCTGTAGCTTTCAGTTTTGGTGGAGGTTTAAAAAAATAAACTTGTCCCAGTTCTTGTTCTGTAAACCTGTAGTTTTACTATGCCCTAAGTTGGTTTGCTTGAGGTGGATGGGGTGTTTTTGGTGGAATATTGTAAGTGTTGTTTT
The DNA here is from genome assembly GCA_947311845.1 of Poa pratensis. NCBI lineage: Eukaryota > Viridiplantae > Streptophyta > Magnoliopsida > Poales > Poaceae > Poa > Poa pratensis. The sequence continues at coordinate 99,311,470 of CAMZMU010000128.1, read as the reverse complement.
CGTTAATGAAATGTGGGGGGGGGGGGGGGGGGGGGGGGGGGGGGGGGGGGGGCTCAGCTCCTTTTATCTAAAAAATAAATTGGCATCTCAAACCAAGAGGACTGTCATGTACAGTTACTGCACTTGTTAATCTAAACAATATGTTGTTTTCTCAATCATATAAAAGTGGCTATACTTCATAGATTGTCACGAGCAAGAAAATATGTTCTCAATGGCAATTAATTCAAGCATGCAAACTGAGCATGTCACGCACAGCCTCCGCTCGGACCTCCTCGAAGATCATGGCCTCGATGCTCGCCCCTACCCGCCGCGACGCCTCCCCGAGCCGCTGCCGCCGAGGCATCCATTCCGGCGCCGACTCGGAGGAGGACAAGTCGAGCTCTGCCAGCGCGGGGACCCTGGCGATGTCGCACGCGATCCTCTCCCAAGAAGAAACGATCCTCTGCTCCTCTTCGCTTCTCCTCGTCGTCGCCTCCTCCGCTCCGCGTTCGTGAGTCTCGTCGTCCGTGATGAGCACGGTGACGGGTGGAGAGGTGGCGCCGCCGGTGAGCAGGACGGATGGCGGCGAGCTCCCTGACGTCGACGATGGCTCCTCCTCCTCCTCCTCCTCCTCCTCCCCTGTATCGAGAAGCAGAGTGTGAGTGCGTGACATGGCTGTGCTTTCTGGCGAGCGAATTGATGGAGCGGCGAAGAAGAAACAGAGCAGTAATAGGGCTTACAGTTGCTGGGCGTGGGGGAGGAATGCGATTCCTCGTCGGAGTACCGCAGCACGTCCAGGACGGACACCGGGCTGAGCCGCCTCCTGCCATCGTCGTCGTCTTCGTCGCAGTGGCTGCCGCCAGTGTGGCCGGCGCGCGGCAACCGGCGAAAGCTCTCGCGGGCGGCGCAAGAGAAGCAGCCGGCGAAGCGCAGCACCCTCCTCCTGACGGTCCTGCCCAGCATAGAGCTCCTACCTGTAGCGTCGCCGTAGCAGCACGGCGGGGCTGCCTCCGTGGTGTGGTGGAGGAGGAACGGCTCCTGCTGCTCCTCGAGCAGCTCTCTGAGCTCCTGCCGCCGTAGCAGCCGGCGGCCATTAACGACGATTCTGGAAACTGACAAGAAACAGAAGCAGAGAGTGTGTGGCAGTGTGCAAGACAGCAATTGTCAGGTGAACTCAGGTGTGTTCTCTTCTCAACTTCAAGTAGCCGAGCCGTCTAGTTGAAACTCTCATGGGGACAATTCATCAAAATGGCCGGCTCAGGATGGCGATTGATCCTTATGTAAAGCTCAGGACAGTCTCTTCTTCTTCTTCACCTTCTAGACATCATGCAAAGAAAATAAAGTAAAAATGGTAGGGTTCCACTAGCAATTACACTGGACCTCACCAAGTAATCAATCGTTTTGGCTTGGACTGAGAAAAGTGTTTCTGTGTTCTAGAGATCCCACTGTGGACACTAAAGTTCTAAACAAGGTCCCTCTTAGGTAGTTGCTGAATAGTGCTGGGGCCATCTGGTGCAATTTGCTGAATAGTGGGAAGATAAAATACTACTCACTTAGAAAAAAGGAGGGATTTTGATCTGATGGTGATGTTGTTTGCTGCTGAGGTAGCAAGGTGGCACTTTTTATAATGATTCATGTGTGCCAATAGGCAAGCAGGGTCACCAACTCACCGTAGATTCAGACATTTTATTTTACCTATTGCTTTCTTTGGGACAGTCAACCTTCAGGCCAGGAGATGAACTGCACAGAATCTTTGCATCAGGGTAGTGTAGAGGGAATGATAAATTAAAATATCAATCTTAGTTTTTACTTGTACTCACTTCACTTACAATTGTTTTGGGTACACACATTGTGCAGCAGGTACAGCAAATCCCAGCGCTTGCGGGCTTCTTGCAGCTTTGGAACAGAGTGGCGGCAGTGCAATTGTAGGTTTGTGATGATTTGTCTATTCCCACTTCTTTCTATCTTCTCCACATCAAGGATTTGGTTACCGGTCGAAATATTGCGGTTACGGCCGGTAACCGGATTTCTCGGACCCCCCCCCCTCCCCCCCCCCCCCCCCCCCCCCCCCCCCCCCCCCCCCCGGTAAACTGATTTACTGGTCGAAAAATCCGGACCGTTTGAATTTATGCCGAATTCTTCCTCCCAAAAAATTTTTTGATTTTTGTTTACGATTTAAGTTTGAATTCCAAATTGTGTACGAGAATTTCATCTGGTAACCGGCCAGTAATTTCCGATAACCACCGGTACCCAAACCTTGCTCCAAATGCATAGATTGAAAATCAAAACCATGTCATATTGTTAGTTGACTTAGTTCCACTCGTTCACTCACATCAATACATCATTCAGTCATAGAGAAAAAATTGTCATACTGTAAGTATCCGCTAGATAGGGAGCATGCACTTTAGCAAAAGGCCTGCCTTCCTGCAGATGGGCTCCATGGAACCACTCTTTAGCTTGCATTGCACTGCAGATCATGCAACTTTTTCCCTGCTAAGATTAGAGATCAGAGGTCCAATGCATGCATCATCCAGAAAATCAGCACCAAGGCGATGTAATAATCAGTCAATCATGCACGCATCTGTCAGCCTCACACTCAGAGTGAGTCAAGGAGTTCATTTTTTGTAACAACAGTAAAAGATCAAGTGTGATGAGTCCTTGCATTGCATGTCCGACCGCTGGATGACTTTCTGCTGTGCAGTCAGCAGCTGCATGGAACTTTGGAGGACAGACACACGCATGCAGCAGCTGCACATCTGAGCTATCAGGTCCAAGCATAGTCGCTGGCAACCAGCAAAAAGGAGTTGATGGTGGATGTTGGTCGATGGTCTTTGCACTCTGGAACAGTGCACGTCGGAATTTAAAGAAAAATGCTGGCGTTTTGCGGTTTCAAAATTCTATGCTCCATTATGTAGCTCTTGCAACATTCAGTGTCTGCCTTGTAAAACAAAATAATTCAGTGTCTGCCACACATTTCACTATTGCGCAAGATTTGTACAATGTTCAGACTGCACGCTCCAAATGCTGGTGAAAATCTCCAAACAGGTGCATGCGCTGTACTAATTCAGAGTCACTCATGCCATTTTTATCTGAAAGTTTGAGGTGGTGATCCAAAATGAGCATATAGTCTCGGCGGATGCTTCCCGGCTTGATCCATTCTGCCATCCACGGCCACCCTGTCTGCTGCTGGCAAGGCGTTCGTCGCGATGCTCCTCAAAGACTATCCCTCCCGTGCACAAGGTGCTCGAGACGAGGCATTCGTGTCCAGCCTGAGAAAATGTTCTTTCACATTGAGACGCCCAAACTGGTTTTCCGTAACCACATTCTGGTAGAAAAACCACTCAAACCAGTGCCGCTAAAAATCCCTCTCAAACTCGTTCTCTATAAACTAGGGTCTCTCTAGGGCGCAGTCGACTGAGAACGTCACCCCTTCTTCTCCAACTCCGGCGACCCCCCGCCGCCACGTACCGCCGGCCATGCCGCCTGCTGCCGCCACCCGCGCCCGGCGCTGCTCCCGCGCCGCCTCGGCGCCCCGCCCTCCTCCAATCGTGGCCCACCGCCGGTCCGTCGCCGCGCCGGCCGTCCCTCTAAGCCCCGCCCCGACTCCGGCGACCCCGCACCCCTGCACCCCCAGTTAAGTTACTCCTCGCCTCCGCCGCCTCCGCCGCGGCCAGCCGCGGCTGCGTCGGCTCCGGCTCGGCTTGGCGCCGCCGCCGTCGCGAGGAAGACGAAGACCTAGGGTTAGCACGAATCGCGAGGCTAGATCGATGGTTATCAACCTGACTGAGCCCTAAGCTAATTCTCAACTAGCTGAGAATTAGCAAAACCGATAAACTAACTCTAGTTTCTCCTAATCAAACAGCCACTAAAGAAACAATTCGAAATCCTTAATCTGCACGATCGATCTTTCAATTGCAATTGTATTTTCTAGGACGGATCCAGGATTTAGGAGCAACAGAATGCCCTGCTTGCACGTAAATGATTCAGAAATTCGTTGGTGATACACACATGTGATCTTGTTCTCCAGGCAAGATGACACAATCTCGCGCGGTTGGATACCATGTAAAGGAAAACAATCATCGCATTCCAACATATGGAGCGAGGAAATGATGTAATGTAGTAGAAGAAGAGCAAGCATGGTGCACAAATATCCTGATTCAGGACAAGCAAGTACGGCTACTTTCTAGGAATAGCTTGTACTCCCTCCGTTCAAAATTACTTACATGCATTTGTCTAGTAACGAATGTATCTGGACACTAAACAAATATAGATACATCCATATTTGGACAAACTCAAGTCAAGTAATTTGGAACGGAGTGAGTACTCACTCAGTTCCAAATTAGATGACTTCCATTTGTCCAAATGTGGATGTATCAATCATCTAATTTGGAACGAAGGGAGGATGAAATAAGTTAAGCACTAACGAAACAGTTTGAAATCCTTAATCTGCCTCTAAATTATAGTATTACTGAAAAGTGTGGACTTGTGTTAGGAACCACCACTCGGCTCGATCATATGTCCGAGTTGAGCCAAGCATTTTCCTGGAACTCTTGGAGACGGCCGAGCGCGCCGAGACTGACCCTGGGAAACCAAGTCGACGAGAGGTACTGCCGGGCGAGCAAATAATGGTGGAGACGCCTGAGCGAGCCGGCGAGGGAGAAGGGGGACTCTTGCCGCCGGGCGATCAAAGACCGTAGCTCTTGGAGCCTTCGATCGAGCGAAGACTGCTCTTGCTGGGCTCGGCTCTCCTCGATTTTTATTATTATGAACACGCCAAGGCCGAACACGGAGATGAAGGCCACGGCGATGCCGGCTCCTGAACGTCGGCACGGCGAGAGAACGAGTAGGCCTTGGTCCCGAATCGGGTCAGGCCCTGCTGGACCCGGGTCAGGCCCCGGTGGGCGCTTCTCCCGCACAGCGCCAGGCCCGTGCCGCACTGGGTCAGGATCCGCGTCACCTGCAGCATGCCGATCGATCAAAGATGTCCACCATGAGATGCTATGAAACTAGATCAAGAGAGATCACACAAGACGAAGTACGGGAGAAGCTACTCGTACTACGTACCGAGACGGCAGCTTCTGTTCGAGGATGTCCACCATGACCAGCGGGCAGGTTTCCACGAGGTGGGCGAACCCCTCGGTCTCCCTGACGGCGGAGAGCACGCTCTTGGTGGACACGAACCTGATGCAGGCGTCCTTGAGCTTCACGCGGTGGTGCTGATCGGCCAGGGCCAGCGTGCTCGCCACGCTCTCCACGGTGATGCTCCGGCACAGCCTCCACTCACACGCCGCCATCAGGCATTGCATCCCGTACCGGTCCGCTGCGACCAGCAGGTGCTGCAGCGGCGCCACGCCGTCGACGACGTCTTCGGGCAGCGCGCCCGTGCACGCAAAGCGGAGGAGCGCCTCGAAGATGGTGGGATCCATGTCGTCGATCTTCACGTGCCGCGCGGACGTCTCCTTCATCGGGCCGAAGAGCTCCGCCGCGAACACCGGCGATCCCGCGGCCAGAAGGCGCCTGTAGGCGCGGAACTCACGGTCGCCCACGATGAACGTCACGTCCGCGCCGGCATCGTCCTCCAGCATGGCCGCGAAGTCTTCGCGCGGGCTGGCCGCCGCATCCGCATTGCGCGCGAGGAACCGCCTCGTCGACAGTCTCAGCCACGTCCATCGTAGGAAACGCTTCGCCCGGGAAAGATCCAAGTTCCGCATGGATAGGGATGGAGAGCGGAGGCGTACGTTTTCTACCAGTTTGACGAGATCGATTTCCATTGCCAAGGCTGGAGGGGAGCAATGGGGGCAGATATCCGCGCGTTCCTCTATCCTAGGTTATATCCATCCGTACATGGGACTCAGGGAGGGGGCGTACCGCATACGTGCTCGACAAGTATTGATTTTTTTTTGAAATATAATACAATACAGGTTGCTTGACAATAGATCGAAACATCGAGTAGAGTCCCTTAAAAAGAAATACGTTACGTCACTGTGTACTTTTTTTAGTTATATCGCGACATCTGCGATGGTAGACTTGTAGTCACATGAATGATTGATTGACATGCATCTAATGGGCACAGAGGCGACAACTCCCATTTGGCCGGCCCATGAAAAAAAATGTTTGCCATCGTTGTGTCCGCCCCCATCTTTCACGTTCTCTTTTCGCCGCCAACACTCCGGTGGTAGTCCGCTGCCACCAAGAAAGCAGACTCACCGACTGTCCCGTTACTCATTTTTAGTTTCAGTTTGCGAGCTGCCGCTCTCCATAGCTTGGTCAGCCGGCGGCCAAGACTGCCTCACATCCTGCACACAAGATATTCAGTCGTTTGCGTGATACTCACACTATGGCTATCCGTATTATCCCACATTCGTATTCGAGAAATTGAAAATGAAAGTGGTAAATATCCGAATCCGAACAAATAGAAAAGGAAGTCGTAAATATCTGGATCCGTTTTTAGAAATATAAATATGGTATTAAATTTTGAAAAAAATATGGACATGGAAATGGATATATCCGTGTCCGAATAAAATTATGTTAGCCAATTTTGGTAATTCTAGTCCGATATGGCAATTTACAAGACTAAAAAGGTAAAAAAGTTGTCAAATTCATTTTTCTATGATTGGATTTTAAGCTATTGTTTATTATATAGCTATATTTGTCATTGTATTGTTCTATATACTTGACTTGCTATAAGACATGATCCGAATTGAGATAACATTTGATCGCATCCTATTCGAGTGACGTCCTCTCTGCATTTGTATCTGACAACATCTTCTTTTTAAAATATGGAAACGAGTGTGAGAAGGCTACTATCCGATCCGCATCCGATATGTTTTCACCCTATGGCTAGCCGTAGGCTCAATGCAAAGGCCAAAAGCTCCTTTACATACAATCACGGTAGATGATACGTAGTGTGGCCCTTTGAAAAAACTATATTATCCACACGAACCAAAACTAGGTGAATATTGGCAGGAAAGATTCAATTAGAAAACATTTGTTCTCATAATTTATGGCACCAATGAGTCTTTGGAGCACAAATTCCTGTATACACAAGTCATACGACAAAAATCATTAAAAACTCGTTCCACTAGCGACCCTATCTATAATTTCCCCTAGAATCGAAGGACAACTTATTGTGAGGTTATTGAATCCATAGGTTTCTCGGATAGCATTGAGCACACCATGTGAGGACATGAATACTAGGCATGCATTCTTGAGTTGAACGCAGTGGTGCTGCTCCGCCAAGGCAAGTGTGGTTGCAACTGTTTGTACGTCAATGTTTTGGCACAGCTTCAGTTCGCACATCGCCCTTAGCCTGTCCATCGCATACCGATCAGCAGCAACAAACAAGTGTTGGAAGGCCGCAGCATTATCCACACCAAACTCATCTATGATGGTATCAGTGTAGACAAAGTGAAGAAGTGCTCCGAAGATAGCAGGTTCCATGTCATCGATCTTGATGCAATGAGCATCATTTTCCTTCATTTCACTAAAGAGCTCTGCCTTAAATACCGGCGATCGTGCAGCCAACATCCATCTATGAGCATGGAACGATTGGTCGCCCACTGTGAATGCCACATCCTTGCCTTGTCCATCCTTCAACATTTCCGCCAAGTGGTTTTGCAGGTTCGATTGGGGGACTACAACAGTGCTTAGATCTTCTGTGTGATGCGTCAAGACCGTCAAAACACACCTGATTGTGAAGCAGTCGCCGACGAAAGATGGCAAACCATCCGTCTCGGGCTTCTCAAAAAACTTACCATAGCCCCAATTGGCTGAATATCCTGCTGATTCGAAGGTATGTGTCATTGAGTTCCTTTTTATTAGTGGATTGCCATCGATATCCAGTAGACTCAACGTGTACATAACTCTCACCGCTGGTTCCCCTCTACATAGATTTAAGAAGGCCGAGGTGTAGCCACCTACGTCCTCCGTGCATCCCTCAGGGTAGAACGAGACATTCCAGTCGTAGCCGCCTGCGCTGAACATGCTGGAGCTAATGTGCTGGCCGACGCCCATGCCGTGGAGCAGAGAGTAACCGGTGACCTCGAAATTGTGTTCCACGGTGACGGTGTCCGTCAGGAATCTCGACGATGTCTTGGACAGGTATTTGCCGTGGTTAGCCGAAGAGGCCGAGCTGCTAGCCATGGTGAAGGTAGGAGAATCGAGGGTTTCACGGGGGTTGATCTTGTCTTGCGCGTTGTTTGCACGCCTAGCGGCCGTCCTACAGGGGCAGGGATACCGAACATGAATCATAACAGAGCGGCAGAAGCAGTAAGAGTTCTTATCGAGTACAGTTTGTGCCGCCGCTGGGACGCGAGCGCATATCACAACAATGGAACGTTCCGTAATTAGGATGAGTCATGTTCATGTGCAAACAGATCTCCGTGATATGAAAAAGAAACTCCAGGGTTTGTGTGTCCGTCAGGTAATTTTCTCGATAAGTACAACCCGTCAATTGGGTTAGTTTGGCTGGATTTTTCTCAAGGAAGTGGAAATCGCCTGTACACTATCCCGTCCTTGCTCACTTGGGCTGTCCAATATGATAGCATTTCATTTCGAATGTACTCTTTAAATTTTTAGGCGAGCTCACCGTGTACAATCCTGTTAGGATACGTATAGAGACCGCAGCGGCGCTTGTTTTTTTTTAAGGTAAATGCCTCTTAGCGCAGCTGCGCTATTTGGTTCTCGCGAGCGCTCACAAAAAGTATCCTGACCGTCGTCCCCTACCTCCCGACTAACACAACTTCCTCCAGAGCACATCACGCCGCCGCCATGGCGCTCCTGCCATTGGCCACGCCCCGTTACCCTTGACGCCGGCCGCGCCCCGTTCCCCTCTCTGCCGGCCGCGCCCCGTTCCCCTCTTTGCCAGCACACTCCATTCCCCGAGCTCGCGAAGTTGCCATTCTCAACCTTCCGTCTCCATTTTCCCCCAATCACTGCAACTGAACTACGCCGCTACGCCCACCGATCTGGCTATCCGCGGCGCGCACGGCCACCATGCCGCCGATTCCGGCCGTCATCAGCGCACACGGCCGCCACGCCGATAGATTTCGGCCGGCCCCGTCACGCAAGGCCGCCACGCTCCAGCAGCAGCTGGCTCCTCCCCACTATTTACGGCCGGTCCGGCACACAAGGCCGATGCGGTCCAGACCTTCCGACGCGACGGCCGGTGACCCGCGCCGCGCGGCTCCTCTCAGCTCTCCCAGCGATGCATTGGGGAATCTGGAAACTGCTCACGAGAGAGGAACCAAAGTCCACCTTATCTCTTTATCGTTTTGCATCAAGGTGCCTGCATTAGCAGAATTTTGCAAGTTGTCCTAGTCAGATTTTGCAGCTTAGTGTGCCTTTTTTTGCACTTCCCGTGCATCACAATTTTACAAATTTGTTGCCTAACAACACTTAGTATTTTCTCAACTTTAGCAATTTGTTGTCTTCCACTATTCAGTTGCATACTTCGATTGTGAAAGTTGTCTTACACATACCAAAGTTGCTTCTCGCGGTTGTGAAGTTGAATCAATGTACATCAAAATTGCTTCGTGTCATACCAGAGTTGTTTTTAATCGTTATGGAGTTGCTCCCCCGCGTTGCGAAGTTGCATCAACCCACACCAAAGTTGCTTCGTGTCGTACCAAAGTTGCTTCCGCGGTTGCGAAGTTGCATCAACGCAGACCAAAGTTGCTTTTAATTGTTATGTAGTTGCTTCCGTGGTTGTGAAGTTGCATCAACGCAGACCGAAGTTGCTTCGTGTCATACCAAAGTTGCGTTTAATTGTTATGTAGTTGCTTCCGTGGTTGTGAAGTTGTATCAACACACCAAAGTTGTTTCTGTCGTATAAAAATTGCTTTTAAATATTATGGAGTTGCTTCTTGTGGTTGTGAAGTTGTATCAACGCGCACTAAACTTGTTAGCGCCATCGCATACCAAAGCTGCTTACCGATGTTATGAACTTTCCTCATCGCACACCAAAGTTGCTTCATAGTGTACCAAAGTTACTTTTACCTGTTGTGGAGTTACTTACCGATGTTCCGAATCTAGTTTCTTCGTCACGCACAAAGTTGTTTCATAGCACATCAAAGTTGCTTCATCGTGAATGAAAGTTGCGTCTAATTTTATTTCATCGAAACACATACAAATAAGATCTAGTTTTAAAGATTATATCACGAGGATGGTAGAACTGAAAACGGATCTTAATTCCGAGGCATGGCTCAAAAGTATGGCCGTTTTAAAGAAAACGTGGTGCAACTAATACATATTCTGAGACCACGTGAAGGACAAATACTTTCCAGAAAAAGTAAGCGTTCAACCCACCGAACTAGCGCCCAGGCGCCGCCCAGACCAACCCTTTTTTTAAAGGATACGTCGAAGCAGACGTATCAGTTTCAAGGAGGAGAGGCCAAGAGACCGATTACAACGCGTTTAGGCATATGCGACACAAACGCCACTCCACCAAAACACGTTTAGGCGCTTGTTAGTCATGCACACCGCACCTCCCAAAATGTAAAGTTCAGCCCCCGCGTGACAAAAGGAAAAGAGGAGGGGAAAGGACCATCCGACAGCCCTTAACACTAGTTGACACAACACCACATCAAGTGTACGATAGCTCAATATAGAAGGAAAAAACCATTCGAGAAAATGTCAAAGAAGAGTGCATTGCACGAGAAACTTGACAAAGATATAAAAATGAGCGAGAAAAGTTGGAGGGAAAATGTCAAAATTTTGCTCGAGTGTCCATTAGGGGAAACTAGGCAAACATGACGCGCCACCATCTCTGCCCACCGCAACGATGGGGACACGTGTCCACCGTATTTACCGAGTGTTTATGCACTACTTACCAATTTTAATTATTTACATGTTTTTGCTTAATTTTGCCGAGTTTAATTAATAGTATATAGCTTTGGTGCGGTGTGGATGTGGGCTATAAGTAAAACAACACGTACTCGTGCTAAGCGAGGTTGATGGCTTGTATAAAATTTTCAAGTATGTTTAGCCGTAGAGTTGGGATGGTATTCAGTTTGTGACGATCTGGAGCGATCATATTTTGTCAAATAAAAAAATGAAATTCAACATCGAAAGCAACCCTTTTTGAAAAAAACTAGGTTCACTTATTCACCTAAATTTAAATCCTCTCTATCGAAACAAAATACATCATAGCTTCATGATACATGTCCAAGTTGATCGTATAAAATTACAAGAGTTGATGGTGCCATAAATGTGTTGAAAATTGTAAGCATATGTTGCAAATGTGCTACTGAGCTACGTTGAGTCCAAATCGAGCACCAAATCTTCCCTCAATATCGGCTCCTTTTTTAATCAAGCTTCAACACATGGTTTATCCTAAGTTTATTTCTTTTGGAATCCATGATCTTGAGTCGAGGGAAATCACGAGTTCATTTCGAGTTGGCTCACGAACGTCGAGCCTTTTTTGCAACCCTACCGTAGCAATAGCAGCCTTATCTATAATGTCCTCTAGAATCGTAGGGCAGCTCAACAGGAGGTGCCTGAAATCATCGGTTTCCGGATTTGAGCGAGCACGCCATGGGAGGACATGAATCCAAGGCAAGCATCCTTGTGCTGCACGCAGTGGTGCTGCTCTGCTAAGGCAAGTGAGCTTGCAACTATGTTGATGTCAATGCTCTGGCATAGCTTCCCTTGGCACATGACACTTAGCCTTTCCAGTCCATACCGATCCGCGGCGACAAACAGGTGTTGCAATGGCGCGTCCTTATCAACACCACAATTATCAGGGAAGGTATCCGTGTAGATAAAACGAAGGAGCGCCGGAAGATAGCGGGTTCCATGTCATCGATCTTGATGTGCCGGCCGGTAGCATTCTCCTCCATTGGACCGAAGAGCTCCGCCCTAAACACCGGCGATCGCGCAGCCAACATGAACCTGTGAGCGTGGAACAGTTGGTCACCCACGCTGAATGTCACGTCCACGGTTTTCTCGTCCTTGAGCATGGCTGCCAGCTAGTTCTTCATGTTCGAAGGGGGCACGACGACGTTGCTTACATCTTCCGTGTGATGCGTCATGATAGTCAGAACACACCTGATTGTGAAGCATCCATCGTCGTCGTCGAGGGAGAGATGCATCTTGTTACCGGGCATGGACTTGGTAAAAAACGTTGAATAGCCCGATAATCACGATCTGCACCATGCATAGAACAACTTTATCACCCCACCATGTTAAAACTTAAATATTCATAACATTAAAGAGATGGTTCAAAACATGTTACAACCCATCAAGGAAACATGATGGGGAAGGAAGATGACGGCGGTGATGATGGTGGTGGCGGCGTCGACGGGGCGATGACGTGGTGGCTTCCTCCCTGGTCTTCCTCCAAGGTTGAGGATGTTCTTGAGATGCTTGGTGGCAGGGCTTCGCTATGGTGGAGATGGAGACGGAGGTGGAGCTGCAGCCTTCGGGAGGAGGCTGCAATGGTGGATGCATGTCCTTTTACTGCTAGGTCTTCCTCTCCTTATATAGACGGCCTCCACTTGATCCAAGGGCTCTAGATGACTCCATCTTGACCTCCCAAACCGACCTAATGAGTTTAGAAAGGTTAGGGTTCGAACGGGTCAAAATCAGTGAAGAATCGCGGAAGTTCGGGTAATTTCCGTCGCCTAGAACCCGTGGTACGGTCGCCTGTACGGTCACGTGCGATTGTACCCGTGGTCGTTAAACCTTCTGGTGTCTTGAGTGTTTTGGCCGCCATTTTTTATACGAACCCCGTTTCAGGTGATCTTTGGCTCGTTGGAATCGTGAGAATGAGTCCCACACTCCAGTGGTATTTGTTCTTGATTTAGGGTTCATGAAAAAATGACCATTTTCCAAGCCACTTTACTTGCATCCGGCGTCTTTGTAACTTCTTCAGATTCTTCCCCCTTTGTCTCCTTTCATCGTGGTTTGTTCATAAGTTTCACCTATACATACATACATACATACATAGAAAGACAAGGGAAACAAGTACAATCCTAACAAAAACCTGAGGTTGTGTAAGGACCATTGGAAAATGGGTTGGGGTTGAAATCAACATAAAGGTAGAAACAAATATAGAAAAATGCCAAAACTGTACTGTAAATATATGAAAAATAATGGGCAAAATGCTATATGAAATGGACGCATCAAGGACCATGTTGCCTCCGCGTCGGACAAACCACCGGCGCCACGTCGGGCACACGACACCCGTGATTCGTCGATTGAGAACCTCACGTTAGGCTCCCCAGGCGCCCGGATTGATCCTCTGCGCCCGCCCGCGCTGCTTCATCTCCTGCACCCAGAACGAGACTCCAAAAGGGTATTCAAAAACCTAATTTTTTATTGACGACACTGTTCGTTATAATTTTGTGTGCACTACAGGTGATCCCAACAATCCGCATGAAGCACTTAGCAACACTGATTGGGGCAAGGCAATGGATGAGGAATATGATGCACTAATAAAGAAGAAGACATGGTACTTGGTTCCCTCACATATTGGTAAAAATATAATTGACTGCAAATGGCTATTAATATAAAAATCAGATCTCCGTAGATAGATACAAAACCCGTTAAGCAAAAGGTTGTAAGTAACCTTTTGTATATACTATGAAGATACTTTTAGTCCAGTCATTAAAGCGGCTACTATTAGATTTGTTTTGTCCATTGCTGTTTTCAGGGGCTAGAGTTTACGTCACCATGTCAAGAATGTGTTTCTTCACGGCATTCTGAAAGAGGAAGTATACATGAAACAACCTCCTGGGTATGAAGATGCTAATGCCCCTTATCACGTATGTAAGCTGGAAAAAAGCATTACATGGTCTCAAACAAGCACCGGGAGCATGGTATTCACGTTTGAGTACCAAACTGTAGCAGTTGGGCTTCCAACCATCTCAAGGAGATACACCCTTGTTCATCTACAACAAGTCAAGTGTCATGGTGTTTGTACTCGTTTATGTGTATGATATCATAGTTACAAGTTCATCAAGTCAAGCCATCACCACCTTAGTACATGATTTGCACACACATTTTGCTGAGATTTACATTATTTTTGGGGTATTAAAGTAAGGAAAATTGATAATGGACTAGTACTCACCATGAGAAATATGCCTCGAAATTATTAGAAAAAGGTGGCATGCAAATTGTAAGTCGTCACCTACACCTGTATGTTCATACAAAAGATTATCAGCACATGAAGGACAAGTACTAGGCATCACAAGATACAAAGTATAGTAGGAGCTTTGCAGACTGACTAGGCCTGGCATTTTATTCTCGGTTAATAAGGTCTGTCAATTTTTACACGCTCCTACCGCAATTCACTGGACAGCGGTCAAAAAATATTGCGTTATATCAAGGATATTTGTGCAACATGACTCGCTTTTAGAAAGTCCTCATCTAACTTAATTAGTGCCTTCTCAGACGCAGATTGGGTAGCCTGTGTTGATGACAGGAGGTCCACCGGTGGGTTTGCCATATATTTTTGGACCGAATCTTATATTATCATGGAGTGCTAGAAAGCAACCAGCAGTGTCCAGATCAAGTACAAAGACTGATTACAAATCCTTAGCAAATGCCACAAATGAAGTTATATGGTTGGAGACTATTCTCAAGGAACTTGGTGTAAGATTAATGAAGTACCATGCTTGTGGTGTGATAGTATGGGTGCTAGTTATTTTTCTGCTAACCCAGTTTTTCATGCCAAGACAAAACATATAGAAATTAATTTTCATTTTGTCCGAGAAAGAGTTGCGCATAAGATGCTTGGCATTCGGTTTATCTCCACACATGATCAAGTCGGTGATGAATTTATGAAGCCTTTAGCTCACCGAGTTTTGGAGGAATTTGAACGTATTCAAAACTTGTACACGTTTTAATTAAGGTGGGATGTTAGAATAGATTGATCTCCTGCCATATTTGTAACAGAAATATTATAAGATTATAAAGCATATTCAGATTCTATTAATCTGCCCTACACATTCAACCAGATTTTGCAATTACTATCGTGCCTATTTGGGCCTATAAGAACTGGTCGCTGCTAGACGAGCCATTGATGAAGGGGAGCTCGCCGCCTTCATCATCAACGGGTTGGACAAGGAGTACAACTCCGTGGTGGCTACGGTCAACGGCATAGAGTCCTGCACGGTGAGCGAATTACATGGCCTAATTTCTACGTATGATATGCAACAGAACATGCTTTCACGACGACCCCATAGTCTGCAATATTTGCCGAGGTTTCAAACCTCTTCTGGCTGCCACCCGAAAGCATGTTGTGTCACATATCATACGCATAAATTAGGCCATGTGATTCGCTCACCGTGCAGGAATCCATGGCGTTGACCGCAGCCACCACGGGGTTGGACTCCTCGTCCATCCCGCTGATGATGAAGGCGACGAGCTCCTCTTCATCAACGGTCTGTCCAGCAGCGACCAATTCTTGGGCGAAGCAGCGCATCATGCCAATGTACTGGTCCGGCGTCGTGGACTCCTTCCTGGTGTTGGCGAGGGACCCGAGCGGCTGTGATGCAGCGGAGGAGGAGGAGGCCATTGGTGGTTTTTCAGTGGTGTTGATTGTTTTTCTTCGGTGGTGTTCTTGATGTCACGGAAGAGACCTCTCTAATACCATATCAAAGTATGCAGGGAACAGTGCCTTGGTCTAGGCTCGGTTACGTGTTCATATAGGCCCGAATAGGCACGGTAGTAATTACAAGATCTGATGGAATGATTAGGGGAGATTGATAGAACCCGAATATGCTTTATGCTTTTAGTTTATTCGGTTACAAATATGGCAGGAGATCAATCTATTCTAACAGTATCCACATCCTTATAGAGAAACCAACTCACACTGATTCTGATAAAAATACTTCTTATACTCGTTTTCTAATCCACACAGTCCCTACAAATACAGTTCAGAATCATTAATCTGCATGATCTGTCACGTAAAAGATTCAGAAATTCGTTGCCGATACACAAGTGCGATCTTCATCTCCAGGGAAGACGCAATCACGCGCGGTTGGATACCAGGTAAAGGAAAACAGTCATCGCATTCCACTATACAGAGCGGGTCATCTAAAAAAACAATTAAAATATAGAGCGAGCAAATGATGTGGTAGAAGAAGAGCGAAAACATGGCGCACAATATCCTGATTCAGCACAAGCACGTACGCATGGCCACTTTCTCCTAAAAGCTTGTGAATTAAGATCAGCACCGAAGAAATACTAGTTCGAAATCCTTAATCTGCCTCTAAATTACTACTCGAAGTGTCGACTTGTGTTAGGAACGACTCGGATCATATGTCCGAGTTGAGCCAAGCCGATTCCTGGAACTCTTGGAGACGGCCGAGCGAGCTGAGACTGAGCTTCCCTCGTTTTCGTCTAGTTATCCTTATAATAACTTACAAAAATCCAAGATGATTGAATAACCTACGGTAGAAATTCCAATCTCTTGGACTTTGAGAGGTGCTAGTGAGTAATGTATGTGATCAAAGAACACATATCGTACATGTGGTTGTTAGGCTGAATGCAAAGGCCCAAAGCTCCATAGTGCCGCCCTTTGGTTCTAAAACCACATTGTTCACACGAACCAAAATTAGGTAAATATTGCAAGGAAAGATCCGATTACAAAACATTTATTTCTAAGAATTTATGGCACGAAAATGAATCTTTCGAGCCCTAATTCCTGTATAGTGTATACACAAGTAATACGACAAATATCATTTAAAACTTGTTCCCATATCAACATTGCCTATAATTTCCCCTTGAATCGAAGGGCAACTTCTCGTGAGGTGATTGAATCCGTCGGTTCCTGGATATCATTGAGCACACCATGTGAGGACATGAATCCTAGGCATCCATTCTTGAGTCGCACGCAATGGTGCTTCTCTGCTAAGGCAAGTGTGCCTTGGTTGCAACTATGTGCACGTCAATGTTTTGGCATAGCTTTAGTTCACACATCGCCCTTAGCCTGTCAAGTCCATACCGGTTAGCAGCAACAAACAAGTGTTGAAACGACGCATCCTTGTCTACACCAAACTCATCTAGGATGGTATCGGTGTCGACAAAGTGAAGAAGTGCGCTGAAGATAGCAAGCTCCATGTCATCGATCTTGATGCGATGAGCATCATGTTCCTTCATTTCATCCATGAAACAGCCAGACCGTGAAACAAATAATCTGACTTAGGGCCAACAGCTCTAGACCTGATTAGTCGTTCCACTGAAAGGCACGAGTCCATGCGTCGCCGCACGAAAGTTCAGAAAACGGGACAAAATCAAAACTCAGGGCCAACGAACCCAGCCTGACGACAAAGTCCGTGCGGGGTCTCGCGAGGACAGGTGTCGGCAGGGAAAAAATCGTGTGAAGGCTGAAAAACGAAGAAAAATTGAAACCTACGACTCCTAATATATTGGGTTATGTCTGACCTTGTGAGATCCTTAATTTGTAATATGTTTATATGATGAACTACCCAATAAATATGTGTACATCTGTTAATGCAGAGGCGATGGTCTTATTCCCCTTTTCAAAAAAAAAAAATGATGGCTGATCTTAAAAAAAGAGATGTCTATAGTTTCCTCCTATTGATTGGAAGTGATCATGGTTTGTAGTCTACAAGGACCCATAACGATCAATTACTATTCATGTTCGTTGTCCCTGTATGTATCGGATCCCCCTGTTCGTATACAATACAACAACTCCTCCGTGTATATATAATACGGCTACGAGTGCACACGATGTGAGAGTCTCGAACAACCATCGCCTTTGCTCCTCCTGCCTTCGCCATGGCTAGCAGCTCCGCCCCATCGGATAACGACGGCGAGTATGTGTCGGAGACGCTGTCGCGATCCCTGACGGACACTGTCACCGTGGCGCACAGTTTCGAGATCACCAATTACCGGAAGCTCGACGGCATGGGCGTCGGCGAGTACATCTGCTCGAGCACGTTCGGCACCGACGGCTACTACTGGAATATCAGGTTCTATCCTGACGGAGAAACAGAGGACGAAGATTACTCGTACTGTTCGGCCTTCCTATGTTTATGTAAAGGAGAGCCAGGGGTGAGAGCTACGTTCACTTTAAGTCTACTGGATAAAGCTGGCAATACTGCTGTACGGAGGAGCCCGGTAGCGCATACCTTCGAGCGTGCAGGTTGTTATTGGGGCTATCCTAAGTTTTACCCCAAGTCCATGCCGGGCACCATTGACGATGGCCGCTTCACAATCAGGTGTGTTTTGTCTATCATGACGCATCACACGGAAGACGTAAGCAACGTCGTCGTGCCCCCGTCGAACCTGCAGAACCAGTTGGTAGCCATGTTGAAGGATGAGGAAAGCGCGGATGTGACATTCAGCGTCGGTGACAAACTGTTCCATGCTCATAGGTGCGTCCTGGCTGCACGATCGCCGGTGTTTAGGGCGGAGCTCTTCGGTCCAATGGAGGAGAATGCTACTCGGCAAATCAAGATCGATGACATGGAGCCGGCTATCTTCCGGGCACTTCTTCGTTTTATCTACACGGATACCTTCCCTGATAATTGTGGTGTTGCTAAGGGTGCGCCACTGCAACACCTGTTTGTCGCCGCGGATCGGTATGGACTGGATAGGCTAAGTGCAATGTGCCAAGGGAAGCTATGCCAAAGCATTGACGTCGACATAGTTGCAAGCTCACTTGCCTTAGCAGAGCAGCACCACTGCGTGCAACTCAAGAACGCTTGCCTTGGTTTCATGTCCTCCCATGGCGTGCTCGCTCAAATCCGGGAAACCGACGATTTCAGGCACCTCTTATTGAGCTGCCCGACGATCCTAGAGGAAATTATAGACATGGCTGCGGTGGCTACCGGTAGATTAGCAAACAAGGCTCGACGTTCGTGAGCCACTCGAGATCGACTCCTGATTTTGCTCAACTCAAGATCAACTCGAAAAGGAAGAAACTTAATATAAATCATTGTCGAAGCTTGATGAAAAATGAACTGATTATACAAAGCAAAGATTTTGTGGCTCGATTTGGACTCAACATATCGCAGTAGTACATTTGCTACATGAGCTCTTTTAGGGTGCTTGGAGAACTACCACGGGTATTTTCGGGTAGCTTCCATCCTAAATAATTTCAGCCGTTTGATTTCAATCTTTCCCCCCTAAATTATTCCAGCCCTCTAAAACTTGTATTGCTACATTTGTTTTTAAAACTTTTGTGACAATATCTTTTTTTAGAATTTTATTTTATCGATCATGTCCACGGAACAACGGGAAGATATATTAGCGAATTGTCTCGAATTAAACATGGAAATGTTACCCAATCTACACGTTCTCGAGTTATCCAAACTCCAAAGTACGTGGACATTTCGAAACAGTTACTCTTGCATATTTATAACCATAACCTTTCTGAACGGGAGACACATAGCTTAGGCAACTGAACATGAAAATAAATCGTTAGGTCGACAACCTCGGGTCAATATATGCGTCATCATTCCGCATTTCCATCTGCTACACCATGAATACAACAACAAAGGGGATTAGGGGATTATTAGAACATCTCTAGCACATACTGTAAAAACTCGTACTATACAGTCGTTTTAGTATAAATACACTGCTTTACGGTGTGCCTTCGAGGAATAGATACTGGAAAAAGCCCTTACATCATACAGGACCATCTTGGGAGCAACTTTTTTCTTTACTTTTTCCTACATGTCCATTCCCTCCTCCTTCCAGCACATGCACCCAATGTTGTCGCCCCCGCGTCTACAGCCCCCGGCAACGGCTGGCGCTTCCCGTGCCCACGCCTGCTTTGGCCGCCTTTTCCGGCATTTCTATAGCCAGACACTGCCGAGCTTTTTCCCTTTTCTCCAATGGTTGCGTCTTTCCCTGCACGACTTTGCTCCGACTTGGTAAAAGATTGAGTGGAATCGAGGATGCATGTTGAAAGACGGCACGAGTTTTGCCGGAACGACGTGGGGGAAATTGACCGGTATCGGCGAGTCTGGCAACGGTGGAGTGATATTTAGGCTGATAGTTAAGTCCCGCCCACCGCCGTACGGGTTTATAGTTATTGGAAAATAGGCCCCTCGTACCGGGTTTATAGGAAATTGGAGGCTCATTTTTCTGTTTCCCAATTTTTGTACGGTTCGAGCTATTTTGCAGGTTCTATCTGGTGCACAAAGCCACATTGATATGTCGTCTCCAGCCGCCGCCGTGCACGCACGAAATTACAAATGTCTGAACGATGGGTTAGATTCTCGTCGGAGGAGGTACAACGACGAGGAGGGTCGGGAAGAGCACCGGAGAACCACGAGGAGAAGATGTGAGCAAACGGCTCGGAGGACGGTGACACGGTCTATCAAGATGATGACGAGAAGGAGGTGCGGGTGGTAGCGACTCGAGAGAACTGTGGGGATGTGGCGCCCCGACCCGACTGCTATACAGTGATGCTGTGTGTCACCGGTTAAGCGATACAACCGGAGGTTACGGGTTTACCAATCCCCGGCCAAAACCTTTGGCAGGCGTTGCTCGGAATTGATCATCGGCAACGCAACACCCCGATTGATGCCTTAACACAGGCACAACTATCAATGCATAAGATCAAGACTTGTGGAACAACTGGCACATCACAGACTCTACGACACAAAACATATAGTTCAACTCTTATAATAGAGAAAGATAGCAAATTACAACCAGAGGTCACAGACCCAACATTACAACATGCGGAAGCGAATTAAGTTGTTCTAAACAACAAGATCCAAATATGGCCTAAGAGGCCTACAGATAAACATTCAAGCGCCAGCTGTTCCGGGATGTCCCAAGCTGCCACATGTGAACCCCAGACTACTCGTCGACGTCCACAAAGAATCCACCTTCGAGGTCGGTGAAGTCCTCCTCTGAAACAAAACAAACGACGTTGAGTTCGACGAACTCGCAAGATTAAATATAGAGCTTTAGCTCGATGAGGCTTTCAAGGTTTTATGGCTGTTTTGCATAAAGCTGATTTTATTTAATAAAACATAACTCCATGGCATCGACTAATCAGAATATTTTTTTAAAAGAGGTAAGAAGTAACTCTTTTTTTCGATCCTTACTCATCATCAACCACGATCATCATCATTGTACCTATTCTACAAAGGCACCTCCCCGAATCACTCTCGAGGAAGCTAACCTTGCATTCTTGAGTGGTACCTTTAGTACCCAGTTTTAATCATCCCGTTCAAGTTATTCTATGGTCTTATCGTCCTTTCCCAAGTCGTCTGTAACCGTGGACACGGCTTTTCGAAAAGATTTAACCCTGCAGGGGTGCACTGTGTTTACCTTCGGTACCGCCCGGCTCATTGCCTACGCTTAGCTCTCTTCCGGGGAAAGCCGGCTGAGTGGGAACGGTTACAACCTTTACCTTGCTTGGGACTAACCCAAGATCATCAATGGCGGTAGGACAAGAAGTGCCTCCAACACCCTGTCCCGCGGCCACTTATTTTCCTAACACCACCATCCTCATGTCAGTCTTGGCCACCATCCCAACGCACGCGCAAATGGAAGCCCGAACTAGAGGACCCTCGGCTAGCCCTTCACAAGTTAGTCGGTCGACGAGGGCTCCATATACCCCACCGAATGGAAGAGCGCTCAGTCTTGGTTCAAGAGGTAAAGAACTCGCACCTAGGCGGCGAGAGTGAGACAAAACACCACCATACCAAAGTGGCCTCTCATCCCCACCTTTAAGCATTTTATTACCTGTCACCACAATTTCTCCATCATCATCTGAACATTTCATCAACCTGTTTCCAACATGAAGTATCCATCGAACGGCTAAGCATTTAACTAAGCATGGCTAAGCAACAACATTGCATAGTTAAGTATTTCAGGCCAACAATACAAACCTATGGATAATAGGAGGGAAACAAGTAATGGCATCGGAATCTTAATGCAACTATAGGATACTCTAATCCAAGCAAATTGACATTTAGAACCGCATGCAATATTATAGTGGAGAAAATATTTGCGGAAAATAGGATAAGACATGCTCAGAGGGGGGATTACGCTTGCCTTGTTGATACGGCTGGCAGTAGGAATCGTCGGGGTATTGCGGTGTAACCCCGGCTGCTTGATCTATCGAAGCATAACAACGGAGAACAATCAATCACCACACATGCTTTAACAGATGCAATGCGCAAACACATGATGACATGACAATTTAATGTACCGGATTTATTAGTAGTTATCTAGCAATTTAAATGGGGTGCGAAAATAATTACTTCAACCGGATAGCAAAACACCCCATATTTATCTTAATGATTCTAATACTATTAAAAGTACAGTATTGTAATTGTGATCAATTATGCATGATGATGATTCTGGATAGTTCACGTTTTTCTGAACATTTTGGTACGACAAACACAATTTTCTGATGCCCCGATAAAAAGTTATTACCTTTATAAATTCCTCTTTTGAATTTATGATTTTAATAAATTAATTTCAACAACTATAAAAATTAATTACTCGTATTCGGGAGAGAGGGATGAAGTAGTCGAATCATCGGAGTCGATGTCCCTAATGCGCGAGGGGGAAGCGGGAAGCATGCGCAAAAGGGGGAGGAAATGGAAAAAGGAACACCAGAAAAAAAAACAGTAAACCGGCCTCCAGCCCGGTTTGGGCCGGTTTGCAGGCCGGCCTGCTAACAGAGGCATCCGGCACACAGCCCGGTCTGGGCCGGTTATGAGGCCGGCCGGTTAACAGAGCGATCCGGCCCTCAGGCCGGTTTGGGCCGGCAGAAAGGCCGGTCATGGGCCCGAGGCTAACGGCATTCAGCCCGGTTGAGGCCGGTTCTACGGCCGGGCGTGCGAGCTCGTCGATCTACGGCGACGGGGAGCGACGGCTACGGTGCTACGGCGAGGTGAGAGCGAGGGGGAGGGCATGGAGAGGTCCAACAGGACGACGTGCTCACCCTCGAGGCGACGGAGAGGTCGGAGACGGCGGCGGCGTATTCGTCCGCGGCGGCGCTCGGGCGACCGCGCGGGAAGACGGCGATGGCACGGCGAGACGCGGCGTCCCGGGTCGATTCGTTCGGCGGAGGTGGAGAGGACGACGAGGCGGACGTCGTGGTGTGCTCCGATTTGCCCCTCGGGTGCTCAAACGACGGCGATGAACACGGCAATGGCGGGCTCGGTCATGGCCATGGTGAGAGCAAGAGAGCTAGAGGAAGGAGAGGGAAATATCGGGGACTGGGGTGGGGTGAGCAGGTGGGGCTGGTTTGCTCGCTCTCCTTGCAGGGGAGGCAGCGAAGGGGGCCCCGGGCGATGCGTGCGGCACGGCCATGGCGCCAGTGCGCTCGTGGCTACAGGAAGAAGAAAAGGGCCCCTCACAGAAAGCCCCCTGGAAGTTTTAATTTCATCACGGATAGGTCCTTTTCTATTTTAATTTTAAAACCTGTGGCTTTAGGGATTTAATTAAGGCACTTAAACACTTTAGAAAAATATGCCAAAATTTGGGGAGGCTCCCCTTAACCTGTAGAAGCTCCACACATTTTGGTGTCTCAAAATAAAATAGTTTGGACACCTTTGTTCATTGAGTTTGAATATGGCAGATTTTGCTAAACTCGGAATGTTGCTCCTTTGGAAAATTTTAGAGCAATTGCAAAATATTGTTTTCAACCCTTGGAACTTCCTTGACAGATATGAGATGTCCAAGTATTTGTGTTTGCAAGTTTGAATACTCTCATTGTTGTTAGATTGGTTGAGGCAAGTTTGGCATTCTACTTTTTAACGGTGCCAAACCAAATATTGTGTTATTTAGCAATTTCATATGGATGCCATGATGCAAGGAAAATGCAATGAGACACAAAAGTGGAAAAATTTATTCAGGTTTTTAGTTCTTAAACTTTGGGCTGTTACAGGGGAGAAGGATCGGTGAGGAGGTGGTGGTGTAGGTGCGGAGCCGACGTCCTCGGGGATGTGGGGAGGAGGACGGTGCTGCACTCTTGGGAGGAGCACTAGTGGAAACAAGGCCTTTGGTCTAGAGCCAATTTTGGCTCTAGTCCCGGAAGTCTTACGAACCGGTACTAGAGTGTGGCTCTAGTACCGGTTCAAACGCTACGAGGCATCACCGCTCTTGTACCGGGTGGTAGGGGACCTCTAGTCCCGGGCCATGATACGAGCTGGGACTAAAGGTCCGTGACATGGCAGCCGCAGTGCGGGGCCCGCGTGAGCACCTTTAGTACCGGCTTGTATCACGGCCCGGGACTAGAAGATGGAGCTTTAGTCCCGGTCGTGCTACCACCCGGGACTAAGATTCTCACTATATCATCTTCCACCCCCGAGAGCACTCCTCCAGTTTTCAGCTCGAGTTCATCTCCATTTTCTCCATTGTTTTACTCTCCCGAGCTTGAGTTCATCTCCATTTTTCCACGATTTGTCAAGATTAACGGCACCCATCTTTTCAAGGGTTAGCAACTTGATCCTTTCATCCGGCGTTCTCATTTTAGCTCATTTCCATACTAGCTTAGCTCATTTCATTTTTGAGGTGCTAGCTAGGTGTTTGATGAAATGCCTAAGTTAGGGAGATCATTTGTTTTATATGTATTTTGAGCTCAAATTAAAGTATGATTTGTGTGTTCTAGTGCCGTGCTCACCGCCGTTGATCGCCCGCATTGTCCCGTCACCGGCACCAGCTTGGTGAGCCTTTTTAAAAACTTTTATTTCAAAAAATATTAGTTGTATGATTTAGATGCATAATTATTATTTGTATAATTTTATTAGTTGTATAATTGTTTGTTATATATAGTGCCATGGTTTTGACATCTGTCCACACTGGCTCTCGTCCACTCTATTATTCGGATGTGGTATGATTGTTTGTTATAACTATATATTTGTTTCGTTTCGTGTTTATGACAATCATGCCGACCAACTTGACATAGATATATTTTTATTTAGGAGGTAGTTTAACCGGAAATTCCAACCGACCCTATTGTCGAGTTTTTTTGAAAGAAAACAATGGTTTGAAAGCAAAATAAAAAAGAAGTGAAGATCTTCGTCTCCAATGCCTAGAAGAGAAGATGAAATTGGAGTCCAAGCTTGCCGACACAGTCGATGAACACGAGTTCAGGCTTGCCGACGTCGTCGATGCTCACGAGATCAAAATAGATGCAATGCGCTCGAAGATTAAAAAGATTAGAAGTTATGCCATTAGTCAAGAGTTGGTATCATTATTCTGTTGGTTCAATAATTATCTTAGTTGCGATTTTGATCGCATTTGTTGTTGGATTTAAATTCTTTAGATAGTTGTATGTTGGTTTATGAACTACGTATTACATTTGGTCACTACTCTAATTTGGTTTTACATGTGAATATTTTACGCTCGAAATACCCGGAGGAAGGTGAAGATTCGATTGATGGAGAACACGTGAAGACTTTCGGCGGTTGGTTGGAACTACGTCTCATTAATGAGACCACTATTGGAGACGAGCTATACTTGTTAGCGAATTCACCATCTTCGACTATATCTACTTTCCTAGGGTATGAGATAAATGAAATATATTTTACACGGCCGCCAAGATAAAAAAGCACCAACCAAAACAGTGGTGTCTGCTTTGATGCAACAAACAACAATGGGCAAAAGAACACATATTATGGTTACATAGAGGAGATATGGGAATTTGACTATGGACCTTTTTTTTAAGTTCCCTTTGTTCTGGTGCAAATGGTTCAACCTGAAAGGAGGTGTAGAGATAGACCCGCAGTACGGAATGACTACAGTGGATTTCAAGAATCTTGTGTACGACACCGAACCATTCGTCCTAGCCCGTCAAGTGGCTCAGGTTTTCTATGTGAAGGACATGTCTACCAAACTGAAAAAAAGAAAAACTAAGAAAGCGAATACATCATACGATGAGCCAAATCGTCACATAGTTCTACCAGGGAAAAGAATCATCGTGGGAGTGGTGGACAAGACAGACATGTCAGAAGATTACGATAAGTTTCATGAAATTCCAAACATCAAGTTAAATGATGAAGATTGTCCATGGTTACGGTGCAATCAGAAGAAAAAGTGAACACTAGATAGGGATGTTGTCCGTGATGTGTAATAATGTATTAAACCTTTTATGTAACTGTGTTCTGAAAACTCAGAAGAAAACTCTAAACACCGATTTTTGGTTCTAAAAACTCCAACGGCTTACAAGCGCTCGAAAAAGTTGGAGCAAAACACACGGCTTCCCCTGCATACAGCCCGACGGTGGCTCCTGAGTGCCCGCATATCAAATGCACCGTCGGACGTATGTAGGGAATCCGAATGATTTGTATTCGGTCGATGAACTGGAGATTTTGTTGATAGAACAGAACACACGGTTTCCCCTGCATACAGCCCAACGGTGGCTAGCTCGTGAGTGCCCGCATATCAAATGCACCGTTGGACGTATGCAGGGAATCCGAATGCTTTGTATACCAAATGAACTGCAATGAGTACACACACTGAGTGTCGAAGAGGGGGGGGGGGTATATATAGGTTCATGTGGCTCACGAAGTGGTCGTGATAGTGCTGATCCAACAGCTCACAAGCCCTCAAAAGAAACACAACCCCCGATCCAACTGCTCACAACCACTTGAAAGAAACACATGATCCGTGTGCTTCTTTACACCCGGTTGGTGTTACCAACCGGGACTAAAGGCGGGCTTTGCTGTCACGATTCGTGTCAGTCACCTGTCCTCCCCAGCGTTGCCCTGTTCACGTACGTGTCCTACCCCAGCGCTGCCATGTTGTTAAGAATGTTTTTAAAATAAAGAGATAATTATTAAAAATTCAAACTATATTAGTTAATGTATTTTTAATTGAAAATGGCAAAATGTTTAATAGTTTGAATTGTTAGAATAATTATTTTAGAAAACAGAAAATAGTTTTGAATTACATATTCAAATTCAAACACTTTTCATGTTGAACTTTTTGTCAGATTCAAAAGTATGTAGAAATTATTCAAATTCATATCCAAATACTTTTTAAATTCACTTTCAAAAATTTGCGCAAAAATTTGAAAATTTGGTCCCTGGAAGCAAAAAAACAGACCTCTAGTACCTGGTGGTGGCTCCACCCGGTACTAGAGGTGTATTAGGCGCGCAGGTGGGCGGCATGGGAGAAAACCTCTAGTACCGGCTCGTGGCACGAGCCGGTACTAGAGGTCACCCTCTAGTACCGGGTGGTGCCACGGGCCGGTACTAGAGGCCTCCTCCTATAAATACACAGCCTCCCACCTCGGGTCGAGCCACGACCCGGGAGAAGAGAAGGAGGAGCCGCCGTCGAAGAAATCGACGCCGCCAGGCTGTCAAATTCGCCGGCCGCCACCGTCCCTCTCCTCCACGTCGCCCTCCGCCTCCCCGCGCCGTTGCCGGGCCGCCGCCATGCTCGAGCTCATCCCCGCCCGTCCCCGCGGCGCCGCCGTCGCCGCGCGCCCGTCCCCGCCCGTTGCGCCTGTCGTGGGTTTGTCACGTCAGATGTCATGGATGACTTCGTAGGTGTGGGATTTGCGCGAGTCAATCGTCTCCGAGCTTGGGATCGCAGGAACAAGGACGAACACATATTTACCCAGGTTCGGCCCCTCAATGTGAGGTAAAGACCTACTTTATATGTGGTATTGATATGATATATGTGGTGTTACAATGGAGGCGATCCGATCTGGGAACTCGCCGTAAGAGCTAGGGTTCTAGGGCTTGATAGCTTGACCCTGTCTAAGTCCTGCGAGTCATCTTTATGTACACAGAGGCTCGCTAGGTTACAAAGGAAACTTCCACCGCAAGGAATAATTTCTGTTATGATGACTGATATTAATATTGATCTCCTTCTTTTATAGATGGATAGCATGCGGAGGAATCTGGAACTAAAGGACCGCTTTCGACCAATTCAAGAGGAAATTGCGGGATTTTTATGGACTATGTCATAAACAAAAATGGAAGATATAATGCCATCGACGGGTCCCGGAAATGATCTCCATGTAATCGAACAGACGGGTTCTAGTCCCGGTTGACCTCTATGTAATCGAATAGACGGCTCTAGTCCCGGTTGTGATATCCCATGTAATCAAATAAATGATCGAATTCTCATAAATATTTCTATTATGAATATTTTGATATGCTATATGTATTTTTCTTATTTGTAATTAATTAACCATATATTTTGCAAGATTAATCGTAGTTTTATATTCAATAAGCTGGGAATACAAAAAAAAGCCTGAGGCCGCCACGTGGGGGACTCTCTTATCCCAGGTCGTATTACGAGCTGGGACAAGAGGTTCTCGGCCACGCGCTCTCCCGGCCCCGCGTGGAGCTCTTTTGTACCGGGCCGTAAGCCACCCGGGGGGGGGGGGGGCTCTAGTCCCGATTGCGGCGTCCCGGGTGGGCATCCGGGACCAGAGGTCCTTACCACCCGGGACTAAAAGTCCTTTTTCCACTAGTGGAGGCCGACTGGCAAATGCAGGGATGCAGTAGTGGGATACGGCGGGGCCCAACAAATTGCACTCGACATATAAAAGGTGGTCGGCACAGAGGGCCTAGTCTGGTAGTGTGTGTATAGGAATCTGTGCTCGAAAGAGTCATTGGTCCCATAAATTCTGAGAAAAGTATTTTGTAATTGAATCATTCTTGAAATATTCACCTAATTTTTGTTCGAGTGAATAATGTATTTTTAGAACACATGGGCGCACTATGTATCATCTGATGTTGGTATATGTGATGGAGCTTTGGGCCTTTGCTTAAAAAGCCTAACTAAAACATATAAGATTAAGATACGCATGATTGTGAGGAGATTTATGGTACCGTCAGGATAATCATGGTGAATGGGGCGTCATGGTTCGGGATGAGGAAGGTCTGGTTATTTTGGCAGCAGCTGGCTGCTCTGATGGAATACACGAGTTCATGGCGGAGCTGAAGGCGATGGGAAGCTGCTGTTAATCTGGCTTCAAGCCTGGGGGCAACTAGAGTTGTCTTAGACTGACGCGCAACTGCTGATGTATGCAATGAACAGCCCAGCTATTGACTTCTCTCCCGCGGCTCCTGTCATTGAAGACCTAAAACATCAGTGCAGGAACTGGTTTTCTAAATGTTCTATCACTAGCTGTAAGAGGGAAGTGAATGGAGTTGCTCATGAATTAGCTAGAGTATCACTAGCTGTAAGAGGGAAGTGAATAGAGTCGCTCATGAATTAGCTAGAGTCAGGGATGGAGACAAGGGGGGACGAGCAAGGGCTACCCCCCCTATGCTCATGAATTCCTTAAGAAAATTAGTTATGCAGTTGCTTGATTAGCGTTGTTTCACTAGGTTAGCCCCCTCATGCAGACTGCTAACACTAATTAGCCTATCTTTTGCTTATCTCTATTGCTCGTCCCTGGCTAGAGTAGGTGCTTCGTGTGATCCTGGTCCGATGCATGTGTGGGAATCAGATATGCCAGCGAATATCGTTGTTTTTGTAATAATGGGCAAGATGCCTAATGCCTATGCCAATGCAAGTTTCTTTGCACGTTCATATACGTTTTGCTTATTGGCATACTAGTTAATGAAAGAGAGAGTGAGGTTGTAGCTTAGCTAAGCTACAACCTTTACACGTGGCCATAGACAAAAATGGTTTTACCCAATCATATGTATGCATGAGCCAAAATCATTAAATGTAGATACAACACATATGAGACAATGCATTGTACTAGTTGTATCTAAATATTTATTACTCCCATTATTTCGTGCTAAGAGATGGTGCATTGGCACATGCCTAACATTATGTTGTAATAAAGCTTTGCTTTACATGTGAAAAAAATCGCTGTGAGCCGTTTATTCCGTTGGATCGAAAGGTCCACGCCAAGTCGCCTACTTATACTAGTGGTCAAACTATCGGTAGTACAACAAGTACTCCAAGAGAGTCAAAACCGGAATAAATAATTTACGTAAATCGCACACTTAATATCACATTGCGGCTGTCCGACGCGGCAAGTCTAAGTGAAATCTGACGTCACCTCATTGTTCGTATGGTCATAAACTTTTATGCCGAGCTAAATGTATTTATAGAATTTTATTCCGAGCTAAATGTCGCCGCTCTTGCACTTTGCAATAGACTGTCCGAAGGAAGTCTCGCCGTTCACGAAATTCTTGTAAATTACAGAAGTAATATTGAGCTAATTAACTAGACAAGATATTTTTCCCGATGAAGAACAAACAAGAATATTCACAGGCAAAAAAAAAAAAAATCCTACCATGACTGCCCTTGGTTGCAATGATATAGTAAAAATCTGCCTTTGTGATAATTCCCAAATATGCCTCCGACGGTGGTCGAACTCGGGTCCTTGGGTTTAGCCTCTGCCACCGCTCTTATTTTGGCAACATCATCTGTACGGTTGTGTTTTGTACAACCGTCAAATCACACCTGATCGTGAAGCAGTTTCTTCGCAGGTAGGACTTCTGCAAGAGCTTGGTATTGCCCATGGGAACCTGTCTGTATTTATACGCTGTTGATCGTTCGAACAAGGATGAAGGACTCTGGAGTTGGACCTAGGTACGTATGAGAGGATACCGACCTGGGTCGTCTCGTAGGAGTACTAGATAACCAAAAGGCAGTATAGTATACTAGGTCTGTCTAAAGAAATTTGGGGCCACGTAATGAGTCCCTAATTTTTTTTTTACGTCTTTACATTAAGAGTTTGGATTGGTGATGGCTCATCCATGCCTTTCCCTCACCTCCGGTGTTCTCTTAGCTCTAATTATTTCTCCACCTGCAAGTTTCCCTTCCCCCGAGAGCATCTCCAACCGATACACAATAATAGGCACTAAAAGTAGTTTTAGGAAAAAAAAAGATTTTTGGAAATATAGGGCACACGTATATAGATGATCGAAAATAGGGCACCCAAAAAATTCTGCCAAAAAGATGCTCATAAAATAGGGCATCTGACACGGAGCGTTTTGGAGCTCGTCCAACAGGTAGGTCGGAATCGAGTCTATCAGCTGGTCCACTAAGATCTGGGCCCAAATCTATTACTATCCAATACGGTTACAATATACTCCCTCCGTTCACAAAATGATGTCTCAACCTAACTCAAATTTGCATGTATCTAGACATGATTAAGTGTGTAGATACATGCAAATTTGAGCTAGGTTGAGACATCCTTTTGTGAACGGAGGTAGTATATGTTTCTGAACAGTACGTCATGTGCGTCTGGTCCATCTCTACTCGGTTATGCCTAGACCGAGGAGGTGAAAACTGTTAGAAAAGTAATACATCTTACACATGTCTAACCAAACATGACGTGCCAGCCGGTTCTGCACTTAAACCATCGATGGAGTTGTCTCATCGCCCCCACCGCGCAGCGAATTTCTTCATGGGAGAGTATTTATTCCTAGCTACCATGCCTTTAAGTGCTACCATGTCACCATATAAAAAAATCAATTTAAAAGCTTTAAAAATTTGGGTGAATGAGGGAGGTGACGTCCGACAACTTGAGTTCATGTTATACGAGATAAGTCCTGTGAAAGAGGTGGTAAAAATTAGGTGGCGAGCTGCGTAAATGGAACGAAGCAGCCGCAAATCAGAAGCGGTGCGTAAGAATTTGAAAATGGTTCATGAATTTAAAATGTCCAATTATAAAAATTCACGAAAAATGTTCATTAATTTGAAAATGGTTTATGAATTTGAAAAATATCCGGAATTTCAAAAAAAATCAGAAATGTGAAAAATGGTTCATAAAAATGCCCCAAAATTCAGAAATTGTTCATGAATTTGAAAATGGTTCGTGAATTTCAAATCTCCCGAATTTCAAAGTAAGTTCATGACAAAATGTTCATGAATTTGAAAATATCCCTCAATTTCAAAACCAGAAAACCCAGTGAGAAGCAACGTGGCTGGTGACAGACTGAGGGCAGCATCGAGGCCGGATTGGAGGACTTCTCCATGGCTGCTGTGCAGGGTCCACGTAGGAATGTTAAGCGCTGGGCTGGCCTGAACCAGCCCATCTCGCACGGCTCCATCTGGGCAGGCCCCTCTCAAAAAAAAAAAAAAACAAAAACTCGGCAGGCGAGCCACACGTCAAGGTCGTGTTCGTGTCGGAATGGAGTTCGAGCCGGACGCCAACTCGCGCCGTCGCGCGCATCGGTTCATATATAGCTGACGCTTTGCTTCTTAATTCACCTGAAACCAGCTGGCCACGGACCTGCGATAAACTAGCGATCGTGTAAGCCAGCGAGAACACATCCAGCCACCACACAGCAACAAAGTATAGACGTACGCCGTCGATGGCAGCGCCAGCGGAGGCGCTTCAGCTGCCACCGTCCTGCTCCGTCGTTCAGCAGCAGCACGATTTCCGCGCCGACGAAGTGTGCGATGACGACGTGGGCCTGTTCTTGCATCAGCCACCGCCTATCACCAATGAGCTGATGGACGACATCTTTGACGCCGGCGAGCAGGGCGAGAACGCCGACCTGTTCCAGCAGCTCAGCTCCCTGGAAAAGGAGCTCGCATTGCTAGAGCGGAAGGAGGAGGACATGCGGGTCGAGATCGCGGACCTCGTACCGGTGGTGCGGCCAATGCAGGACCAGTACGAGTACATGACGACGACGGTCGGGGCGCCCTCGTCGTCGGCCACGTCGTCGAGATCGTCGACGAGAGCCACGCCGTCGTCACCACCGACGCCAATCCCCGCCTCTTCTGCGTGCGCGTCCTCGGCTCCGTTGACCGCGAGCTACTCAAACCAGCGGCGAACGTCACGCTGTGCATGTCGAGTCTCGCGGTGGTCGGCGTGCTGCCCGTGGACTCCGGCTGGGCTGTGCCTCTCGTGACGGCCGCCGAGAGGCCGAGCGTCACCTATGCTGACGTGGCCGGGCTCGAGGAGCAGAAGCAGGAGGTCCTCGAGGCCGTCGAGCTGCCTCTCAAGCACCCGGAACTGTTCGCCCGCGCCGGTGTGGAGCCGCCGCGCGGCGTGCTCCTGCATGGCCCACCTGGTACCGGCAAGACCATGCTGGCCAGGGCCGTCGCACACCACACCTCGGCGGCCTTCATCCGCGTGAGCGGCTCCGAGCTCGTACACAGGCACCTCGGCGAGGGGCCCAGGATGGTGCGCGAGGTGTTCCAGGCCGCCCGGGACAACGCGCCGGCCATCATCTTCTTCGACGAGGTGGACGCGATCGCAGCGGCGCGGATCGACTCCGAGGATGCCTCGGCGGCCGACCGCGAGGTGCACCGGGTACTGTTGGAGCTTCTCGCACAGATGGACGGCTTCGACCAGTACTCCAACGTGCGCGTGATCATGGCGACGAACCGCGCTGACGCGCTGGACCCGGCGCTGCTTCGGCCAGGGCGGCTGGACCGCAAGGTGGAGTTTCCGCTGCCGGGGATGACACAGAAGCGGCTGCTTTTCAGGGCTTGCACGGCCGGGATGAGCCTGGACCCCGGTGTCGACCTGGAGGACCTGGTGGGCCGGCAAGATGGGATGAGCGCCGCGGATATCGACGCCGTGTGCCGCGAGGCCGGCATGCGGGCGGCGCGTGACCGCCGGTGCGTGGTGACGCGTGAGGACTTCGATGAGGGGTACCGTGCCGTCGCTAAGGATGTCGACCGTGGCGCCGACGAGTTCTCCTTCTACAGCTGATAGTCAACTATTTTTTTCTGTGTTCACGTTTGTTCAGTTTGTCAGAGTCAAATAACAGGTTGGAATCTCGCGAGACTAGAACTTCCAGAATTTAAACTTTCTGAAATTCGAACTTTTGGTTTTGCAATCTATCTAAAAATCAAAATTTTGGACTTCAAAACGTCCGAAATTTTGAACTTCTGAAAATTTAAAACTTATATTAATTGTGATGTTTAAAAAATGTATGTTTTTTCAGGCATTTGGACTTTTAGAACTTTCAGATTTTTTTTATCAAGTTAGAAAAATATAAAAAGAGAGAGCTTAGAGGAAGTACCATACTTCACACGACAAAACTAAGCAGAACCTCTCCCTTTAGCGAGAGACATGGCCCACAAACCATTACTCACAAAAGTCAAGGGACACATCCTCTGACAACCGCGATTGAAGGGAGGATGACGATGCATCCTATTTGTCGAGTGTCAACTAACGGAAACTCGGCTAACAACTTAAAATTATTTTCCCGCCATTTTTCTTGTCATCGTGCCATTTTCAGCGTACGCAACATAAGTCATTGGGCAACCCTACTTTTTTTTTTCCTTTTTATCGCTTTGCTTTTCTTTCTTTCTTTGTTTCATATCTTCTCTTTTTCCGCCGCTCTCTCTTTCCCCACAAACGCAGATGACTATTCCGGCCATCTTCGGCCATCATTATCTGTGTCACTTATAAAGGTAAAATGGCCAGATAAAAGAAACTAAACGGTACATTTTTTGATCACCACTGACTAAAAGGTATGTGTCACTGTTTGGAAGGCTTAGAACCTTTGTGTACTTTGCCATCTTGGACAACAGACTTATAAAGTACCCCCTCCGTTCCAAATTTGATGACTTCCATTTGTCCAAATGCGGATGTATCTAGACATGTTACAAGTATAGATACATCCGTATTTAGACAAATGAAAGTCATCTAATTTGGAATGGAGGGAGTATATTTTTTCTACACGCCCGGTTGCTGCCGCGCCATCAGAGCGATACAAGAAGGCCGCTGCATAGCCTGCATTTGACTGGAACTTGAAGCGTGTGGAAACTTCATTGCAATAGCTTGCGATTTTTTTTTTGGTCCTC
Organism: Poa pratensis; assembly: GCA_947311845.1. Taxonomy (NCBI): domain Eukaryota; kingdom Viridiplantae; phylum Streptophyta; class Magnoliopsida; order Poales; family Poaceae; genus Poa; species Poa pratensis. The sequence continues at coordinate 99,276,850 of CAMZMU010000128.1, read as the reverse complement.
CTGTTCCAATATCCCAATATGCCTTTTCTTACAATAAAAGGAGTTGAGTTTGATGAACCCTTGAAAAACGATTCCATGGAGGGCTAGAGACACATCTAATTCTCCACACAGCATCAATTTGTCTATTCAATGAAGTAAAAATGACAAGAACTAACACCGCGATTCGGTTTACAACTCACATACGATAACTCTTCTTGATATCTAAACGAACTTATTATGAAAACAATCTAGGACTCTTTAGATAACCGAACTTACCTATCCAAACACATTAACTACGTTTAACATCTTCGACCTGCTCCAAGTTCCCTTTAAAAAAAAGTAGCCTCTCTACCTTCCGCCATGTTGATCTTCTTCTAAAGGACGTCGTGATTGATGACGATCATGTCGCACCTGATCGTGAAGCACTCTTCACGTAGCTTAGACTTCTTTATAAACGTAGGAAAGCCATAGCTAGCACCCACTGACTGAAAGGTATGTGTTAGACGCTTGTTGGAATCGGTAGAATGTCTGTGTACTTTGCCATCCTTGACCCGCAGACTTAGAGTGTACTTGGTATGCACGCCGGTTGCCGCGGCGCCATCGCAGGCGCCACTGAATTGCAAGAAGGCCGCCGCGTAGCCTGCACGTGCCTGGTCGACTCCGTCAGGGTACAACCTGATTTGCCAATTGTATCCGCCAACGCTAAACGGCGTCGAACCAACGAATTTGCCGACGCCCATGCATGCCCTTGACGCGCGAGTAGTTTGCCACCGTGAAATTGTGCGCCCCGGTGTCGGCCGTCGTCACACATATCGACGACGTCTCGGTGTCGGCCGTCGTCACGTATATCGGCGACGTCTCGGACCAGCAAAGAGTTGATGTTTCCCATGGCGAAGTTGGGAGACGATTGAATCGAGGGCCACGGATCTTGGTTCTGCTAGTCTTTCTGTTTCCCAGCTTGAAGGGATCGAGCCTGGAATTTTTGACACATTGGACCACTTGCCCGAATGAATTGTTAAAAAGGACCACCTGTGAGTCAAATTGCCAAATCTACCGTGGCGGCGTCTGCGCCACGCGATACGTGGCAGATGCCGCCGTGGGCGACGGCGGCCACCAAGGCCGCCGCCACCGGCGGCGGCATGTGGGACGGCGCGGTGACGTGGCTGGCTGATGGGCCCTGCCGCCATGGCGGCTTCTGCATGTCGACGTGGGAGGCAGGAGGCCGCCGTGGGCGGTGGCGGCCTTCGCTGCACACCGGCCAACTTAAAAGGATTTCCTCGTACGTTTTCCTGCTGGAGAATAGAGATGGATGACATTAATGACTAAACCAATCACCGTTGCATGAATACATGCATGCGGTTGTGTGCTGCACTTGTGCTCCGTGAGACAGCCAGTAGAGAAAAAGGAGTTGCATGCAGAAGCCGCCACTGCCCACGGCGGCCTCCTGCTTCCCACGTCTGACATGCAGAAGCCGCCATGGCGGCAGGGCCCACCAGTCAGCCACGTCACCGCGCCGTCCCACATGCCGCCGTCACTGGTGGCGGCCTTGGTGGCCGCCGTCGCCCACGGCGGCATCTGCCACGTGTCGCGTGGCGCAGACGCCGCCACTGTAGATTTGGCAATTTGACTCACAGGTGGTCCTTTTTGACAATTCATTCGGCAAGTGGTCCAATGTGTCAAAAAATCTCGAGCCTGGCCGTATATATAATGAGTCCCCGGCCGGATAATTGGATTAGGAACACAGATTCGATCGGATCTATGTCAATGTCGCGTATTCGTATTGGACTTCCCATCCGGACTTCTTTTCAAAAGATCGACCGTACTTTAACCAGACTCTTTTTTTTACAGAACTTCAACCAGATTCTCAGTATAGAGGGAATCAAGGATTTAGAAGGCATATCGGTAAAGGAGTCGCGACCAATCTACCTTGGCAATGTGAGCCCATGTCGTTGTTGGTGTTACCATAGTTTTGACTGTCTTTTTGAACAACAATGCACCTGATCGATGCATGAATGCACACCTCCAAAAGGTTAAACCGACTGGCCTGGTTTTCAATATAACGAAGTCACCACAGACTCATTGCTATCGACGAGAACGTCATCTGTCACTAAATACTCGCTCCGTCCACAAATAAGTGTCTCAAGTTCATCCACTTTTGGGCAAACTTGAGACACTTATTTGTGGACGGAGGGAGTAATATTCTGCCTTTTCATGAGACATACATGTGTCACAGCTATATTTGAACTCTGATGAACTAATGGTACAATCACCTTTCAAACTATCCAAACACATGTTGATTCTCATGGCGATTTTTGTTTAACCGTGCATTGAGGTCACACTTCATATACGGATGATTCGCTGCCATGTCGTGCCACGCAACATTTAAAATAAAATTTCACATGTAATATTTATATTTTAAGAGAATCTGAAAAGAAAAATTGTTACGGCTTTATCCGAAAGTTATCTCTTATAGAATGAGTCCGTCTAAATGTAAATTGATTTACACTCTTTATGCGTAAAATCGATGATGCGCTAGTCACATCTTGTCAAACATGGATTCGTCCTAACCCTCCTTGAAACTCAAATGAATACGGAGAGACATAATGTCTTGGGAAGTCGACTTAGATGTTAAAAGCCATTTGATGACTTAGATTTAGCAACACCTTTCAAAATATTATTTATTCCGATGAACCTTTTTGTACAGATTCTTACAGAAGGCCCGCTGATTTAACAAACGCCTAATATCTTGATTTCTGCTAACCCTGCTTGAATCCCAACAAGGAGACATCGACGGTTTGGGGATTCGCACTTCCATGTAAAAGAATGTCTCAGACGACTTAGATTTCAAAAAAGGTTTCAGAATAATAATTTGCTAACACATGTAGTTTTATTGGATAGTTTCTCATTTGGCCTTGTTGATGTAATGTAGCGACCCACACCTGCCACCACTTGTGTAGCAAGTGCACGTCTTTGGCTCGACACGAGTAAAATGATTAAGCATCACTTTACCAACATCTCGCCCATCAGAGTAGCATAACAGAAGCACGACAGTGGATTCGATACATAAACATTTTGAATTACTTTTACAAATCAAATTACAACTCATCTCTTACAAGCATTTACAAGAACAATGGCCTAAATGCTACAATCTTCAAATAGACATCCATTTGGTTGCTCGTTGAAGTGCAAGTAATAGTCGACGGGTCCTTCTCCTTCATCGGGTGTCTGCTCCTCAAACTTCTCGACTTCCAGCCTCTCACAACCTAAGCAGGGGAGGAATTTACGTATGAGTAAATGGAGGTACTCAACAAGTCCACATAACAGATGGTGTTTGAATGCACTATCATCTACTCGGACCAATCGTCCAGAAGTTCAATGATTTTCGAAAACATTTCTGAAGAAGGTCAAGTTTTATTTATGAAATCTATGATCTGCTAGAATCTCCTATGGATTCCTTTCTCGCCACGTTCACAGCTCCTTCCCGGAACAGAGGGTGACAATGCCACAATTTGATACACTCTGTAGAGGTGCGTTACTTTACCCACACACGATCCTCCATCTGGTGACCGTGCCCTGCACTCACTACTAGACTTTGAATCACAGAGCCGTTTCACCCACCTTGTTTGACATGTCTCGCTCATAACATGGCTACAGTAGAGCCCTCTTGCAGTTGGTCGCCAAATAGGCCACTCCCAAACTGCCATCCTTGGGTGACATGCCTTATAAGGTGGAATTACTCCAGCTTAGCCTCGCCCATACAGGTCATGTGGTCAACGCGGTCACTACGGCGCTTGAGCACAAGAAGGCAATTGTTATTAATCCTAGGATGATATCCCACGTAGTCGAACCCGCTTCCAATGGCTTGACAGCCTCCACACAAGGGTTCGAACTATCAGCTATAATATTCACTGACTGCTCCATCAGTCGATCAACAAGATTAAGTCATATTATTCATAACATATATTTTTCTTTGATGCAGGTGATATCACAGATAGTAAGTTGCAAATAATTTGATAAAAATAATCAAGCGGACATGATCAAGAACTGGACTTGCCTGAGATATCCGGAAGTTAGCATAAGAACAAAGATTCAATTCATCCATAAGAATTCCAAAAAGATCTGAACTGGAAAAAGTGAATGAAATCCAATCAACACTAAGCCGAAGTCCACACCACATTATGATGCATATGTACGTTACAATTGCATTTATCAACACTGAAGTGCGGTTGATTAACTCAGATCACTCTTAGTTGCTTATTTTTATCTTCGATAATGCATTCATAAAGCAATGGACAAAATTTACATGTATAAGTTATTTATAGCATAGAACATGCATTTAGTTTCACATGAATGATATTGAACTTAATCAATCTTATTTCAATTCATAACAGATTCGTGTTCAAGCGATTCAACAGAATTATTGGTCAAGTTGAGTTCATGTTTTGTTCTACTTGATTAATGCCTTTATCTGAAACTAGATGGATAAGAGAATCATATGAGTTACTTTATTGGTCCAACTAAATGTCACTTCTAGATGGAAGAAGTAACCTGGTACTTAACTTGTATGAAGCATATATGTTGCACAGATCATAGTGTAGTGTTAGGTTGCTGCTCCAGAACTGCAAGGTTCAGCACTGATGCGAATTGGTAACCTGGAGCTACTAATTATGGTACTAGCTAGTTAAAATCCAATGGACTTGGTGCTGCAACGATGTTTTTTGAGCAGAGTGAGATGCTAGATGATCGCCTGCAACTACAGTACAAGCATAGAATGGTACTTTGCTTCCGACAAGGACAATTGCTACTGATGTATAACATGAAGTTTGTCTAATAAAAGCTAATTATGTTCACTGAACCTGAAGATATATTGCTGGAGTACTACTATGGACTTGACAACGATCAGGTGGATGCTTCTTTGTGATGAAAGAAAAATAGTCTAAAGCCTTGGACCCGGCCTGGACATCAAGTCTAACCTGGTTCTTAAGTGCTCAACTGAGGTGTGTAACACTTGCAATTATTTGGTCGTTGTACAGATTCTAAATCTGAACCAGACACGAGGAGGTCACTGAGTTGGTCATATTAATTTCATAAATGATCTCATGTAAACTCTATCTAGTAAAAATTAGTTTAACAATTTAGCGTCCATACTAGCACACTAAAAAGAGGTGTAGTAATAACCAGATCTCAAGCATCAGTCGAGCTTGCTTAATTTCTCGGGTGTAACCTGAAGGTTTACTATGGTTTAGTTCTTCTAGCTGAGCTCGAGTATACACAACGGCAATATATATGTTCCTTTGCAAGATACTGATCAAGTCCATCATTTTTACGGTGCTGAAGTACACATGCTTTATCTAAATAATAGCGATCCGATTAGGAACGATAGGATTCGCGAACCGAGGCTTAGCCCGTGGTTGGCACGGGTTGATGCGTGCTGGCCCGCCCAGGTTCGAGTCTCCGCACTCGCATCTGGTGTCGACGGCTCGACGCACCTTTCTTCTTAATGACAATACCGATGGGCCCTTCCCATCCGGCCTAGTTTTTTTTTTTTTTAGGAACGAGAGGATTCCATTACTTCTTATGTCTACAGCTTATTTAGACAAGCAGGCCACAATATAGTCAGGAGCAGATAAAGGTTGTATCGTTTTCAACCTTTAGAACGTGAGCTACTATATTTCAGAGATGGACATGTAGTTCCCATCTTGTTAAACATTACTCATATGCACATGGACCAGCAGCTACTACATCGATGGACAGAAGTCTTGAAAGGTGTTCGTTGAGCAAAATATTAATTCCTACAGAAACCCGTCCTAGATGTCATGGACAATATTCTGAACCTGATTACTCTATGCATCACAAGTGGACTAAAAATCATATCATTGAGATTCTTGGTGCACCAAAGTGTGGAGTTATACCTGATGGGTTGTGGATTTGAGTATGTATCAAACTGGTTGGGGATGGACTTTGGTCTCCGACACAATTTTCCCCCTCTCTAGCATCAGTATCGACAGCGGGTGCCGATATGCTCGGTGTGCTCCGACGCCACGATGGCGCCGTGTCCGGTGAGTCGCCGCTTGGTATTCAGGTCCTTCGCCTCATCCCAGCCCTGCTTGCCGCTCGCCGTTGCCCATGAATGCCGAGGAGTTGCCGCTGCGGTAAATCCATCGTGGCCGCAGCCACTGGCGGATGTCCATGGAGTCGTGCTGCAGTATCCCCGCTGGTGGATCCCCACCTTGTATTGCCCCAGGCCCCTGCTTCCCCTCTTCCCTAATGGTTGGGCTTCTAATCACAGCCATGGCGCCTATATTAGGTCTTTGTGAAGACTTCCTACGATGGTGAGAAGAGGATTTGGTTTTCTAATCTCCCCTGCCTTGGTGCTTGTTTCCTAGCTGGGAATCATGATGCACGAGTTCAGATTCCGATGGAGAGACACAAGATGAGAGGAAGAAAATGTGCGGTGGCCTAGCTATGCTACGGTGGCAGCTCCCACTACGGGAAAGCCACTACGCCGACGGCCTTATTGTACGCGGCCGTCGGCGTACAGCACGGGATAGGGCAGACGACGAGCAAGCCGTCGGCGTACGAAGCGCCGTCGGCGTAGACATACGTGCCCGACGGCTGCCGTCGGCGTTCTTTCTCCCGTCGGCGTACAAACGGGCGGCATAACGGGACCGTCCAGCATCGTTGATACGTCGACGGTACGGCCGTCGGCGTACACGCGTTATTATACACCGACGGCTGCCGTCGGCGTTTAGTTGTTTTTTTATTTATTTTCGTATATAATATTCATTTCTTTATTTCTCTATATAATATTTAATGTAGTTGTAATTTATATATATATTGGACCTATAATTGCCCTCCCAATTTCAGTATCCCACCCACGTAAAATAACGGTTTGAGTTTTCCGGAACCCAACCCAACAACATATACATGTAAAACAAATAAAAACTTTTCCTGACTCACTAGAGAGAAAGTGAAGCCGGTGATGTCGGTCACACGTAGGAGTAGATTCTTGCACATTTACAACACACAACACACTTGTATACATATGGTATGTCACAACCTAGGTTTGGGTGGGGTTCCGACGCTCCGGGGCCCCGCTTCGGTGAAACCCTGAATCCGCTGGAAAAACCCTAACGTTTCCGTCTACCCCCATAGACGTGCGTCGAAATGGGGTAGCCCAGTGGACTTTTTTGCTTGGTTGTGTTATGTTAGGCCATAGGAACATGAGAAACCAAAGTCTACCCCAAATCGACACACGATTCCATCCGGTTCGCCCGAAAGGGGAGTTTTCACCTCTAAGTGCAGAAACTCACTAGAGAGAAAGTGAAGCCGGTGATGTCGGTCACACGTAGGAGTAGATTCTTGCACATTTACAACACACAACACACTTGTATACATATGGTATGTCACAACCTAGGTTTGGGTGGGGTTCCGACGCTCCGGGGCCCCGCTTCGGTGAAACCCTGAATCCGCTGGAAAAACCCTAACGTTTCCGTCTACCCCCATAGACGTGCGTCGAAAGGGGGTAGCCCAGTGGACTTTTTTGCTTGGTTGTGTTATGTTAGGCCATAGGAACATGAGAAACCAAAGTCTACCCCAAATCGACACACGATTCCATCCGGTTCGCCGAAAGGGGAGTTTTCACCTCTAAGTGCAGAAACTCACTAGAGAGAAAGTGAAGCCGGTGATGTCGGTCACACGTAGGAGTAGATTCTTGCACATTTACAACACACAACTCACTTGTATACATATGGTATGTCACAACCTAGGTTTGGGTGGGGTTCCGACGCTCCGGGGCCCCGCTTCGGTGAAACCCTGAATCCGCTGGAAAAACCCTAACGTTTCCGTCTACCCCCATAGACGTGCGTCGAAAGGGGGTAGCCCAGTGGACTTTTTTGCTTGGTTTTCACCTCTAAGTGCAGAAACACACCGCTTGATCCAACGGCTCCCAAGCTCTCGAAGGAAACACACGATCCGCGTACTAGTTCCTGATTGGCTAGTAGTATGCCCAATCAGGAAGAAGCACACGGATCGTGTGCTTCCTTCCAGCGCTCGAAAGAAACACACCGCTGATCCAACGGCTCAGAAGCACACGAAGGAAACACACGATCCGTGTGCTTCTTCCTGATTGGGCATACTACAGCTCAGAAGCCCATTTCTCACTATATATATGTAGTCATGGCCTCCATTGGCATAGCACATCTAAACTGATATCTGATCCCTCATCACTCTCCCGTGGCGTCACCACCGCGTGTGCCGTCCGCCATGCCAAGGTGCTGCCCTCTCCCTCCCCTACGTACCTAGGTTGCACGCACCTTAGTTGTTTGATCAAATTCCCCACTCATTTTTTCAGATCTCGGCGGGAATCGATGATGACCACCGGCCATTTGTTGGACACGGGCAGTGTCCGGGACTGGGCTCCGCCGGGCTGGCACTGGGAGGTGTCTTCCGGGACGCGTAGTTTGGTGAGGAATCCGGGTGACGTCGTCGACCCGGATCTTGTTTGGTGGCCGTCGCGTGGGCCAGCCTCGGTGCAGAGGCCGCCGGCCCCCGAGGTGGAGGTGCGTCGCCGTATCAGAGAGGAGGACGAGCACGTCCGTCGCTACCTGGTTAGGTTGGATACGCAAGCGGTGCATGACAATATGTGGTATACACTTCATAGGGATCCTCCTCATGTGAGTATTGCCCCAGTGATGGTTCCTTATCTTTGGGTGCAAGCCGCCGGCCGCTCAGCACCTCGCGGCTTAGGACCCGGCAAAAGTTAGTTACATTATTCGTGATGTATTATGGATTAAATAAAGATGTAGACTGGTGGCTATAAGCACATTCCTACTAGTGCAAGTTTGTTGTCATTCGTCTATGTACCCAAGTTTGTTCTATCTTAGTTGCTACTACTCCGTTTCGATTAATTTTGATAAAAGTTGGTTTCACAAGCCCCAATGGACTAACCTAACACAAATAAAGTCTAGTTTAGTTTTCTTATGTTCCATGGTAGTGTGCTTCTGCCTGATCCAAGGGCTCACGAGCGCTCGAAAGAAACACACCGCTGATCCAACGGCTCACAAGCACTGGAAGGAAACACACGATCCGTGTGCTTCTGCCTGATCCAAGGGCTCACGAGCGCTCGAAAGAAACACACCGCTGATCCAACGGCTCACAAGCACTGGAAGGAAACACACGATCCGTGTGCTTCTGCCTGATCCAAGGGCTCACGAGCGCTCGAAAGAAACACACCGCTGATCCAACGGCTCACAAGCACTGGAAGGAAACACACGATCCGTGTGCTTCTGCCTGATCCAAGGGCTCACGAGCGCTCGAAAGAAACACACCGCTGATCCAACGGCTCACAAGCACTGGAAGGAAACACACGATCCGTGTGCTTCTACCAGATCCAACGGGTCAGCAGCGCCAGAAAGAAACACACGACGCCTATAAATAGGCCACTCCTCAGACAGGTTACTCACTCACACAAAACATTCCAGCTCACTCGGAGAGACATCTTTGGGCAACCAGCGGCAAGACGTCTGTGATGACCTGCGACCGTACCAAACGGTTGCAGATCATCATAGACGTCTTGCCGGACGGTTGTAGATCATCAGAGACGTCTTACCGCTGCTTGGATCGAAGTGGCGCTCAAACCGTGTGTCTTGTTTCAGCTATATTTAGACATTCCACACAAATTATCCGGATTTACCCAGCTACGTCCCACCCTGCATGTGATATCGCAGCCACGGTGGGATTGTAGCTGGGTGAAACCGTATGATTTGTTCATCTTTGGGCAACCAGCGGCAGGACGTCTTTTCTGTTCTCTCAGTGCCTCTTCTTGCATTTTCTTCTGTTGTTTCATCAAATGTTGTTCATCTTTCTCCTGGCGTTTTGTTTCCTTCTGAAGTTGTTTTTGTATTTTCTGAACCACGTATGTTGATACCTATGTTGAGTACTGTGTTGTTTCATCAAATGTTGTTCATCTTTCTCCTTGGCTTATTTGTGAAAAAAAAAACATACGCCGACGGCTTTGCCGTCGGCGTAGGCCTGCGTGGCTTCACTTACCCGTCCACCGCGCGTACGCGGCTTCACTTACCCAAATCGACATCCCGCCCAAAATCCCCAAATCGACATCGCGCCGCCGCCGTCCCAACCCCAAATCCTCCTCCGCCGCTGCCCGTGGTCGCCTCGCCGTGCCCGTGCCCGTGGTCGCCTCGCCGTGCCCGTGCCCACGGACCGGCCGTCCTCGACGCTGCGGACGACCTCGGCGCCGGCTTCACCTACCCTCCCTCCCTGCACCGCCCTCGACCTCCCCTCCCTCCCCTGCGCGAAGGTGTGCTTCCCCTCTCTGCCTCCTCCCTCCCCTACCGAAACCGCACGCAAGGTGTTTGCGAAAATGTGTACATGAACAGGCAAAGTAGGTTTGCAGTTAGTCATTTTGTAGTTATCAAAACATAGCAGTTAGCAAGCACACTAGTGTAGCAATGTAGTTATCAAAAGCTACATGCATTTTAGTTTGCAGTTAGTCATTTTGTAGTTATCAAAACATAGCAGTTAGCAAGCACACTAGTTGAGGACATATGGGTTGATTTTGTGAAGTGTTAGTAAGAAATATAGCACATGGTTGTTTGTAAGAAACTAGTTAAGAATATTTTTCCTGACGCAAAATGGTCATATGTACCTCCTTTGATATTAGTCTAATCATGATTTTCTCTCGATAATGATATTAACTCCCTCTTTCGCAATATCGAGAATGGAGGCCACATCGCTACACTTGCTTATATTAATTGAACCCATATGGATAATAACTAGGGATAATTTGAACCCATATCAAATCATTTGCCCAAGCTTTCTCAATGGCAGTACTTGGCTCTCCCCTCCTTTTCTTGTTGCCGTTTAGGGTTACTGTTAGTGTTAACTACATTTTTCAACATGCTTAAAAGTTTACCCTTTCTCAATGCAGGTGATTGACCAAGATGAGCCAAGGCAAGGAATCATCGGCCTCCTTGCTGAAGAAATTAAAAATTACTAAAAGTGGAAGAGCAAGTACACCGAACCCGCGTTACCTGTCTGACAGTGGTGAGAGTAGAGGTGATGCAATTCTTAATTGAATCATGTCTTTATGCTTAATTGTTCACCCTTTCTCAATGCAGGACGAGGTGCAGGACGAGGACGAGGACGAGGTGTAGGACGAGGGCGAGGGCGAGGTGAGGGAGGACGAGGGCGAGGTGGGGGCGACGTGTCTTCGGACATACCCTCTGCTTCTGTCGACGAGGGTTCGGAGGATGGGGCCCCTCCACGGACTTGGAGGCGGGGCCCTCCGGGCGGCGGAAGCCGCCAAAGATTCGAGGGGAATCCCAGGTCCCTGATGAGGACAAGGAACCTGCTACCGAGGAGGAGAAGATCCTCATTACGCCTAATGGGAAAGAGTAAGTGACTATATATACTAATTTTGAACATGGTAACTTCATTGTTGTCAGGACAGTATGACATGTACTAATGTTTAATTATTGTGCAGCAACTGGATACATCCTGCGGGAAGCCGTGTGCCAAACACCCTTGTTGGAGCTTTGATTAGGAAGTTTTGGCCGGGCTTGTACAGTACCGTCCCCAACGGCGCGAGGAAGCTAGCCACCCGTTGGGTAGACTATCAGGCCGCCAATTACGCGACCGGCGGGAAATGTTCTGACGCCGTGATCAACAAGTTTTGGGTAAGTTGAACTTTTCGAATTTCGTTAATACTTGATGTTCCCACCATGCTCTCACAATTTTTTTTTGCATGATTACAGAAGTTCTATAGGGTACTTCCTGAGCAGCGGGGCGATGCGGACAAGACTTTGCAGGGGGCTTGTATGAAGTTGACACGACAGCAGTTCTACAATGCAAAGCATACCATGATCAATCATTTCAGTACTGAGACGTTAGGCAAGACGGCGGTGAAGCATGAGATTGTGGAGAACCCACCTGAGGTGTCCGTAGATGACTACATGGCGGTAAGTACATTGTTAATGAGATTACATGTTGCTGCTAAGTTGCAATTGCATTATCCGTTCTTCTCATGAGTATTGTTTTTTCAGTTTAAGCCCCAATGGGCCTATGGCAAGGATGACGCGTGGAGGGCGTTGGTGTCTAGGTGGGCTGGGGAGGACAACGAGTTCAAGGCCTTGAGCGAGCGAAACAAGTTAAACCGCGGGAGCGGGGGGACACATCGTGCGGGTGCCCGCAACCATGATCGCTTCAAGGCAAAGCTGGTATATATATACATGAAACAATCTTCATTTATTTCCCCTCATGTTCCTACTTGATACGCATGACACTTCTTTGGCATTGCAGGAGGCCGATCTCGGGGAGCCTCTTTCGGACATGCAAGCATGGGAGAGGATGAAGATGAAGAAGCCCAATTTTTCTGAGCCTCAGCCCTCGCTGCCCGATTACTTCGGCACTGCCAAGGAGGGGCTAAAGGCATACGTCGAGACGTTCAAGGGTATAAATCCGGAGGTGGACAACCCTCTTGAGCATGACATCGACGAGAGAGCGGTGGTCCTTGCCGGGAACGGTTGGGAGCATGGCCGTCCTCTCATGCTTAGTGCGGTACTCACGCGTACTCCTGAGTTGGGCCTCTCGCGTGTCAAGGCTACCCTCACCGCCGACGACCCTCCCGTCCTGCCTCGTCGGCCTTCCCGAGCTCGCCCCGATGTAAGTTTTTCTCAATTTCATTCTCTTTCCGACATTCGTTCCTAGCTAAGTGGCTAAGTTGACGAGATGCGTTCCCTTTTAAAACTGTAGGCTGATTTCGAGGCGGCCTTCGATGCCGCTTACGCGAGCTATGAGAGAGAGTATCAGTTGTGGGTACAGAAGAGCCAGGAGTATGAGGAGTGGGCAGAGTTGAGGGATGCTGTAAGTTTCAACTTTTATATTTGCAAAATATGACAAGTCCCATTTCCTCAGTTTGAACCTTTTTTTTCTACAACTCCTGACATCTAAACTATCTTGTAGGCTGACGAGAAGTTTCATGCCACTGGAGAGCGGTCGCAGCTGCCTACGCGTCCACCTAGGCCGGGGATCATGCCCGTCGGCCCAACGAGGGAGTCGGTCGCTCGCACATACAAGCCAGCGACTCCGGTAAGTTATTTGCCAAACAAGTTGTTACCGCCATGCTGTGCTTTCCAAGTTGCTAACTTGGACTCAAAACATGTAGGGATCGGAATACTCGAGGACTGCACCCTTTGGTCGTGCTTCCGCCTCGCCGACTTCGACGCGCGCGCTCGTGGAGCATGGCACTGGTGGTGCCTCGCCTAGTTCGTCGCGTGAGACCACACCGTCCCATGCCTCGCCGGATTCCTTGTGTGGTTCGACTGGCCCACGCGGTCGGTCGCCTATTCTCACGCTGTCAGAAATGGATACCTCGGGCTCTCGGGAGGTGTAGGATGTGTTCGGGTGTAGCGTGTGTGAATTCGAACTATGTTTATGTCATTTTTGAGTTTGGATGAATTTGAATCATGTTTGTATCATTTGGATTAGTATGTGATGTTTATTTGATGTTTCTGTGATGTTTTATAATTTGTGCAATTTTAATTGTATTTGAAATGCGCCAGAAACCAGCAGCAGAAAGTTTCAGAAACTGAAAATATGGCCTAACATACGCCGACGGCATTGCCGTCGGCGTATGTGCTGTGTGGACGCACAGGATTGCGCCACGTCGACGCTGGATGACCATATGGTCATCCCTACGCCGACGGCAATGCCGTCGGCGTCAGGCTCCTCCCCAGAAGCACCAGAGCAGCACACGTGGCAGCATAGGCCGACGGCACTGCCGTCGGCGTATAGGTGGAGCAGACGGAGACGTTCGACGGCCGTTTTGTGGGTCCCACTACGTCTTCGCCGACGGCGGCGGATACGCCGACGGCTATTTACATACGCCGACAGCGTCCTACGCCGACGCCATTACGCCGACGGCGGCCGTCGGCGTAATACTACACCGACGGCGATCGGCTACGCCGACGGCGGACCGCCGTCGCGTTTTGACGGTTGCCCGTAGTGTCCCCTAGTTGCCACCTTCTAAAGTAACTTCCCTAGAACGGTGAGGATAGGCTTTGGTTGAAAGATGAATAGACAAGAATATTCACCGCTACAGTACATGGTAAATAACATATATTTCTCTCCGATGGACTAGTACGTGCACATAACAAGATATTTGAGCTGGTAGTTTCTTTCCATCGATGGTAGGAATATTTTACTCACTGAAATGTATCGGTAGCAAAATTACTTTTATTAGGAAGTTCTTATCAAAAATAAATTATTTACGGCTCTTCCAAATTAAATCATTATTGTTCCTCGCTTGGTATCCATTTGCCCTCGCGACTATTTCCGTGAGTTAGGCAAAATTATAATGACAAAATCACTTATATCGGAAATAACTTTCTCAAAGTATTATTCTACGGAAAATTAGAGTTCGGGAAACCTCGTGGTCTCCAGCACCCTCTCTCGATGCCCACATCCAATATAATTATTTCGGTCAACAAGTTGCATAATTCAAAACATTCAATAGTGCTCAAGCAACGAAAGTGATAGTTAACTAGTGGCACTTTTATGCACTTGTATTATTCTCTTTCATTTGTTTCATAGTGTGTGATGGTTTCGGTTTTACTCGAGTTCAAAATTTCTTATGCATGTATGAAATGCGTGCCATGCAGACAATCAATAGTTCACACATCTCTGGTTATGGCCATTACCACGGTTTGATCAACACTGCTCCCTAGCAGGCGTGATCACACCAATAGTATTGGTTAACCTAGCAAAATAAAAACATCGCTAAAGTATAAACGAAAATTTCTAGCCCGCATTTTAATAAGCTAGTTATGAATATCTGGGTATTACATGTAAGCAATGCTACTCACCTGATTTTGATCCACCATTTAATTAAGTCAACCCCACGCTAGGCCCAGAGCGGTTTTGGCGGGCTAAACGACAAGCTCCCCCTCTCCCTGCTTCCACCTTCTACGTGGCTTGCATCATTTCCATGCTGCCTCACCGCCCTCCTGAAATAACCGCTTTCACCGGTCTACCACCGCCTCGGTAATTTTTCTAATCCTACCCATCACTAGTTTCTTCTCCAGCGATGGTGGCCTGCACCCCACGCACCCTAAGGCGTTGTCATTCACGTCCGCCTATATCCGAGCAAGCCGTGGCTCCGAGTCGCTCACAGATCAGCGTCACCTCTTCATCGTGGCGTGGTAGCTCCAACTCAGTGTGCTGGTATGCGGTGGAGAGAGCTGGGGCACGATGGAGAGATCAATGGAGAGTCGGATCAAGGGAGAAGTGGGGGGGGGGGGGGGGGGGGGGGGGGGGGGGGTAAGGTGGATTGGGTGGCCCTACCCACCCACTAGGCGCTATCAGGCGACGCGCGGGGAGCGACTACGCTGGCAGCCACGTGCCAGCTGGGAGGATCATACCCTGCTTCAATCTCAATAACTACATCAAACAACTTTGAGAGTTGACTTAAATGTAAGGAAATTTTATACGTCTTAGATTTAGCAAAACCGACTGAGAATGATCTTTTATGGGCATGCTAATTTAAACTATACTACTCAGCACTCACTTAATAGGGATACACCGTTTGACTAACGCACAAAATCATGTTCCAGTCATAACAAAATTATTCATATCAACATAAAAAGTGAAGGTACACAATTAAAACATGTCGCTGCAGCACAATAATACCACGTTTTTACAAGCAAGTTAATAGCATACCGTACATGGAGAATGTCAAGATCTTGCTACACCTTCTGCACGACGGCCTCTTTTAGGACGGTCAAATCACACCTGACCGTGAAGCAGTCTGCTGCTTCTTGCAGCGTGGACTTCTCTATGAACTTGAGAACGCCCCATGTACACAAACACACCCCCCCCCCCCCCCCCCCCCCCCCATCTTTGTATGCTTACCATCTTTCCCCAGCAGACTCAGAGTGAACTTCGCCTTCACGCCCATTGCTCCTGCCGATCCTACGAGGTGCAAGAAGGCCGACGCGTAGCCCGGTTCCTGGCCATCACCATCGGTAGAACCGGATGTTCCGGTGGTTGCCACCGACGCTGAACATCGTCGAACGGACGAACTTGCCGACGCCCATGCCGTCCAGCAGCGAGTAGTTCTCCACGATGAAATGTGCGCCGCGGTGGCGGTCGGCATCGCACATCTCGACGACGTCTCGGCCGGCACGGGCGGCGGCTTACCCAAGCAAGACTTGATGTTTCCCATGCAAAGGCAGGTAGATGAATAAAAGGGCAAGACGTTGTACGGGCGGGCGTTAGTATATCTTGATAGATCCGTTTATTATGCTGTACGTACACGTGAGGTTGTGGACTCTTGTTGGATGTTCGGTTGAGGGAGAAGTAAAACTCTTTGCCATACACGAGGACACCGAATAGGGATTCTCGTTAGTTAAAAAAAAAAAGAAATAATAGAACAGAGAATCTCGTAAACAACCATAACTGATTGCTGTAAACAGTCATTGTTCTCATCCGGGCTTTGCGCATGGATCAGGCGACGCTCGAGCGGCACAGGAATTTGAGTTAAACAGGAGTTTGGGTTGAGTATATTGTATGGTTTCGCCTCCTTTTATTTGATAGAGCTGAAACGATCAGATTGGAACAACGGCGAATAGCAATTCTCTTATAATTTTATAGCACAATGCTAAATATATGAGTATATCATTGTCTAACATACACGGTGCTTAGATTGAATTGTGGTTGCGAATACGGATAAAATCTAACATGTTCAGTACATGAGCACACATCATATTTTGCCATGTCGGTGAGACTAGTTAGTCACCTCACACTTTATCTAGGCGTTGCCGGACACCTCCTTTAGTATATCCTCCATGAGCAAAGGGCAAGTCGCAACAAGTTGCTTGAATCCATTGGTGGCCATGACACCTCGTAGCATGTTCCGTGAACTCATGAACTCAATGCAAGCTTCCTTAAGATCCTTGCAGTTTTGTTGCTCTGCCAGAAGCAATGTGGTCGCAACCGTTCCACTGCAATGCCATCGTAGAGCTTGTCTTCGCACATGACCCTTAGCGTATCCACTCCGTATCTATCCGCGGCAACTAGCAAGTGCTGCAGTCTATCAGTTTTGCCTTCGTCGTCGTTGTCATCCGGCATAGCATCCGTGTAGATAAAGTGAAAAGCGCCTCGAAGGTCTGGGGCTCGATGTCGTCGACCTTGATGATGCACCGTGTCACGCTTTCCTTCATCGGACCATAGAGCTCCGCCTTGAAAACCTGAGAACGTGCAGCCAGCACGCATCTATGGGCATCGAACAGCTGTTTCCGCACACTGAACGTCACGTCTGCTCCTTCTCCGTCCCTGAGCATGTGCTCGAGACTCTCTGGCAGACTCGGCTGCGTCACCATGATGGGTTTCCGCTTACGGCACACCGTGCGAGGTTCATGTATGACGGTGAGAACGCACCTTATCATGAAGCAGCCATTGTTGATATCCAACAGAGGTCTAAGCTTTGACTTGGAGACGAATCTCCTGTAGCCCCACGTAGTGCACTTTGCGGGAGAAAACGTGTTCTCTTCATAATCCAAGTCGGTAACTCGCTGCTCGCCGCCGTCCAATTTCTCCATCACGTTCAAGGAGAAGCGTGCCCTCACGTCGTTGGCTGGGTGACGCAACTCAAGTAGCAGTCGGAATAATCGCTGGATTTGTCTTTCTCCCTCCCGTCAGGATAGAAGAGGATCGTCCAATCGTAGCCGCCGACCCTGAACACGCTGGAGCTGATGTACTTGCCGCCGCCGAGGCCGTGGAGCAGCGGGCAGTCACGCACCTCGAAATTGTGGGCCGCCGTGACGCTGTCCGTGGAGCATGTCGACGACGTCTCGGATCGGATCCGGCCGGGGAGGGGGAGAAGCGCGCTGTTGCCCATGGCAAAAAGGATAGGAGAGCCGGGGCGGAGCTACCTTATATGACTGGGATCTATTGACCCCGATGACTTGGTCCTAAACCCTCGTGGGTATAGCCCAGTACAAAAATTGACCCCAATGAAAATAGGATTCTGACCCCTAGTCGGATCGAATCAAACCACCGATGGTGAGTTGAAGCGTTAACCGAGCAGCAGGCACGATACGGGCCTGTTTGCAGAACGTCGATTCCAGCGCGTTTGGTTTTGTGACTACTACTCCTAGGCTCCTAGCTAACTACAGTAGTTTAAAGCTTTTGCAAATTGAGCCAGCTTTGTACGTGCGCGTCTCGCCGGAGAATATATCTCGATCTGCTGCCTTCGTCGTGAAAAAACTTACACAGGGCCCACATCCAGGGCTGGAACCGCTCGGCGTTGCACTCGGTCAGAATGAAAGCCGCCGCCCGGACAAAGAAGCGCACCGGTGTACCCTCTCAGGTCTGTTTCTTCTATTGGGGCGTCGTTGTTGGAAAATCTTTTCTGTGGTGTTGAGTGTTGTATTGGGACCGGCTGCTTCAAGCGATGAATCATTGTCCGGCTCCTCTTTTCTTTGCTTCCTCTTTTTCCATTTTGACTATGTGCATGCTCAATGTTTCGACTAGCTCTTTGACATCATCATATTGGTGTCGAAACCGGGTGTAATTGATTTCTTTTGATATTATATTTTTTCTGTCGAAAAAAGGTTGATATCCCCATTGGGGCACGAAGCGGGCATGCACCGCCCTACCCTTTCGGCACGTTTTGGTGGATGATTCGAAACTGCGCACTTGCTGTTCCGCGGCTTGCCCGTGATCCTCATGGAAACAACGGGTACTTGCTCTTTCTCTCAAATTCAATCATTAAAAAAACAAATTTGGAATGGATGATTCCAAGCATGATTATGATTCCGGTCTGATTTGCCGTTGTGTTGCAGAAGGGACTGGGCTTTGACGATGGGGCGGCGGGACTCATTGCTGACGCGTCCTCGCGTACGACGTCGCTGACTATGTGCGCTTCCGCGCCGTCTGCCGCCCATGGCGACATTGTTGCTCCGAACCGCGCTCGCACGGTGCCCTCGACCGGTGGTTCCATCCCCGGAGGTGGACCATGCTCTCGGTGGAGCTCGCCACGCCAAACCGTCGCTGCTTCCTCAACACATCCACCGAGTGCATCCAGGTCGACATCCCGGAGTTCCACGACTATGAGCTGCTCTCCATTACCCCGAGAGCCTCCTTGTTCTAGCCACAAGCCCCCGGGCACCAGCACCATATGCCGCTCAACCCGCTCACCCGCCATCTCATGCAGCTCCCACCGCTCAGCACGTTGGTGCCCTCTGAGTACCATGACGAAATGCTTCCTGAGCGTGACGGTCTTTCTTTACACCCATACTACGTAGCGTGGGGTTCTGGCATTGCCAATGATGATTCAACGGTGGTACTCTGCTTAAGCAGGCTCGACATGATCGGCTTGGCCAAGCCTGGCGACGACCACTAGACGTTGCTAGACTGCCATGGTAATGGAACGACTGCAGCCATAATGTTTGAAGCCGATTCTACTGCGTTAACCGCAGCGGTTTGATGTGCTGGAAACGGGACCACCACGGCTTGAGGTGGCTGGCAAGCTGAATATCGGTGTTAGCGCGATGACGGGTTGTTTTCACCTCATCAACAATTGCGGGGAGCTGATGCTGGTGCATCGTCGGCTAACTTGTTGGAGCAGCCGATTGGCAGCTGAGAATGAGTTGGTGAGGCGCTACGACGCGTATCATGTGGATTTGCACACCAGGAAACTATTCCAGGTCAAGAGCTTGGGTGGGCGTGCAGTGTTCATGGGCATGTATTGCTCTCTCGCAGTGTCTCAGACGGTTTCCCCCCTGGATCGGTTACTCCAGATACCATCTAACTTGAGCTATGACGTTGACCAACGAGCTAGAGCACATCATCTCGCCATGGAAGCAGCGAAGGAAGATATAAGGGTAGCTTGGTGCCACGCCAACATAATCTTGCAGACCGTCTATCTTTGTCCGTGACTCTATGAGAAACTATCTTGTTTCCTTATATTTACCACTAGCATGTATGGAGTGTGCACTCTTTTATCCATTGGGTTAGCTACTATTTGTCTTGCAAGAGTAATGAATGTTTCATGTATGCATGACTGGAAACCCACACAGGCTTGTTGCATAGTTCGGTTTGAAGGAACCCCACACACAGAATTGTGTTTCAAACTCTTGTCGTACTTCAAGTATCTGGCGAACCAGTTTGTGACGTTGGCTAAACACAAAGCAACTTGTTCCCTCTGCTTTGCCGGAAATATTTGTTGAAAGCCAATCTGTCCATCTTCATGGCATAAGTGTTTTTCTCGGCTGGGCCGCTGGGGTGACGTCGTGAAATGTAACCCACGATGGTTGTCCTGGTGCTAAAAACCGATCAAGATCTGCCACGACTGCATGTGGCTGCTAGGCTAAAGAATATGCATGTCATGATAGCGTGCACCTCATCGACAATTGTGGGGAGCTCGTGCTGGTGCACCGTCTCTGCGGACCATTGACAACGGGGAATAATTTGGGTCCATTGTCACGTCACACCAGGGTTAACATCCGGCAGTAGTCTCTTCGGAGGCGGTGCTCGGTGACTTCCCGTCTGCGGTGTGGTGGGCTCCGGCGATCCAATGTTTGGGGAGCTTCAGCAGCGGCGCGCCATCGTCAGCTCCGGCTCGTCGTCGTCGTCGGGATCCAGAGGGCTTCCTTGTAATATTTTTCTTTGTTTCTGGACCTTTCTGTAAGTTCGGAGAATTAATATCATCCCTTTCGCAAAAAAAAAAAAACATCCCATGCCAAGTGCAGTGACACACTCTTTCTCAAATAGGACTGGGAGACTACGGCATCGTCAAAGCTACTGGCGATCCAGACGATTCATGAGTTGCAGTACATCCCGGTATGGATGTGGTAGGGTTTTAGGGTGAGGCCAACGACGATGGGTCATGGCAGCGTGGTGCAGCAGAGACTCGACGATGCATAGCGTGGATGGGCGTATTTTACTCAAAACGGCCCGGAAATATACATAAGGTTAAGCCTACCTTCGCACATCTTGCCTTCCTCATAGTCATCCATCATGCAATGCAATCCATTTATACGAAGTGAAGAAGTGCCTCAAAGATTGGTGGCTCCATATCATCAATCTTGATGCATTGTGTTGATTTCCCTTTATCGGAACAAAGAGCGCCGCCTTGAAGATTTAGTGCGATGAACTCATGGAAGTGCTTGCCACAATATCCATTTTGCATGAACCTGCTTCCATCTTGTGAACTTTGAGAGATCCGGGAAGTTCTTCATACTCCCTCACTTTACGACACCCATCAAGATCAAGATATTTTGTGGTAGTTGGTCCGTAACATATTTCCCTGTGGCGATCAAGTTCAAAAGTGACACCTCCTTGAGAATGGCATGTATGCCCTTCCAGGAATGGGTGAGAACCAAAATCACATCTTCTTTGAATTCTTTGAATGTTGGATTCACGACATCTTTGCTTGCCCCTAGGCACCATTATGTTTCGCCAATTTCTTGTTCTCCCTTCCAGGGCCTCCTGGGACAAATAGAGAGACTCGTTTGGGTTGGCTTTTTAGATCTCTCTTCGACCATGTGGAACATTAAGAAGGAATCCTTGATCGAAAGAAATGTATTAAACATTCAGATGAGGCTTTTTATAAATTTTATAGAGAAACTACTTCCCAAACAACTTCAGTATTCATCATCAGAACATTACGTAGCATGTGCACTGAAGTACTACTTAATAAAACGCTTTGATCGCCACCCATTATGATTTTATCTGAGGTTTTACGTGATATATGACATAAGCCACACAAAAAGGGGACATGTCCCAGTAATTCACAAGCATTTAGAGAATATAATACGTGAACTTTCACACAATCTCACAAACTCACAGCTAATAATATAGTCTCACATATGATAGCAAAGAGAATAAACAGACCGGTTCTAAAGTAGTTCAGCACAGCAAAAGATAAGTGAGTTTGCACCTCACGTGCACACCAATTAAAGTGAGTTTGCAAGTCATATTGGGAATATGAACGACGATAGGAAGAAGCTCAGCATCTCTCTCGTTCGCCTCTGTTTCAAACCCAACAGGGAAAACAAACCTCCAGCCATGCGTATACAGCTTAACCTACCAGAGGTGCTCACTATCGACTAGCCAGCAGGGGGAGGTCATAGTGACACCTCACGGTGTCACTAAGATTTTCCAGGGAGATGCTCGCCGTGAGATGTTTGAACCCTTCAGTTGCCAAGACATCGGCCAACACTTCCGGGACGACGACATATATGTCACGCACGCATCCCTGAGCAGCGGGCACTGGTGCTGTTCCGCCAGCGCCAACGTCGTCGCAACAGTCTCCACGTCAAAGCTTGTGCGCAGCTTCATGTCACACACCTGCTTCAGTTTGTCCATTCCGTACCGATCCGCGGCCACCAGCAGGTGCTGCGTCACCGCGGTGTTCCATCCTTCCCCGTTGCCCAGCAGCGAGTCCGTGTAGATGAAGTGGAGGAGCAACTCGAAGACCATCGCTCCATGTCGTCGATGGCGACGCGCTCGGTGTCTTTCCTCTTCATCGGACCGAGAGCTCCGCGTCGAAGACAGGCGAGCGCGCGGCGAGCATGCATCTGTGTGCGCGGAAGGTCTGTCCGCGCACTTGGATTGTCACGTCCGTGCCCTTGCCGTCGCTGAGCATGCGCTGGAGGTGGCGGTGCAGGTCCGGCAGCGGAGCGGCAGCCACGGGGCCGGCCCTGGTGACTTCGCTGCGGGTTTTGACGACGGTGAGGACGCACCTGATGGTCAGGGAGTCACCTACGAGGTACCGCCACGATGCCAGCTTCGAGTTGCGCACAAACTTTGGAAATTTCCGAGGACCTTCCACAGGGAGGAAGACGTGTGCGTCCGACGTCCTCTTGCTCCCCATCATGCCATGGCGGTCCACGAGCCCGATGGTCACCCTTGCCGTCGCTGCCACGACCGCATCTCTCTTAAGAGATGCACGGACGCCGCCGCGTAGCCCGGGTACTCCTCGCTGCTCCAGTACGACCCGCGGGGGTAGAAGCTGAGAAGCCAGTCGTATCCGCCGACGCTGAAGACGCCGGACCACACGGACTGGCCCGGGGAGGTCCCTCATCTGCGAGTAGTTCGCCACCACGAAGTCGTGCGTCCCGGAGACGCTCTCCGCCACGCATCTCGACGACGTGTCTACTTGTCTGGGAACGGATCCCTTGTTCGTGAAGCGACGCCACAAATCCATGGATCCGATGGGCCGGTGCTGGAGGCGAGGCAGAAGCTCCTTGCCGGCGCGTGGAGCGACGAGAAGGATGGCGCAGGAAGAGGAGAAGGCGGCGAAGGTGCGGGATCGGCGGCCGTGGTGGTCGTGCTCGCCGGCGCGACCTCGAGGCGGTTGCTCGCCGGAGGAGGCAGCGGGAAGGGAGGCGGAGAGGGGAGCGCGCGCGGGGGCGGCGAACGGCGGCTCGCCAGAGGCGGTGAGGAACTGCAGAGAGAGAGAGAAGGCGGCGAGAGAGCTGAGAGCAGACGCGCGGGCGTTGTGTGTGGCGGCGCGACGGGGCTGGCCGGCTGGGTGTGTGCGTACGCTAGGTTTAGCTGGGCATGGATGGGCTTGGGTTTGGTTGGTGGGCCAGCTAAAGAATTGGGCCGGTTGTGGCCGTGGTTGCCTGGCCGGCTGGGTGTGCTTATAACGCGCGTTACGCGTGCCTTAAGTCCGTCCGCGTACCCCCCCCCCCCCCCCCCCCCCCCCCCCCCCCCCGCCTGCGGAAGTAGTTCATGGGCTCGGCCCATGTCGCGCGTTTGCTTCCGCTGGACGTACTGATTCCTGTTTCCTGTTTCTTTCAAATCTCCCCTGCGTGCGTTCGGCTCCCCTGTGCTGCTTCTTTCAAATCTCGAACTGTTTCCGCTGTGCGAAATGGTTGGACTGAATTATTTTCTGTTGCTTGCCATGCTCAACAATTCTGAAATAATAAAAAACGGTACCATTTTCTGTTTCCTTTTCCGTTTCCTTTTTATTTTCCGTTTTCTTTTTCTTTTTTGTTTCTTTTTCCGTTACGTTTTTATGTTTTCTTTTTCATTTTTATTTTTTTGTTATTTTCCTTTTTCCATTTTATGTTTTAATTTTCGCTTATTTTGAAAATGGTTCATATTTTGTAAAATAATTATTTTTTAAAAATGGTTCAGATTTTTCGAAAATGGTTTCTTTTTTAAAATGGTTCCGAACCGAAAAATGTTCCGATTTTTGAAAATGGTTCCGTTGTGTCGTGCTCTACTGCTGCTTCTATCTCAAAAAAGTAACTTATGAATTGAGCACGTTAACATACTGTGTGATTTTCACCAAATCTGGGAGACGAAAAGAAGTTTTAGAAATGAAAAGAAGTTTTAGAAATGCATATATTTTTATTTCGGAATCATTTTCAAAATGGAACCATTTTTTAATTTCGGAACCATTTTCAAAATGAAACCATTTTTATTTTGGAACCATTTTCAAAATGGAACCATTTTAATTTCGGAACCATTTCAAAAATTGGGACCATTTTCAAAATTTCGGAGCAATTTTTAATTTCGAAACAATTTTCAAAATGGAACCAATTTTATTTTGGAACCATTTTCAAAATGGAACCGTTTTCAAAAAAAATTATTTGGTTTCAAATGGAACAATTTTGGAACAATTTAAAAAAATGGAACCATTTTCAAAATTTCGGAACAATTTTTAATTTCGGAACCATTTTCAAAATGGAACCATTTTTATTTTGGAACCATTTCAAAATGGAACCATTTTTTATTTTGGAACCATTTTTAATTTCGAAACCATTTTAAAAAGTTGGAACCATTTTCAAAATTTCGGAGCAATTTTTAATTTCGAAACCATTTTCAAAATGGAACCGTTTTTATTTTGGAACCATTTTCAAAATAGAACCGTTTTTAATTTCAAAAGCATTTCAAAAATTGGGACCATTTTCAAAATTTCGGAGCAATTTTTAATTTCGAAACAATTTTCAAAATGGAACCAATTTTATTTTGGAACCATTTTCAAAAAAATATTTGGTTTCAAAATGGAACTATTTTGGAACCATTTAAAAAAATTGGAACCATTTTCAAAATTTCGGAACAATTTTTAATTTCAGAACCATTTTCAAAATGGAACCATTTTTATTTTGGAACCATTTTCAAAAATGGAACCATTTTTAATTTCGGAACAATTTTCAAAAATTGGAACCATTTTCAAAATTTCGGAGCAATTTTTAATTTCGAAACAATTTGCAAAATAGAACCATTTTTATTTTGGAACCATTTTCAAAATGGAACCGTTTTTAATTTCGGAACAATTTTCAAAATGGAACCATTTCTATTTTGGAACCATATTCAAAATGGAACCATTTTTAAATTTGGAACCATTTTCAAAATTTTGGAACCATTTTTAATTTCGGAACCATTTTCAAAATGGAACCATTTTTATTTTGGAACCATTTTCAAAATTGAACCATTTTTTATTTCGGAACAATTTTTAAAATGGAACCATTTTCAAAATGGAACCATTTTTATTCGGAACCATTTTCAAAATGAAACCATTTTTAATTTCAGAATTTTTTTCAAAAATGGAACCATTTTCTGAAAATGGAACCATTTTGAAATTGGAATAAATTTTTAATTTTGGAACCGTTCTCAAAATGGAACCATTTTTAATTTCAGAACCATTTTTTAAAATGGGACCAATTTTAATTTCGGAACCATTTTTAATTTTCGAACGATTTTCAAATGGCACGATTTTAATTTCGGAACCATTTTTAAAAATGAAGCCATTATTAATTTCGGAACCATTTTTTATTTCGAAACGATTTTGAAAATGGGACCAATTTTAATTTCGGAACCATTTTTAATTTCGTAACGATTTTCAAAATGGACCATTTTTAATTTCAGAACCATTTAAAAAAATGGAACCATTATTATTTTTGGAACC
Source organism: Poa pratensis (assembly GCA_947311845.1). NCBI lineage: Eukaryota > Viridiplantae > Streptophyta > Magnoliopsida > Poales > Poaceae > Poa > Poa pratensis. The sequence goes on along the minus strand of CAMZMU010000128.1, from coordinate 99,250,929 downwards.
ATTTTTAATTTTGAAACATTTTTAAATTTGGAACCATTTTCAAAATGGAACAATTTTTAAATGGATCAATTATGAAGTTGGAACCATTTTTAAAATGGAACAATTTTAAAATTACGAACCATTTCTAAAAAATGGAATCATTTTCAAAAGTCGAACCATTTTTAATTTTGGAACCATTTTAGAAAATGGAACCATTTTTTAATTTGGAACCATTTCAAAATGGAACCATTTTTTGATTTGGAACCATTTTCAAAATGGAACCATTTTTAATTTTGGAACCATTTTTTAATTTGGAACATTTTCGAAAATGGAATCATTTTTCGAATTGGAACCATTTTAGAAAATGGAATCTTACATTAAAACATACACTGTAGGGGGTCCTATCTCTAAATCAATTCTGATATTTTTCTGACATGTTCAAAGTTACTGTCCGAAAATAGCAAGTCTTGCTGATGTATGAGACCTGCAAATACGAAAAAATGTTTTCAGTATCAAAGTTGAAAAAGATAGCAAAGTTGACTCAGCATGTAAGACATTTTTGCTATCACCTGCACTTGAAATAGCTCATGAGAACCATGACTGGATCTGATTAAACGAATCTGTAAAGCAAAAGATCCAAATACTTTCAGTACTAACATTGATAAGTCATAGTGTTAAATGGCAGATTTTGTATGTGGCACCCACCAAAACTACCCAGCGGGCAGCAGCTAAGCAAAATAGGTCAGTACTAGCATGGAAGGGTTAAACTAAATACATATAATAGTCTGTACTAGAGTACTCTGAAACTATATCCAGAATCGAATTTAAAATAGGAACAGGAAAAGCTTCTGCTTGAATAATGGAGCATACCTTCAGTAAAATACCATCAATTCACTTGGTGGTAAATACATCGGCCTTGAGAACTTTGTGAGCTCGCTCGTTTGTTATGTTATATTCTCTGAAAAAAGTAATATGGCAACATGCATGAAGATTTAGCACAAGAGATGAGAAACAAAAAGAGATACTGAGATAACATAAACGATTAATACTAAATTGCACAATAGAAAAAAATGAACATTGCTCTAAAAGATCTTCTCTGGTTCCCTTAAATCAGATAAAATGACCTGAACACTGATTTGCATTTTTGTCTTATAAATGATAGAATCAAGAGAAGCAGTTGTACCAGGGGTGCCTTTACTAGGCATTCCTTGAGAAGTATTGATATACAAAATTAATTGACAAAAGGGGAGGAATTAGTACCTTCAGGTCGTCCTGCCGCTGATGCGCACCTTCACGACGAATGCCTGTCCATGATAAAAGCAGTACTGTATGTTCCACTACGGCCTGTGCTGCTGCCTCTATAGCCATCAGACTTGTCAAGTATGCACAAAATTCCTAGAATATTTGTGAAAACGGGTCAAGCAAAGAAAAGAGGAGAGAGGAATCTGACAGGGGTGGTAGAAAAATTGCACCTTGAACAACCAAACCGTCTTCGTGCACCTGCTGCTGCACCGCCGCACTCCTGTGCTCCGACTCGCCGCCGCGGCTCTTGACAAACCTCCACATCATGCAGTAGTCTAGATCCATCTTGCCTGCATGAGCGTTTCCCGGAGTTAGGGGATCTCGTAGTAGGAGGCAAGCTGCATCACTGGCCGCCACCAACCGCCGGCGGCCCTGATTGCCGACGGACAAGGGAGAGGAGGGATGCGGCTAGGTTTGGGGGAGGCGAGGAGTGGGGGAAGGGAGAAGAAGAAGCAGGGGGATGCGTCGCGGTCGGGAGCAGTGCGGCGCGGTGGGTGTGTAGAAACTGGGCCCAGGCCCAAGTGGAGTCGGGGGTACGCGGACGTTTGCAACGTCCGCAGTACGCGCAATATAGGGTTTCGCGGCCGGCTGGCCTGGTGCTCGAGTCTTAAAATCAAAATATTATCCAAATGGGAGATTAGAGGACAAAAAAAAGTGTTTAGTTGAATTTCGGCATCCCCATGGCAAGCTGTAGCATAAGGTATGAGGTATGGACCATTTGAAAAGGGGCTAATTTGATTCATGCATGGACATAGCGTAAGGATTTGGCGTGATTCGTGGATCCCAAGACCATCGTCTTATAAGCCGGTTTAGGCAACGAGGAGATGTTGACTTTGTTTTGTCTCTGAACGGCTAGGTGAATTCAGTACGTGGAAGCTAGATATCCTACATCAGTATTTCCTGCCAGTGGACAATATGGAGGATATGAAGATTCGACCTTCCCAGCACTGCAGGTCAACTAGAGTGGGTGAATGGGTGACTACAAATTTTAATTTACCTTCTCAGATTAGAGATAACTCAAATATAAGTTTCTAAATTATGCAAATAGGCGAGCAAACTATATGATGAGTAAGATACAATCTAGTAAAACTAGCATCAAGAAAGTAAAAAAAGGTTAAGATATAACCATACAATGACGCGTTGATTACGATCCCCATAGAAAAAAATAGTCTCCGTTGGAGTGGTGTCGAGTCATAAGGATCCCCAAATAGACACCAATAGCACACCATAATTAATCTCCTCATGCCTCCACCAATGCGGAGTGACACAAACGACTATGTGTTTCCCTTGAAGTCGGAAACCAAACATTTACAAACAAGGTTGGATATTGTTCCACTACTTAATTGGAGGATTCCAACAACATCCCGTAGCATACCTGATCTATTGAGAAGACACACGTGTAAGCTCCCTGGACAAAAACTTTCTTCAGGGTTCCAATAAACACAAAAGTAACAAGATCCTCAAAGGACTAATGGGGCAATCAAATAAGTTTCGGTGTATCTGTAGATCTAGATCTCATCCTTCACATCTCAAGAAGTCTAATGCTCGAGAGAATAAGAGAGCTAGGTCCTCTTGAAGAAGACCTAATTGTATAGGTGCTCCCAATATCCAACCTCTTTAACAAAATTTGAAAATTTCAGTGGCCTTTCCACAGGGAGGAAGATGTATATTTTCGACGCCCTCCTGTTCACCATCGTCCTGTGGCGCTCGACGAGTCCTAAAATACAGTTAAACATTGTAACCATTAACAAATAATGAACCATCGGCAAGCTAGAATAATGGTAAAAATGAATCTAAAGAAACTACTTAACACACACTAGACAAACAATCCAATCAATCTACTTACGAACAATAGTAAGCATGACGGAGAATCGACCATATCACAACAGCAGATCTACGAGTAGTTTTCCACCACGAATTCGTGTCCCGGACACGCGCTCCACCACGGATCACAATGAGGTGTCCGCTGGTCTTGGAACCGATCTTTTGTTTGTGAGGCAGCGCCACTTATCTATCAATCCGATGGTTTCCCTACTGAAGGTATTCTGGCTGAAACTAATCTTCGAACGAGACAGAGGCCTAAAATCAGAGAGAACCACATACGTGTGATCGATATAACATGCAAGAGTCATGCAGATTGCGGCCGGTGACAAGTAGATCAAATTTTGTTTTTTTGAGGTTTAAAGCGGTCGTATCCGCTATCCGATTAGATAGAATAGAGGTTTATGTACAGAATTTTGGGTTAGGGAAAAATCCCTAAACAGACAAACAAAATAAAAAACTAGTCTCCGGGGTCCCGCGTGTGGGCGAAAGCCCGCAACGCCAACTCTTTCCGCACCAAAGCCGCCACCTCCGTAGGCGAGATCTCCACACCGCGGAAGGTCCTCCGGCTCCTCTCCCTCCATATCCACCGCATAGAGTGGAAGAAGACCCTTCTAGCAGTTCTCCTAGACTTGGGCGCAAATCTCGCCAGAGCTCGCCATGACATTATTTGCTTGCATAAGCTGTCTGTACCCAAATCGGTCTGATTGCCGAGTGCAAATCATTATTCTCAGGCATGTAGAGAATCGTTGACGGTTGGCAAGTATCTCAGGGTAGAGCTAGAAAAGCAGTGGTCAGTTTCTTGGTTTGTTCAAAACGACAAGAAATAAATGAAGCGAAGACGGCTCACGTGCTAAATTTGAATAAGCTCTTAGGATCGAACAATGGCGTAATGAAGATGGTAATTGTTCTTGTACAAATTATATCGTAAAACGAAATAAAGAAATGTGTCCTAGACTACTCGTACTAAAAAATCTGAAAGAGATAAGCACACTCGATTCAAGTTCAGTTCAGGAAGAACCGTTTTCATCTGATTTCTCAATTTAGATGCAGAGCATCCTAGCTAAAATCACCGCCATGAGATGAGGACAGCTTGCCTCGAGATGCCTGAATCCATCTGTTTTCATGACTTCATCTAGTGCGTTTCTTGGGGCTAGAAACTCAAGACAAGCTTTTCGAAGAACCTGACAGTTATGCTGCTCGGCTAAAACCAACGTGGTCGCAACGGTTTCCACGTCGATGCTATCACACAGCCTACATTCGCACATCAGCCGCAACCTGTCAAGTCCATACCGGTCCGCAGCCACTAGCAGGTGCTGTAGATTTCTGGTCTTGCCTTCCTCGTAGTCATCGGTCATGCAATCCATGTACACGAAGTGAAGAAGTGCCTCGAAGATTGGTGGCTCCATATCGTCAACCTCGATGCACTGGGTAGATTTTTCTTTCATCGGACCAAAGAGCTCCGCCTTGAAAACCGGAGACCGTGCAGCCAACAAACATCTGTGGGCATTGAACAACACGCCGCGGACACTGAATGTCACATCTGCACCATCTCCATCGGTGAGCATCTGCTTCAGATGATCTTGCAGATTTTGCTGTGGCGCCACTACCACGTTCCTCGTAAGCTCCTCCGTGGGATATGTTTTTACCACGGTGAGAACGCACCTTATCCTCAAGCATCCGTCGTGGAGGTGCGATGATGATTTGTCGTAAAAGAAGTTGTTGCCCCAATTGGCACTGTCGGGAGAAAAGATGTGACTGTCTACAAGGTTGTTGGTTGGCGCTATTTGGCCATCTTTCTGAAGAAAGCTTAATGAGATTTTTGTCTTGACGACCTTCGCTGCGCTGAGATAATGTAAAACCACTAACGCGTCGCCGTCTTCGCCGGCATCCTCCTTCGTCGCTCCGTCCGGGTAGACCCTCATGTTCCAGAGGAATCCGCTGACGCTGAATGTGCTCGACTCGACGAACCTGCCGACGCCCATGCCGACGAGCAGCGGGAAATTGGTCACCTCGAAATCGTGAGTCGCCGTGAAAGGCTCCGTGACGCTCCTGGACGCCGTCTTGGATGGGAACTGGCCATGGTTAACTGTGGAGGACGATCTGTTTCCCATAGCGTAGGGTTGAAGAACAAAGGGCGACCAGGTCACGTGCGATTTCTGCCTTGCTCTTGTATGTAGCCAAATTTATGTTTAAGCTGCACGCCTAACCGTCTTACATATATTCACAGAGAGGAGCTATCGTACAAGGATTAAGGAGTCCTAATCTGTCTATACGAATAGAAGAAGGACTCTTAGACCCACGAGGATACTCAAAGGATTAAGGAACCCTGATCTGTCTGTACGAATAGAAGAAGAAAAAAGGAGGACTCTTAGACCCACGAGGATATTACAATAGGGATCGTACAATCTCTGCTCAACAAAATTGCTCAAAAAGAATTGAGAAAAGGAGACAACAGTACGAGTTCGTTGAGAACCCGTTTTGATCGACAGGACATCGACCTCGTACGAGGACACATGCAGAATCTCTAAATCAAGAATTTTCAAAGCAAAGCAACAATAACGGCGTGGACGGCGGATCCGCAGCTCATCCCGAAGGTGCTGTGGTGCACTTTTGCAAACAAGGCGCCGGGCGGGCTGTCTTCCCTTGTTCGCGTCGACGAGGACAGACCCGACCAATGGAAAAGAGGAATGACTTTCCGTGTCCTCCTGCACGTCGAGTGCATTGAGGACTACACGGGCGCGCCGGCTTTGGACGGCGGTTCAGCCATCTCCGACTTCAAGCCATCGCCGCGCGACCTGCCGGAGTGGACGCAAGGGGTCATTGACGGCGGCCCGTTGGGTGGTTCTTCGGACGTCATGGCCGCTGCCATCCCCGCACTGGGACGGGACCGCTTGGACCGCCCGCAAGCCTCCAGGAGCAGAAGGCATGATGACGCTGGAAGCCACTCCGAGCGCCGTGGTGACGGCCGCAGCCGCTCTCGCGGCGAGCGTGACCATAGCCGTTCCCGCGGCGATCAAGGTCGCAGCCGTTCCAGGCCGAGCGGGAGATGCGACGATCGCCCACCGCGCCGCCACCACCACGATGACCATGATGAAGATGGCGCTGGACGCGGGGGTGAGGGCCACCGACGCAGCCATTCTCGTCGGCCAACTTCGGGACGCGGGGGTTGGCCCTTACTTTTGCACCTATCAAGGTCTTCGGCAAGGGGATCCCCTTTCCCCTTTGCTGTTCGATCTTGCTGGTGATGTTTTAGCAATTTTGATGGAGCGAGCAGTAGATTGCGGATTGATTAGTGGATTGTCCAGACACTTGATAGATAAGGGGGTGTCAATTCTGCAATACGCAGATGACACCATCCTGCTTCTACAGGATAATTTCGAACAAGCCAGGAACCTTAAATTCGTTTTGTGCCTATTTGAACAAATGTCTGGACTGAAGATAAACTTTCACAAAAGTGAAGTTTACTGCTTAGGCATTAGTCAGGAGAGGGCAGATATTTTTGAAGAAATCCTCACTTGCCGTGTGGGTAAGCTTCCGATGAAATACCTAGGTTTGCCTGTAGATGAAACCAGATTGAAAAATAGTGATTGGGACCCCATAGGTGAGAAACTTATGAAGAAATTAGGATGCTGGAATGGCAAGAATTTATCTATTGCAGGTAGAACGCTGTTAATTAACACGTCTATGACTGGTAGTTTGCTTTACATGCTATCCTTTTATATAATGCCTGTTGGGAAGAGGAAGAGCTTTGATAAAATTAGATCTGGATTCTTGTGGAGTGATAAGATAGAAAAAAAGAAATATCACCTGGTCAATTGGAAGACAGTTTGTCTTCCAAAAGATCAGGGTGGGTTGGGCGTACTTGATTTGGAACTTATGAATATAGCCTTGCTAGCTAAATGGCTTTGGAAACTATTCAATGAAAAAGGGACGTGGCAAACTATTCTCCATGCCAAATATTTAGGAAACTCCAGCTTTGGTCAATGTGTATCAAAGAATGGTGATTCACAATTTTGGCAAGGACTTATGGAGATTAAACCTTTGTTTCTAGCTTGTTGTAAATTTGTAGTTGGGAATGGTGAGAAAACTAGGTTCTGGGAAGACCTATGGCTCTCAGACACAAGTTTATCTTCACAATTCCCAAGACTGTATGTAATTTCAAATGATCAAAACATTCTCATCTCTGCGGTGTTTACCTCGGGCCTTAACTCCCTCTCTTTCAGAAGGAATTTAACTGGGGATAAACGGGTAGAATGGCTGAATCTTTTGAACTGCTGTGCTGGGGTGAGATTGACAGAGGAGGAAGACAAGCTCGTGTGGCTCTTATCTGACTCAAAGCAATTCTCTGTCAAATCTTTTTACCTGGCCATGCAGTCTATGGAAAGTGTCCCATATAAATTTTGGTGGAAGGTGAAAATTCCTCTGAGAATAAAAACTTTCGTCTGGTTGATACTGAAACGAAGTATTCTTACCAGAGACATCTTACACAGAAGAGGGGGGGGGGGGGGGGGTCTGTGCCAAAAATTGTCTGTTTTGTGGACAAGACGAAAGCATAGACCATCTCTTCCTCCACTGTCCTCTTGCTAGGTATGTCTGGAACGTGGTAAGTGTGGCTACAGGCATGAAATGCCAGTTTGCTAATGTCCATGTTTGTTTAACTGACTGGCTGGACAGTTTTGCTGATAAACAGAGGGGGAAATTGTCAGTTGGAGTTGCAGCAGTATTTTGGGGGATCTGGAAAGCCAGAAACCTTGCATGTTTCGAAAATAAGTGGCCTAATGAACCTGTTGAAGTGATTCACAGAATTGGTTATTGGATTGACTGGTGGGCAAAATTGCAGGTATCGGAGGACATAAAGGGGGAACTACAGCTGGGCGCAAAGCTGCTGGTGCGGGTCGCTGATGAAGCCTTCAGAAGCACAAAGGGGTGGGCGACGTGGAGGCCAAGACTAGGAGGATGATGCCCGTTTTAGTTCAGTTCTTTAGTTTCTTTTCCTGTTGTTTAGCTTGCTACTTCTGGAACCTTGAAATGTCGGTACTCTTGCTTGGGTTGGAGTTTTGCTGGTGGTGTCGTGTTGTGGCGGACTATGTAAAAAATGGTTTCTATAAATGAAATCGGGGAGGGCCCTTTGCATCAAAAAAAAAAAACTTCGGGACAACAAGGGCACACGCACTCGCGCCATGAGGAGCGCGTTCGGGAGAGGTCGCCGCGACGCCGCTCACCTAGCCGCGGGCACGGCGGCCGGCGACATGCATCGGATTCATCACCGCCACCTGCGCCACGCCTCCCGTCGCTCATCATTTCTCCGTTCCCGATCCTCACGCCGGCTCCAGCTCTCACGGATGATGAGGTCACGGCCAAGCTGCAAGCTCTAATGCAGTCCGGCCTGGACACCGCTCACGCCTCCATGCCGGCCTTCCTCGGAGTGCCATCTCCACGGCCCATTCCTCGCCCCGCCTCCATGCCTTCGCTGTTCAGTTCGGTTTGCCGTGATTGGCTTGCGGGGCTCAGGTCACCGCCGCCAGGCTTCACAGCCTCTTCATCAAGGCTTGCTTCACCGTGCACCACTATTGACAGGCACAAGGCTTGGATGGAGTCCAGTGGCAGCGAGCATCTTTTGAAGCTTGATGCGTGGGGATCGGGGGAGACACAAGGGGAGAAAGAAGCAGAGCTTGCTGCTGATTCTGGTTTAGAAGAGGAAAGAAGGGTGCCGCTGGTGTGGGATGATGATCTGGGGGATGAAGACTGGTTCGAGGCTGCCGCGTCGCTTGCTCCGGCAGCCGAGGACATGGAGGAGGAGAGGACGGCAGCAATGACCACAATTGCTGCGGCCATGTTCAATGGCAAAGGAGGAACGGAGGGGGAGGAGGCTGTAGCGTCGCTTGCTTCGGCGGCCGAGGACATGGAGGAGGTGAGGTCAGCTGCAATTCTGGCTGGACGCGGGCCAACTCGGGCTGGCTCGGCCCGAGCCAGCAAAATGCTCGGGCAAAATTCACGGGCCGCGAGCCGGCTCGAAATCTGAACGAGCCTGCTAAGGAAACTCGGCCCGAGCCAGCCTCAGGCTCGGTTGCAAACGAGCGGCCCGCGAGCCAGGGGAAAAAAGGAGAAACGAAAATAGCGTGCATGGGATTCGAACCTGGTTGCCTGGACCTCGTGCGTGAGAGCTGAGACAGAAACCACTGGGCTATCTCAATGTTTGTGATACTACACGATTCTGACTCGTTAATATGTTAATTTTTTGTATGCTTCCACACAAAATTCCAGAGAACAATTCCAGCGAATTTTCACAGAGAACATGTACAGCAAATTTTCACAGAGAACATGTGGTACAATTCCAGCGAATTTTCACAAATCACAACATAAAACAAACACGATATATAACAACAAGTTCCTGGTAGTTTCATAACCGGCAACCACAACAAGTTCACAAATCACAACAAGTCGACCTCGTCACGGTTACAATATGAGTCTCAAGTTTTTAACGCATAGCTAGAAGTAGAACAAGTTCAGAAGCACAAGTTCCAACTCAATAGGACAATTCCAAAATGTAGCAACCTCCATCTTCCATACGAAGCAACATCAGCATGACATGAGAGTCTACAAGAGAGAAATAGAGAAATAGTTAGGTTCATGTTTTCCTCATATCACAAAGTCAAGAAATATCAATATGTATTTACCATTAGTTGCTATTCACCGTGCTTTTAGGTAACAATCTTGATGGTCTCCACATCCTCCTCCGCATCATCCATGTCCCTCTCCTAAAATATGAGTGAGAAAGTTAGCTATGAATTTTACACTATATGACAATGAAACAAAATACTTGACAATGTGAGAAAGAGATGAGAAACATACTATCACATTCAAGTCACTATGGGCGCCCTTAATATAACTTGCACCACACACCAAAGCTTCCACCATAACCGGTTTTAGAGAACTTCTATAGTCATCTAAAACCCTTCCACCGGTGCTAAAAGTTGATTCCGAAGAAACCGAACTAGCCGGAATAGTCAAGAACCGTCTTGCCATCACTGCCAACACGGGGTACCTTAGTGAGTTCACTTTCCACCAATTAAGCAAGTCAAATTGGGGCTGATTATCTTCACCGGCGTCATCTAGGTAGTTTCTCAATTCACTCTTTGATGATTTTGGAGTTGTATTGGATCGCCAAGCTTGATATTTGGCATCCGAAGCGGGCATTGAGCTGTTTGACATAAAAGCCTTGGATGGTGTGGCAGATTTTTCAGATTGCTTCTTTTCATTATCAAACTTCTCAAACATGGAGAACAACTCATCGCGCACTTTATCCGTCTCTATTTTAGCCTTATCCGCATCATAGAGCTCTTCAAAGGCCCACTCAATATACATCAACTTGTACCTTGGGTCTAGGATAGTAGCAAGCACCATCACATTGTTCTTTTCTTCCCAATACTTGTTGAACTTCTCCATCATTGCTTTTCCCATGCTCCTGTAGAGTTCATTCCTGTGTTGCATTGCTTCCACCAATGCAATTTTAATACTCACAATATGGGGGTAGAATATGTTTGCTGTGGGATACAATGAACCTGAAAACGCCGTAGTCACTCGAGACAAAGAGAAGAGAATTGGCTTAATAAGCTCAAACATTTTCCATTCATCATCAATTGGCTGCCACTTGTAGTTGGGATCAGATTTGGCATACTCTTTTAGTGCCACTTTGTATGGAATCCCGGTTTCTATCATCTTGTAAGTAGAACTCCACCTTGTAGAAACATCCAATGTCAAGTGAGCACAGACTTGGAGATCCAAATCTCGACAAATCCCAACAAAATTGTGCATGCGAGATGTAGACTTCTTGAAGTACTTCACTGTCTCCCTCAAGTTTGATGACAAAGAGTTCATACACGCTGTCCCATCTTGCACCACCAAGTTGATGATATGCGCACAACACCGAACATGGAAATACATTTCTTCATAATTTGGGTATCCTCGGAACTCAAACTTTGCCTTCAAATCAGTAATAGCCACATCATTGTTAGATGCATTGTCAAGTGTGATGGATATTACCTTGCTCTCTATCTTCCATTCTCTCACACACTCCCAAAGAGCATCCGCAATGACATGTCCACTATGCGGTGGGTCCAACTCCATGAAAGCAAGCACACGAGTTTGCATCTTCCAATCGGCATCTATATAGTGTGCCACCACACACATATAAGACAAAGTTTGATTGCTAGTCCACAAATCTGTAGTGAGACTAATGTACTCCACATCCTTGAGTGCTAATTTAAGCACATCCCTTGCTTTCTTGTACACCCTCAAGCACTCGGCTCGGATTGCCTTTCGGCCAATGGATTGATAGACTGGATTCAAATACTTCATCACAATGTTGAACCACTCATGCTCAACCATCCTAAATGAGTACTCATGGACCATTATCATCTTAGCAATGAGCTCCTTAATGATAGCTTGCTCAAACCCAACATCTCCCACGGGGGTATTTGGACTAGCAGTGATTGGCTTGAAGGAAAGACGTTGCTGGATCTTTACCCTCTCAACTTTTCTTAAGCGGTGCTTGCACCTTTTCCAATGCCTGTTAAGGGATGAGGTGCTTGAACCTTGATTGTAAATAAATTTTTTCATACAATGGGTGCACCTTGCCCTAAACACCTTAGGCCCGGTAGGATCATCATCATCGGACACCCACACCTTCTCAAAATGATCCCAAGCGGGGGAATTCTCTATGCATTCTTTTGGACCCTTTTTTTTCTTCTTCTTTGATTTGGCACCCTCTCTATCTCCTCCCGAACTAATATCCAATGTTTCTTGCTCTCTGTCATTACTTTGATGGTTGCCTAGAACACCATCCTCGGACATTGTGTCATTATGGTCAAATGAATTCGAGTCATCATCATCATCGGGCAAATACATGTCATCTTGCTTGTCTTCCTCCTCGTCAAGATCTTGCTTCTCTTCCTCCTCAACATCCATCTCCTCTACCTATTGGAACATTTAACCAAAAAGATCACACGAATAAGCATAGACCATAAATAAGCATACACAAAATCTGCATCCGAAGCTAAATATGCAAAAAGACCATAAATAAGCATACACAAAATCTGCATCTTCATCTACTAAATCAAGCATCTGCATATACTAAATCAAGCATCTGCATCTTCATATACTAAATAAACTAAATCAAACATCTGCATATCCGAAGCTCTAACATCTGCATCTTCATATACTAAATCAAATACTAAATCTGCATAAGTATCTCACCACCGTTGCCGATGTCGATGTGAGGAGCTTGACAGAGGGGTTGGCTCTTCTGAAATGTGAGGCAGGGAGACGGTGAGGCGGAGGGGGGTGCCGTTTCACCGGCGTGGACGCCTTAGCCGAGGTAGAGGTGTCCCTCCGTGGACGTGGACGTGGGAGGCCGGCCTTCTTCTTCACCCCCCAACCAATGGCGGTGGATGTCCTGGCTTTTCCATCACCATGGAAACCGGAAGCATCTTGCTCTTCTCCTTCTTCTTATCGCCCACCATGGCGTGGTCGGCGCGGCGAGGTGAGGCGGAGCGACCGGACGACGCGGAGCGGCAGGGGCGGACGCGAGCTAGAGGAGAGTGCGGGGAGCGCGGCGCAGGAACGACGCGGCGTCGGCAGCAGCATGTTGGGGAGAGCGGCGCTCGCGGCTGTCGGGGAGAACGAAGCTGGCAGCTGCTCTCTCTCTCTCACGCTGGGTCGCTGGCAACGACTCAATCACTCAACGAGCAGACTAACCTAACGGGCTGCTCTCTCTCTCGCTTTTGCTTCCTGGGCTGAAATCTAACGAGCCAACGGGCCGGACCGAGCCGAGCCAGGCTCGGCCCGAGGCCTCAACGAGCTGGAAAAGGAAGCTCGGCCCGGTCTTTTTTTTCTGCGGGCCGAGCCCAACTCGGGCGAGCCTGAAAAACTCGGGCCGAGCCCAAAAGCTCGGTACTTTCCGTCTAGCCAGAGCTGCAATGGCCACAATTGCTGCGGCCATGTTCAATGGCAAAGGAGAAACAGAGGGGGAGGACGATCTGTTCATGGATGCAAATGATGAGGTAAGCTCTGGGCGATTTGCTTGTTCAGGCAGCTGTGGGTGATCAGGAGCTGCAGCCGCCTCTGGCGGTGAGCTCTGTGGAGGATTTGTTTGATAGGCCGCCGTGCCGCTCATGCCCACGCCGGCGCCTCGTATGCCAAGGCCGGTTCTCGTGGAGATTGAATACCCCTGAGCGCCGTAGTAGCAGGTTGGCCGGCAAGCCAATCATGCCGGCTGTGGACAAGGCTGTCAACGTCCTCCTCAAGAAGTTGGGAATAAAGACAGAGGGCATGCCGATGATGGTTGCCAGGAAGCAATACGTCGACTGCTATAGACTACACTGCCAGCTAACAGGATCGCTGCTTTCAGGGCGCTCCTGAAGGTGAACCTGCCATCCGTCACAGCGACGGACGACGCGCTGATCTCCCTCGCTGGCTCGGGCGGCCCCGACCTTCAGGCCATCGCGGCAAGCGATACGGTTGCCTGATCTTCATCGACCTCGTCTACTCGTTGTGCTGCTGCGTCGTCATTATGTTACTGCATGGGTTCATAGCCAATTGGAGGTGGGCTTGTCACCTCCCTATCCTGCACTGCACTTCGCATCGGCATCGCCGAGCTTTAGGTCATGTTAAAGACTTCGTTATCTTCCTTCATCGGCGAAGGAATTCCTCGCCAAAAAAGTCATCGCGTCGGCGAAGCAATTTCTCGCCCAAGCTGCATCGGTCCATAGCAACCGAAGTTCACACACCACTCATCAGATGTTAGGCCTCATCCTCGACATAATCTGTTGGAATGTCCGTGGTCTAAACGACCAGGCACGCAAGGATGCGGTTCACGCCATGCTTGCGCAAACTACCTGCCACATTGCTTGTCTCAAGGAAACTAAATTGGACTTCATCGACCATCAAACGGCGGGATACATTGGGGGTTTCCGTCTGCGCTCTTTCGCCCACCGCCCGGCCATTGGCACGAGAGGGGGAATCTTGTTGCTCTGGAACGATGACTATGTGGACATCTCCAACATACATATCGGCACTCACCTCATTTCAGCGGATGTGATGATTAGAGCCTCGGGCATCTCCTTCAAGATCACTTCAGTATATGGTCCGAGCACTGACGTGGAAAAAAGAAATTTCCTGGATGAAGCTATCGCCGCGGCCCCTATAGATGACTCTAAGTGGTTGATCTTGGGTGATTTCAACCTCATTTATCAGGCAGCGGACAAGAATAATGGCAACCTCAACCTCCAGCTTATGGGGCAGTTCCGTCAAGCTTTGAACACGTGTCAACTCAAGGAAATCAAGTTGCAGAATAGGAAATACACCTGGAGCAATGAGAGAGACGACCCCACTTTAGTGAAGCTGGATCGGGCTTTCTGCAACGCCGAATGGGACTTGGCTTTCGACAAGCATACAATGCATGCGCTCTCGTCCTCCCTTTCGGACCATTGCCCCTCTTGTTGTCCAACCATGGGGGGCCGCGCAAACCCCACTCCTTCCGCTTTGAAAATTTCTGGACCAAGATGCCGGGTTTTACCGAGGTTGTAGCTGCTGCTTGGGCGGAAACCTCCACACACACGCAACCAGTGCATATTCTGAACCACAAGCTCAAATCAACCGCCAATAGGCTGCGAGCCTGGAGCCACTCTTTGTTCTCTGACAGCAAGCTGCAGCTGATCATGGCTCTCGATGTCATCCTGCAACTGGACATTGCTCAAGAAGATAGAACTCTCTCGGAGGAGGAAAGAAATCTTAGGAGGGATTTAAAGCACCGCGTACTTGGTTTGGCCGTGCTGGATCGAGCTAGAAAACGTCAGGCCTCGAGGATCACTTTTCTGAGGGAGGGGGATGCAAACACAAAATTCTTTCATCTCAGGGTGAACTCCCGACGTCGAAAAAACATAATTCAGCGGCTGAAGCGCAACGGGGGCTGGGTTGTCAACCACACTGAGAAGGAGGAGCTCATACAAGATCATTTCGCTACCGCTCTAGGCACCCCTCCGCCACGTCCACTGGATTTCAACTGGAATGTTATCAATCCGCGTATTGAGGAGCTAGAAAGTCTGGGTTTGCCTTTCTCTGAGGAGGAGATCAAGAAAGCATTAGAGGACATGCCGCCTGATAAAGCCCCGGGCCGGACGGTTTCACGGCCAATTTTTTCTGCTTCTGCTGGGACATCGTCAAGGAGGATCTGATGGGTGTCTTTAACGCCTTCTCAGAGCTTACGATAAACAACTTCCAGGTCATCAACACTGCTTGCATTGCCTTGCTGCCCAAAAAGGAGGGTGCAGACAACATTTCAGAGTTTAGGCCGATCAGCTTAATACATATGATCCCGAAGATAATCGCCAAGGCCATGGCACTTCGCCTTCGTCCGAAGATGGATGACATTATATCAAACTGCCAAAGTGCGTTCATCAAGACTAGGAGCATTCATGACAACTTCATGTATGTTCGCAATGCCGCACGTCGCCTGCATCAAAACAAGACACCAGCCCTGCTCATCAAGTTGGACATCGCCAAAGCTTTTGACTCGGTAAGGTGGGATTACATCCTAGACCTCATGCAGCGTCGGGGTTTCCCTCCTAGATGGCGGGCGTGGGCGTCCTTAATCTTCTCCACTTCGACGTCGAGGGTGCTGCTAAATGGGATCCCAGGCAAAGAGATCATTCACGGGCGTGGGCTCAGGCAGGGCGACCCGCTGTCCCCTCTGCTTTTCGACCTAGCCATTGATCCTTTGGGGCGAGTGCTGGAGCTGGCTACCGAGGCGGGCATTCTTCAACCTCTGCCGGGGACCTTTCTCAAATCCAGGGTCTCCCTCTATGCAGATGATGCGGTTATTTTTCTGACGCCCTCGACCCAAGACATCACGAACCTTTCCGGTCTGCTGCAAAACTTTGGAGATGTCACCGGTTTGGTGACAAACGTGGCGAAAAGCGGGGTCGCCCCTATTAGGTGTGAGGGCATTGACATCGCTGCAATCTTGCAAAGCTTTCCGGCCAAGGTGACAAATTTTCCGATGCAATATTTGGGTTTGCCGCTATCCCTGGGAAGACTTCGGAAGGTGGATCTTCAGCCCTATATTGATAAAGCGGCCGCCAAGCTTAATCCGTGGAAGGCTAAATTCCTGAACAGGGCGGGATGCTTGGAGCTAGTTAAATCGGTCCTCTCCTCCATGCCAATCTTCTTGCTCACAGCAATCAAAGTGGATAAGGGCACGCTTAAAGCTTTTGACAAGATTCGACGCGGTATGCTTTGGGCTTGCAGCGAAACTGTCAGTGGAGGAAAATGCAAGGTCAGCTGGACAAAGGTGTGTCGCCCCAAAAGGCTTGGGGGGCTGGGGATTCTGGATCTCGAGAAATTTGCTCGAGCGCTTCGGCTGCGGTGGCTCTGGTATGAATGGGTGGCCCCGGACAAGCCATGGGTTGGGCTTGAAACCCCAAATGACCAGACAGACAGGGATCTTTTTAATGCTTCTACCAAGGTCTTGGTTGGGGATGGGATGACGGCCTCCTTCTGGAACTCCTCGTGGCTAGAGGGGCGCACGCCGAGAGTGATTGCTCCACTAATTTTTGCGGCATCAAAGCGGAAGAGGCGAAGCGTCCATGATGCCCTCGCCAATGAAACTTGGATTGCTGACATTGCGGTGGCACTTTTACGGTCGAGCATTTCGCGCAATTCGTCAATCTGTGGGAACTTCTTCAGGATATCAACCTCGTTCAGGGAATGGACGACACCATTGTTTGGACACTGGACGCAAGCGGAAAGTACTCGGCTAGTTCGGCATACAAGGCGCAGTTCATGGGATCGATTCCATGCTCTTTCAAGAAGATCGTGTGGAAGGTGTGGGCGCCGCCAAAGTGCCGTTTTTTTGCTTGGCTGGTGGTTCAGAACAGACTGTGGACCTCGGACCGCCTCGCCATTAGGGGTTGGCCTCATTCACCCCAATGCCAGTTATGCAGGTGTCAGACAGAGACGGCAAGACATATTCTTTTTGAGTGCCGTTACTCCAAGCGTATCTGGCAGGCTACCGCTCCATGGCTTTCCTGCCCTCAGTTGATGCAGTGTTTGGGCGTGGTCAGGCCCACGGTTCTCCAATACTGGCACGCCCTGGCCCTGACGCCCTCGGCTCATCCGCATGGCCTTAAGTCAGCCATCACGTTGATCACCTGGGAGATCTGGAAGGAAAGAAATGCAAGAGTCTTCAACAACAAATTTGTACAACCTTCTATCTTGGTTCAGAGGATCAAGGATGAAGCGAAGAACTGGATCCTCGCAGGAGCAAAGGAGCTCGCAGCGCTTGTTGACTAGGGGTTTTTTGCTCAAGGCGATCAGAGTCTACGTTTTTGACGCGATGAAGATTTACCTTTCCAGGAGAGTGACGGTGTAGGTTAAATTAGCTAGTCGTTTGGGACTGTACTTTCTGCAGTCCTCTTTGTGGTTTTTATTTTGGCCTTGGCCGTGTCATGTTTGCTCCTTCTATATTAATATAAGGCAAAGCTTTTGCCCTGTTTCAAAAAAAAAGTCTACATTATTTTACAGCACAATAATCACAGAATGATTTCTGAAATCTTGAATTTATCAGATTTTTGGTTATTCTTAAAAGTGTATCTGAACTTCAATTTTACAGAGTTGAGTAGTAAAGCATCAAGTATATCTATAACTTGTACATATTTTTCCTTCATTAGTCAAACAAACAACAGCTGTACTTCTGAAGTACATGGACAAATGTTCTAATCAGAATAGATCTGGTCATACAGCAAAAATATGAATAAATTGCAGAATAGAACAGTGCACAGCCTACAATGTACTCCGTTCAGAAGGTACTCCATTCAGATCTGGTCATAATCAAATGCTCGTTACAAAAATCAAATGTTCTTAGAATTCATACTGTTGATGAATGAACAAGGCACTCCATTCAGAAAAAATAGGGGAACTGAGACAGCATTTTTCACAAATACTAGTTACTATACTGCAAGAAATAGTAGTCTTTTTTTTTTTTTGCACGAACAAGAAATAGTAGTCAAACTTCAATAAATAGCAACTAACTGTAATATCACACGGCAACATATTGTAAAATTATAAATGTAGATACCCGCCCGAACAAGGATTGGAATATAGCACTACTCTACATAATTAGTTCCACTTATGATTATTTGACCTCTGATGACCTAGACTAACCATTACGGCACACCATGTCCAATAACTCTATCATGACAAAAGGACAGCTTTCTACCAAATGCTTGAATCCATCGATTTTCATAACAGCTGGTAGCACATTTCGTGTTGCCATAAACTCAATGCAAACTTCTTTGAGATCCTTGCAATGGTGTTGCTCTGCCAAAACCAATGTGGTTGCAATCTCCACGTCAATGCCCACACAAAGCTTGCTTTCACAGAGCAGCTTTAGCCTCTCCAGCCCATATCTATCCGCGGCAACTAGCAGGTGCTGAAATTTTGCAATTCCGCCTTCTTTGCAGTGGTCGTCATCGAGCAAGGAGTCAGTGTACACAAAGTGAAGAAGTGCCTCGAAGATCGATGGCTCGATGTCGTCAATCTTTTGATGATTGCTTTCTCCTTCATTGGGCCATATAGTTCGGCCTTGAAAACCGGAGACCGTGCAGCCAACAAGTATCTGTGTGCATTGAACAGGCGGCCAGACACGCTAAACGTCACATCTACTCCTTGTCCATCCTTCGACATCTGGTGGAGATGGTCTTGAAGATTCGGCGGTGGAACACGGAGGGTTTCCTAGTATTAAGCTCCTCGGTTCGAGGTTCATTAATCACGGTGAGAATGCACCGTATAAGGAAGCCACTATTGAAGCTTGATGATGATTTCAGCTTTGATTTCTCTGCGAAATTGGGATAACCCCAGCTAATACTTGTCGGCGAAAAGACATGCTCTAACACGCCGTGGTTGGTTATCTTGACTTTGCCGTCCATCTCAAACATGTTCCAGGTGAACTTGGTTTTTACATCCTCCTTCACATCGCTGACGCAATACAGAAAGGCTGAAACACTAGCATCATCCTTCTCTCCATCTGGGTAGTACCTGATCTTCCAATCGTAGCCACCGACGCTGAAGACGCTCGAGCATACGTATTTGCCGAGGCCCCGGCCGTCGAGCTGCGGGTAATTAGCCAGATGGAAATTGTGGGTCGCGGTGAAGCTCTCCGTGAAGCATCTGGACGACGTCTCCGGTTGGTGCTGACCATTGTTGACGACGACTACAGAGCCGGAGTTGCTGGCCATGTCGGGCAAAGAAGAGAGAGAGGCGACGATGGCGTTGAAAGTAGCGCCTGTCGATGTTCTCTTTATTATCGAGAAAAATCATGCATAGCAGTTTGTTTGCTTTACGGATTCCCTAATTGGCTAATTCTATGGAAGTCCGTTATGAGTACGTTAATTGTTGCCACAAGGAATCCGTTGTTTTGTTGTTGCAAGGAAATTTATTTACAGCTAAAAATTACGTGACTTCAATCTGTCTCTTTGAGTCAATCATGACTTCATGAGGTCGCCTCTGCTGCAACTGGGGTGTTGTAAGACATCAGGGTCGTCAACTTTACATCAATCCGGTTAAGCTTGCGCCGCCAGAAGAGCACTTCGGAACTGGATGTATCCGACGCCCCAAGCACATTTTATCTTACTAGTGAACGTGCACGTGCAACGCACGTATCATAATTATTTTGAATCTGCTTTCTTTATTACTGAGCTGTTTTTACTGAGGCATTTAACTTTGTCTCATTCAATGGTGGTAAAACATAGAAGAGCAAAACAAACACTCTAAAATGATTTGGCCCCAATGAATGGAAGCAACATACTTATTTCTTGTAATTCCAGCTCTTCCATGTAAGTTGATGCTACATTTTCTTCCATGTAAGCTGATGCTACATTTTCTTTCAGTCGCAAGCTGATGCTGTCATAAGATGAAGAAGAGCAGGTCAGTGTTCTGAAATTTTACGAAGGAGCAGCATGTAAACTTTTAATAATATTTTCCACACTTAATACAACTGACAGAGATGTAGAACTCGTATTCATTAACATAATAATGTTTTATGCCAGGGGACTAAGTCTGCACTATGTAGTTGGTACTCCGGTAGGTCTGACCGTGTGACACTTTAATCATAAAAATCGTTCATGGATGGTACTACTGCAAGATGATTTGTTGAAACAGGCTTCCTTGCTGTTTTATTTGTGCATAAAATCATATTTTCCTTAAATTGGTGGTTCAGAATCATTCAGAAAATACGCTTCCATTTGCTTTTCTGTAAACTGAAAAATTAACAGACAATGATATGTCTAACTGAACATTGGTATAGTACGCATGACATCATCGTCACTGCAAACTCCGTGGATCAGAATCCAATTGGTGCAGATCAAGCAACGTCTTGTCGCGGTTCATCGAGTTGGGCGAGGCTGCGGCAAATACAGCGGCAAAGACCATGCCCGTGCCCACGATGAGGGACCCGACCGTGGCCGAGAAGCTCCATCTCGTGATGGCCGCCATGGAGTCTGACCGCGCCCACGCTCGCGAGGAGAGCGTCGGCTGGCCGTGGCCGAAAAGCTCCACCGCGAGCTAGTCGTCTTGAAGACTTGAAGTCCGACCGCGCCCATGGTCGCCGAGAGGGACCTGGCTGTGGGACTTACACGCGAGGGCGTCAGTTCAGACGATGAGCAAGAGCAACCACTCGGACCAGGTCTGGGTTGTCGCGTTCCGGCCGCCGGGAGGGGAAGGAGTCCGTGCGGTCTGGCTAGCGAGCGCCTCGAACGACAAGAGCATCTCCCTGTATCAGCTGCGGTGCGTGGCTGCGGCGTTGGCCCGGCTCGGCGTGGTCGGCTTCTGCTACGGCGACATGGTGGCGTCCAAGCTAGCGGAGTAGCGTCCGGGAGCTCCAGGACCGTGACCGTCGCCGCACACGCCGCCGTGTTCCGGGAGACCTCGCCGGCGCCCCCGGATACCTCCTCGTCCACCGCCAGCCTTTGCGCATCCTCGCTATCTAGCGCTGGCGCGAGATCGAGTATGTCGGTCGGACCCGCCACGCCCCGCCTCCAAGTCCGATACCTCTGTCACGCGGCCACGGCGGATGCATCGTCAAGAAGCTCATCGGGGGGGGGCATCGCTGCCGGAGGAGGACCCGCCTCCAAAAACCAGCTCCGACTCTCGCAGTCCGCGCCCACGTCGCCTGTGTCGCTCGCCGTTCGTGTCAAGGGCACTCGCTCGCCCAAGCTGCTCGTCCGGACCGTGCGGCGAGGCATGGCTCAACCTCCGCGCCAGCGAGCACCACCACAAGTCGCACAGTAAGCCGCTCCGCCCTCCTAATGCAGTTCTTGAACGACAAGCGTGGCGGTGAGCATCACCACGGGACGCACACGCTGACGCGACCCGGATGTCCCCCATGCGGAGGGCGTCACCGGCGATGACTGTGTCCAAGTGTTTATTTGAGTGGTGGCAAATCATTGTAATTATCATTGGCGAGGAGGTACGGTGGCAATTTTGTCGTATTATGTGATTTGGTGGGAGGGCAAAACCGTCCAAAACGGACAATGTTGAGTTGTCAAATATTGGGACGATCTGAGCTGTTTGATCGGATGTTGAACGGTCCAGATTTAAAGTATCTATAGACAACAAGTTTGCTCTTTTAATAGTAGTATAGATAAATATGTTGTTTTGAAAAAAATATGTCGGTTACCAAAGTATCAGCATTCTTTGTCCAAACTCGAAATTAGGCTGATGATATGTCCAATACCTCAAACAGATCCACCAATATGTTGTTTTGGGTTGTAAAGCTCTGATGTACGCATCACCAAGAACAAGTATGGATATATATCTTCCAAACTTAGTCCAGGGTACTTAGTCCATATATAATCCAAAAACATAGTTATATAGTAGAGTAATCGTAAAGTGATTTCTGACTGATGAGACAATTTTGAACAAACAGAAGTTACCGCAATAAAAATAGTATCAAGCTGCATACACCAGTCCTCATAATATCATGTACAAGCTGAAATGTAGATAACTGAACATGGGTTACGATTTAGCACTCTGCATAATTAGTTATGTGTGTGTGTAATTTGACCTCTGACCGAGACTAGCCACTACGGGACACCTTCTCCAGTAACTCCTTCATGACCACAGGACAGCTTTCCACTAAATGCTTGAATCCATCGGTTTCCATTACAGCTTGTAGCACAATCCGTGGAGTCATAAACTCAACACAAGCTTCTTTGAGATCCTTGCAGTGGTGTTGCTCTGCTAAAACCAAAGTTGTTGCAATAGTCTCCACGTCCATGCTCTCGCACAATTTTCTTTCACAAAGCACCCTTAACTTGTCCAGTCCATATCGATCTGCGGCAACTAGTAAGTGCTGAAATTTTGCAGTTCGGCCTTCTTTGTAGTGCCCACCATCTAACATTGAGTCTGTGTAAACAAAGTGAAGAAGCTCCTTGAACATTGGAGGCTCGATGTCGTCAATCTTGATGTGTTGTGTTGTCTTCTCCTTCATTGGACCAAATAGTTCTGCCATGAAAACGGGAGATCTTGCAGCCAGCAAGCATCTGTGAGCATCGAACAATTGGCCACACACATTGAACGTCACGTCTGCTCCTTTTCCATCCTTCAGCATTTGTACGAGATGCTCCTGGAGATTCGGACCCGGAGCCTCCACAAGTGTCCTCTTTACCTCAGTGCGAGGTTCTTGGATGATAGTGAGAACGCACCTTATAATAAAGTATCCATTATTCATGTCCAGGGCTGACTTTAGCTTCGATTTTTTGACGAAACCAGCATGGCCCCAATTATCACTTGATGGAGAAAAGGTATGCGTTTCATCAAAGTTGGTTACTTGTATTTCACCTTGTTTCTCCAGCATGTTTAATGTGAACTGTGTCCTCACATCCTTTGTTGGACTGAGATGATACAAAAACGCTGATGCTTTGCCGTCATCCCTTTCCTTAGAGGTGGATCCGTCCGGGTAGAACCTGATATTCCAATCGTACCCAGCAACGCTAAATGTGCTCGAGCTAACATACTTTCCGACACCCATGCCATCGAGCTGACGGTAGTTGGTCACCTCGAAATCGTGCGTCACTGTGATCGTGTCCGTCAGGCATCTCGATGACGTCTTCAATAGCTGGTCATGCTTAGATACAGAAGTAGACTTGTTGGTCATTGTGAAGAGAGATGCAACGGCAGCTGCTTCTACAGGGCTTGCAGAGTACACAGAACCTCCTCTGACGAAATTGAACTTCTGACCTAGAAAAACGAGCTAGTTGATCAATAACTTTGAATCACTAGATGAACAGTTCCAATCAAGAATTCAAGATTAACTTTCAATATCTGAACCTCTGCCCTCAACGAGACACAGCCCAAATTTCAATCTACCCCAGTGACCTCTCAAACCGAAACATAAGTTTCCATCTGAAAAAATCGAGGAAAAACCAATGTGGAGAAAAATCAAGATCTGAACCAAGAAAACCCACCTTTATGCTTCGCGCTGACGAACAGTTAGCGCCGCAGCAGCGGACGGTGGTACGAAAGGCGACGGAGCTGGAAGCGGCGAGCCGAGGAAAGGAGTCGACAGGCGAGGGCGCGACAGAGAAGGCACAGCCACCTCAACGGGAGAGGACGCAGAACCGCACTCTGAGTACGTCCACCGGCCGGCGAGCTCGCAGATTGTGGAGGATGACTGGATGAGAGGAAGAAAACCCTGCCGCCGGCGTCCCTCGACGAATAGGGGCGGTGGGGGACTAGAGCCGCAGGCCGCAGCAGACGGGCTGAGAGCATAGTTTTTAAAACCGGACCGGTAATCAAACCAGTCAGCCTCTCCGTTCACGGTTCTCTGGTTCAACCGCCGGTTCAACTGGTTCAATTGCTGGATCGGTAATTAAAGAAAGTAATTATTTTAAATAGTAAAATAGCTAAATAACAAGGACAAGTAACGTATCTTCCCTTTTACTATCACAACCAAAGCATGGGAAAGGTGGCTAGCACATATGACGAAGCTCGCACGGTGGGAAAGGTGGAGACCAGGGATCGATCCCTGCTTCGCGCAAATGTTTTTACCTACGCGCGAGGCTGCTGGTTCAGTGACCGGTCCAACTGTGCCCGGTTCCCACCGGTTCAGGTTAAAGCCGGCGGTTAGACCGGGAAATTTCCGGTTCACTTCCTTGTCCGGTCCAGTGCGCTTAACAAACCCGGTCCAACTGCTGGTTCAGTGACCGGTCCAACTGTGCCCGGTTCCCACCGGTTCAGGTTAAAGCCGGCGGTTAGACCGGGAAATTTCCGGTTCACTTACTTATCCGGTCCAGTGCGCTTAACAAACCGGCTGATGCTCTGGTTCCATTTTTTCCGGTCGGACCGCCGGTCCGGTCCGGTTTTTTCAACTAGGGCTGAGAGATGCTTCGTGGCTGGGCAATAAAAAAAAGGTTTTAGGGAAACAGCTTGATCCAACCCATGAGAAAACTAGGCCCGATTTGGGCCGAGTGGGCTTCAGTTTTTTTCCACAAGATAAAAAAAACTTGATGTGTGGAAATAAACTGAAAAATGCCTTCTCTAACAACAACAGAAAACAAAAGAAAGCAATTGAATTCTATTAGTCCATATGACTTTGACTCGAGGAAATGTCTAACACCTTAAAGTTATTATATTTGCAGGTTGGATTACTTCCTCTCGACACATTTGTGCCATAAAATTATCTTCGTAAACCAGGGGCAACTCGCCATGACCATGAGGTGCTTGAACCCGTGCAACTTTCAAGCACGATATGCAGTTCTAGCGACAACACAAATTTATGAATGAATGTGCCGTGTGCATTAGTGTTGGCCTGCCAATGCCAATATAGTGTTGACCGGCTTCATACAGATGCACTTGACGAAAATCCCCTTTGACTCCCCAGCTCACATGCTCCTTCCCATTTCCTAATTTCAAAAAAATGGAAACACTTCAAAGAATCTGAAAAAATGGGCAGAAAAATATACGCTAGTGTTCGACAATGTTTGCAATTTCGTGGAAGTTTCGTGATGAAATGACATTTGTATTGCCCAATGTGGAAAAGTTCAGTCATCATTTTTGGGTTATATATGGTGTTGCCACAGATGTGGGCTGATTTTGTTTTTTCGCACCCGACACTCCAGATGTTATTTCATACGATCTTTGCACATAGGTAGAACACTAGCATATGTTTGTGTCCCTTTTTTAAGAATTTTGAACCTTTTCATTTTTTTATTTTGAAAACAGGCAGAAGCAGGTGAACTCAGGAGTCAAATTGATGCTCCCTGTATTTTTTTTACGGAGCTGCGCACCTAACAATTGCTACATTGCCTTTATGATGTGCGCCTTCAATATAGAGAATGTGACCTCTATGGCAAGTTCATGATCGGATCAACCTACTCCCCTCTATTCCCTCACCCTGGCAATATAGAGAGGCTCACCAGTGACGGGAAGACCTGCCTACACTCCAGTTGTGTCATGTCGTGCCAATGCCGACTGCGACCAGAGAGCATCCACGTCATCAAGTGATCTTCTAAAACGTCAACTTCAACTACGAACATCGCCTCCACGAAGCAGATGGCGATGGCTACACCAGTTCCATGCAAATCATGCCTCTCTCTCTCTCTCTATGATTAGGTGTTACAGATACTACATTGCATGATCATCTGCTATCTATGATGAAATGTAACTAACATATAATAGAGGCCCTAAAGGCGCTTTGCCAAAAAAATGTTGTGTAAAATATTTGCAAGAATGATGTTGCCTATGCAAAAGCTAGATTGACGAATCCCCCCTCGTTGAGAACTTTTTTGTGCAGAATTTGAAACTTCCCAAGCATTTATTGTTTTCCTGCATTTTTATTAAAGTACTTTGGGGCTCACTGGGATCTATTATTGACCCTCGCTCGCTCCCCCCACCACCCCCCCCCCCCCCCCCCCCCCCCCCAGCGTCTACGCCCCCTGGTTATATTCATTTCTTCATGGGTGTGAAATTTTTCTTATTTGTATTGTTGTTTGCTAATCCACCTCCACAGATAGGAACAAGGCCGCCTTTGAGAAAACATGTGGTTCAGTTCCTATGGAAGATAATCTTCACTTGCAAGTTTTTGTACAGTTGTACTGGTGCAATACCCCAATAAATATGTTCTTAGTACATCAAATTCAACCAGACAACGGAAATATAAATTAACTTGAGAATATATAACTTATCACAATGTACAACGTATTGTCATGGAGTTTATATGCCAATAAATTAGCCAGGCACTCCCCTGGAAAAGGGATAACTAAGACAACGTTTTTGACAAATAGGAGGTGTTTTCATGGAGTAGCTAGTAATCAAACTGATACGATAAAAGTAGCATTAAACTGCATATAAAAAGTAACATAAGATCATGGTAACACGTAAAAGCTAAAATGTAGAAAACCGAACATGGGTTGCAATTTAGGACTCTGCATTATTAGTTGTGCGTATGATAATTAGGCCTCTAACCAAGACTAGCCACGGGACACCATGTCCAGTATTTCCTTCATGACCACGGGACAGCTTTCTACCAAATGCTTGAATCCGTCGGTTGCCATGACAGCTTGTAGCACATTCCGTGGAGCCATAAACTCAACACAAGCTTCTTTGAGATCTTTGCAATTGTGTTGCTCTGCTAAAACCAATGTTGTTGCAATTGTTTCCACGTCCATGGCCTCGCACAATTTTCTTTCACATATCACCCTTAACTTGCCCAGTCCATATCGATCAGCGGCCACTAGCAAGTGTTGCAGTTTTGCCGTTCTACCTTCTTTGCAGTGCTCGTCATCTAAAACCGAGTCTGTGTACGCAAAGTGAAGAAGGGCTTCGAAGATTGAGGGCTCGATGTCGTCAACCTTGATGCACTCGGTAGATTTCTCCATCATCGGACCAAATAATTCCGCCTTGAAAACAGAAGACCGTGCAGCCAATAAGCATCTATGGGCACTGAACAATTGATTTCCCACACTGAATGTCACGTCTGCTTCTTGTCCATCTTTCAACAACAGCTGGAGATTATCTTGCAGATTCGGCTGCGTATCCACGAAAAGCTTTCTCTTAACCTCGGTTCGAGGTTCTTTTATCACGGTGAGAACACACCGTATCAAGCAGCCACTCTTGGACTTTGACAACGATTTCAGCTTTGATTTCTCAACGAATTTGGGATAACCATAACCCAAATTACCATCTGGCGGCGCAAAGACATGCTCTAGCACACCACAGTTGGTTACCTTTACTTTGCCGTCGATCTCAAACATGTTCAGGTTCAACTTGGTTCTTACATCCTTCTTCACCTCGCTGAGGCAAAACAAATAGACTGAAGCATTACCGGCAGAATCGACATCCTTCGCTCCATCTGGGTAGTACCTGATGGCCCAGTCGTAGTCACCGACGCTGAAGACGCTTGAGACACTAGTGGAAAATAGCCCATCTGTCCCGGGTCCAGAGGCCCTTTGGTCCCGGTTTTACAACCGAGACTAAAGGGTCGGGACTAAATGGGGGTGGGTGGGGGGGAGCCTTTCGTCTCGGGTGCTTACGAACCGGGACGGATGGGCCTCCACGTGGCCACAGCAGGGCGGGCATGGGCGGGAACCCTTTGGTCCCGGTTGGTAGATTTCTGCCTTTTGTTTTCTGCTAATTTATTTTTTAGAGGTTTCGATTTTTTGTTTTCCAATTAATTATTTTTTACGAAGATCAC
Organism: Poa pratensis; assembly: GCA_947311845.1. Lineage (NCBI taxonomy): Eukaryota > Viridiplantae > Streptophyta > Magnoliopsida > Poales > Poaceae > Poa > Poa pratensis. The sequence continues at coordinate 99,223,079 of CAMZMU010000128.1, read as the reverse complement.
GTTGCGCAGACAACAAGTCATACACATAAAGTCATACACATAAATTAAAGTATACAATACATCGATGTCACGTTTGATTCATACATACATAAGCCCACAAGTTTATACTACACCAACATCACGTTTTTCACACGTCGAGATCACGTCAATTACATTGGAGGCAAAAAATAATTGGTAGGGTGATAAAATTCTCCAGTTTTCTTCAGGACCTCCGAGTTCAAAAATCCCTCCAATTCCTGTTGAATTGCTTTTAGGCGCTTCATTGGTATGAGCTGGTCCCGCATTCGATCCATCTAGATCAATATGAATATGTAAGTTGTAATTTATGAATGGAACTCAACACAATATGGTAATAAAAAATTGCGAATAGTGTATACATATTTCAGCTGTTTTGACTTCTCTATTCCGCTCACTGACAAAAGAGCGCATGTACTCGAAAACGTAGTATGCACATAAATTAGTCCCTTGTGGCTGACTCAGACACCACTTTACAAAAAATAGAATTTAATCAAATAATAATCAAGCATGATAATGGTATTGAAAATAGAATTAAAGAGTTGCGCATAAAACATAGTTCACATTAAAACCAAAGTAAAGTAAATGTAATACATAGTTTTCATAAAACATACATTAATTGAAACTAACATACAACTATCTAAAGAATTTAAATCCAACAACAAATGCGATCAAAATCACAACTAAGTTAATTATTAAACCAACAGCATAATGATACCAAGACTCTTGACTAATAGCATATTTCTAATATTTTTAATCTTCAAGAGCATTGCATCCATCTTGATCTCGTGAGCATCGACGACGTCGGCAAGCTTGAACTCGTGTTCATCGACGATGTCGGCAAGCTTGAACTCCAATTTCATCTTCTCTTCTAGGCATTGGAGACGAAGATCTTCACTTCTTTTCAATTTTGCTTTCAAATCATTGTTTTTCTTTTACAAAAAACTCGACAATAGCATCGGTTGGAATTTCCGGTTCAACTACCTCCTAGATAAAAGCGTATATGTCAAGTTGGTAGGTATAGTTGTTATAAACACGAAATGAAACAAATAGTTATAAAAATATAACACATCTGAATCATAGACCGGACGAGGGCCGACGGGGGCGGGTATCAAAACCATGACACTATACATATAAAAAACATAAGAAATAACTATGCATTTAAATCATACAAGTAATTTTTCTTTCAAATAAAAGATAAAAAAAGCGGCCAACCGAGGTGGTGCCGGTCACGGGACGGCGCGGGCTATCGACGGCGGTGAGGACAGGACGACACTAAAATCCACAAATAATAAATTAATTTGAGCTCAAAATGCATATAAAAAAGGAACTCTCTAACTTAGGCATTTCATCAAACATCTAGCTAGCACTACAAAAATGAAATGAGCTAAACTAGCAATGAAATGAGCTAAAGTTGCAACGCCGGAGGAAAGGATGATGTTGCTAACTCTTGAATAGATGGGGGTGCCTTCAATCTTCACAAATGGTGAAAAAAATGGGGATTAACTTGAGTGATGGAGAGAAAATGGAGGAGAAAATGGTGATGAACTCGAGCTCAAAATGGAGATGGAGCTCGGGGTGGAAGATGATATATGCAGGGGAGACTCTTTGGTCCCGGTTCGTAACACGAACCGGGACGAAAGGTGCTCTGCCAGGGGGACCCATAGCTGCGGCAGCATGTGGCGCATGTGATGACCCTTTGGTCCCGGTTTGTAACACGAACCGGGACAAAAGGTCACAACCGAACCGGGACGAATGCTCACTGGGGTTTTGGAAATTCGAACCGGGACCAATTGCCCCATTAGTCGCGATTCGTAATTAGGCCGGGACAAAAGGTAAAACGGATGGCCTGTTTTCTACTAGTAAGATTACGTATTTGTCGACACCCAGACCGTCGGGAAACTAGTCAGCTCGAAATTGTGCGTGGCTGTGAAGCTCTCCGTGATGCACCTGGATGTCGTCTCGGGTAGGTGCTGGCCGTGATTAACTACTACAGAGGTGGAGTTCTTGGCCATGGCCCCAAAGAAGGAGAAACGGTGATGGGCGTTCTAGCTAGGTTTAGATATCATGGGTGTGATCTCTTTGTCGAGAATCACGGGATAGCACGGAGCACCTCTTTTGTTCTTTTTTATTGTGGCGATGATGGTACGTCAAAAAACGTTGAAAATAACCGTAGTCCTAGCGCTAGGAGAGACCGATTCGAATTTTACCCGAACCGGAGCGTACTTCAGGAAAAAACGACATGTTTCTGCTCCCATATACGAGTCCATCTCCCATACGACTATACGAGCATTGAGTTCGAATCTGAAAAGAGTACGGGTCCTCTTGCTACTCATGCGCTAGGAGCAAGAAAAATAACTCAGGAACCGGATCGGGCTGGCTGTAGGCATAGGAAAAGGACCGGCGTTGCCGGCAAGCACGATCGGGCTGGCCATTTTTCCGTTTTGAGTTTTGACGAACTGTTGCTGCCTCTATCCGGCGCGACGCCTGCTAAATGCCACTCCCCCGCCCTCTGCTATCCGTATTAATCCGAAATTGTGCAGAGTATTAATCAGAAATTCTTTATATTCTAGGCTATGTAAAAAAGACAAATTCTGACAAGATTTGGAGGTTTATTGGTCACACACTAGATCTGTAATTTTGTCTTTTTTGTGTAGCGTAGGATACAACGTACTTTGGATTAAGATTCTGCATACTTGTAGCAAATATATTCATGGCTACATGCACATATTTTTACTGATTTTTTTGGCACTTCAAAATTTGTATTTCGAATGTTCAAAGTAAAGTGCTACATGTAGCCCGAGCTACGAACACCGTACTCTCGTCTACTGGGCGTTTTCATGTTCTCACTGTCTAATTGATTCTCAGGGATAACCTATATGCTTACAATACATTGGCTTACAATACAAACAACACGACAATGCAAACAAAATGGAGCTAGAGGACAACAGAGCTGACAAAATATACATGGTGGTGCAACTTTAGATTAGAGGGGATAGATTGACATGAAGAAATATGAACAATCTTTTTCTTGCAGGCGTTGCGAAGGAGACAAACGGGCGAGCAGAAACTGAATCTGAGAGCTAAGGAGAGAAAAGATGAAATCCTGACTAAATATGTCGACGGTTTTTGCTAAGCCATGAGTTGCTAAAAACCGCAAGGACATCAACAAAATAGAACAATCATTATACCAATACTTATATATGTACATTATTTTTCTGTCCCATAGTAATGCACTGGTATTATGCTAGTTTTAAACAAGCCCGTTATGATTTCATAGTTTTTTTAGGGCAGATTCCAGTTTGTTGATGCGACGAAACGTCTGTGATTTCCCAAAGGAAAATGGAGAGCCTTGCAAGTCTATTATCTCTGCCCCGCGTCCTAGCCCATATCTCCAACACATCGCGGCCCACAACAAATTCATGGCTGTGAAATGTACGCTTGGTTGATCAATGTTTATGGTTTTTTTAGGGAATATGGTTTGGTTTGTGTTACATTGGCTAAATAATCTTTTTTTTGCAAATCATTAGCTAAATAATCAGAATCACAAGGAAATGGTATGGATGTATAGCTTCCAAAAATACTCCAGGCATGTACATATTAATTAAAATTCAACAGAGTTATATGCTAGAGGATCTAAGATAAAGACGGCAATTTTACCCATGGGTACGGGTACCCACGGGTACCGTACCCGCATGGGTAGGGTATGGGTACAATTTTATACCCACGGGTAGTACCCGTACCCTACCCGTTTAAGTCGTGGGTAGGGCACGCGTATAACCTCGTACCCGCGGGTATACCCATACCCTGCCCGTTTATATACCTTATTCATGGAGGTTTAACATTCAGTCCCGTGAGCTTGTGAAGTTATGTTAAAGTTTTATCAATTGTCAGTTTGAGTTGAGATAACTGCCACGTATTCAAATATATGTCATAGTGAGTTGAGGTAAATATTTTTTTAATCAAATGTGTTATCGATGAATGTAAAATTATGAATAACTTGTGTACTATTTTATCTACCCGTTATGGGTACCCGTCGGGTATGGGTACGGGTAAAGTTTCATACCATAGGTACGGGTATGGGTAGAATTTTGTACCCATTAATTTCACGGGTATGGGTATGGTATTGCTCTACCCACCCCATATCCTACCCATTGCCATCCTTAATCTAAGACTGTTCAAAATTTGTTGTCAGATGCTTGGTTAATCTGAACGTGGATGGATATGAAATTACAGTTATACACAATTGTATAGAAAGCTATAATGTATATCTACAAGTCGTTCTACGTGATTCTTTAGTTAAATTTTAGACAGTTGTACTGCCACAATACTCAAGATAAATGTTTTAACTATAGTAATAAATTCAATTACACAGCAAAATCTGAATAAACAGAAAAGTGGAACTCTATAAGAAAAGTCTATATACCAATGAATGAACCAACAAATGAAATTACTAGAATCTATACTATGAATTAATGAAGCTATTAGAATCTATGCTGCCAATGAATGAATCAACCACTCTTTCCTTGAAGAAAAGAAGAGACAGAGACACCATTTTTTTTGTCAAATATCACACCTTCAATAGATACTCAGACTCATATGATAAAAATAGCATCGAAATGCATACAAGAATGCATCATAGTATCACATTCATAAACAAAATGAAATGTAGATAACTGAACATGGTTATGGTTGAACACACCAGAAAATAAGTTAAGCATATGGTCATTTGACCCCTGAACAGCACTAGTCACTGAGGGACACCATGTCCAATATCTCTTTCATGACCAAAGGAGAGCTCGCTAGCAAATGCTTAATTCCATCAGTTGCCATGATAGCTTGTAGCACACTGCGGGGAGCCATAATATCGACGCAAGCCTCCTGGAGATTCATGCAGTGGTGTTGCTCTGCTAAAACCAATGTAGTCGCAACAGTCTCCATGTCAATGCCCTCACACAACTTACTTTCACACAACGCCTTTAACCTATCCAATCCATATCGATTGGCCGCAACAAGAAGATGCTGCAGTTTTGGAATTTTGCCTTCTTTGTAGTGCCCAACTGCCCATCATCTAGCATGAAGTCTGTGTATACAAAGTGAAGAAGCGCCTCAAAGATTTTAGGGTCCATGTCAACAATTTTGGTGCATTGTGTTTCCTTCTCCTTCATTGGACCAAAGAGCTCCGCCTTGAAAACCGGTGACCGTGCAGCCAACAAGCACCTGTGAGCATTGAACAATTGGTCACCCATACTGAATGTCACATCTGCTCCCTGTCCATCCTTGCACATTTGCCAGAGCTGGTCTTGCAAATTCGACTGCGGAACCACAACAGTATTGTATCTCTTAACCTCCGTGCGACGTTCCTTTATCACAGTGAGAACATAGCGTATAATCAAGTAATCACGGTTGGCTTCTGATGATGATTTCAGCTTCGACTTGGCAAAGATTCTTGGATAGCCCTGATAAGGCTGTGCCCGGGAAAAGACATGCTCTTGCACATTTAGTTCAGTTGCTTGTCATTTCCCGTCTGTTTCCAGCACATTTAAGGTGAATTTAGTCCTCACCAAATGTGTGTCATTTGCTTCCATGACACATTCCAAAAGGACCGAGACATGGCCAGCATACTGCGCCATCCACCCATCCGGGAAGAAATATATACACCATTTGTAGCCAGCCACGCTGAAGATGGGTGAGCGAACGCCCTTGCCGAGGCCGATGCCATCAAGCAACTGGTAGCTGGTCACGTCGAAATCATGCAACCCGGTGACGCTCTCTGTAAAGCATCTGGACGATGTCTTGGGTAGCTGGCCATGGTTAACTTCAGCAGTGGAGTTTTTGGCCATGGTGAACATAAATGAAACGGGTATCGCAGGCTTGCAAAGTAAACATAACTTCCTCTAAGAACATTTAACTTCCAACGCCAACCTAGCAAATGTGAGCTTTAAACTAGTAGATCAGCAACTTCCAAACCAGGTGAAGTCGGGCCTTCAGCGAAACATAGCCTAAATTTCAATCTGACAACAGTGAGCTCTCATCACAAACAGGACACATTTTGGTTGATGCGTGGCAGCTACCCATGATTCCATCTAAGTTGGGGGAGAATCAAATCGGGAAACAATTAAGATCTGAACCGATCCTACCCACCTTAATGCTTCACGATGAACAGGCAGCGGCGCACGGTGGTACAAAGGCGACGGAGCTGGTGCCTCGAGAGTGGCGCGCCGAGGAAAAGACTTGACAGGCGAGCGCGCGCCACGGGCAAGTCAGCGTCACCTCGACGGGAGAGGACGCGGACCCGCACGCTTAGTTTGTCCACCGGCCGGCGGGCTCGCAGGTGGAGGAACTCATTTTAGCGGCGCCGCGCATACGGTGGAGGCTGAGAGGAAGAAAACCCTGCTGCCGGCGTCCCTTGAGGCCTCGACGAATAGAAACGGGGCGGATACTTCTCCCTACAGCGCCAGCTACTGGGCTGGCCCATGTTGAACTGAAAGGTTTTTGTTCCCGGTGGCAAGAATTAGGCAGGCTTTGTTCCCTAAATAAAGCAAGAATTATGCTTTAAACTAGTAAGGAAGATAATACGATAAAATTGAGAAGCTTCTCCAGTTCGCGAAAAGAAAGAAAGAGAGGCGGCGGCCTAGGGTTTCAACCCTAGCCGTCGCCGCCGGCATCATCTGCATCTTCATCGTCGCCCTCGTCTAAGAATTGACGGGTCCTCACCTCCTCTAGTTGCCGCTCTGACACTAGGAGGGGTGGGGACCTCGGACCTGCGCAGGGCGCTATACAAAGGTCCTTAATGTTAGAGATTGGTTTTGGTTGTTATCTTCTTCGTCAATGGAGATGACATCGTCTGCAATAAGTGATCGTCCGCACTTCGTTCGACGGCGAGATCTTCTTCCCGACGTCAATGGTGGTTTTGAAAGATTAAGTTTGTCTAGGTATGGTTTTTCTGATCTTTCTTCGGCAGATCAATCTTGGAGTGTTTCTCATGGTTGCCGCGAGGAGGATTGTCCTCGCAATATCTATCTCGGCTACTACGTCTTCGGCAATGGTGATTCGTTCTCTCTGCTCCCAACGACGTCGACAAAGTGGTTCGGTTATTTGTCCCTGAAATATCAGTGGTGGTGCTTTTGCCGATGTTGCTTGATTAATTTAATGGCTGCGTGCGTGCACAAAGACTTAGCATTGCGGCTCAAATTTAAAAGGGGAAAACCTTTGTTGGTATTCACAGGTCTGTGGTTTGGTGTATTCGGCGTTGTTCTATGAGTGCCTTCAGAAAAGTATAAGATTGTGTCATGGAAGAAGAAAGGGCTTGAAGATCTCATAGATATGCTCGTCTCTTTTAGTTTTGTTTTTGTAATCGATATAATCGTGTACTCTTTGCTGGTTTAATATATATGGTAAAATTCAAACAAAAAAAAGATAATACGATAAAATTGGCATCAGAAGCATACATTAATGCATAATTATATCACGTTTACACAGGCATATAAAACTCTAGATAATTAAACATGGCTAAAAATTTAGTACAGAGGATTTCTCATCTCAGCTAGACACTACGGGACACCTTCTCTAGTATCTCCTTCATGAGCAGAGGAGAGCTTGCTACCAAATGCTTGAATCCATCAGTTGCCATGACAGCTTGTAGCACATTCCGTGGAGCCATGAACTCAAGGCAAGCTTCTTGGAGATCCTTGCAATTGTGTTGCTCTGCTATAACAAGAGATGTTGCAATTGTATCCACGTCCAGGCTGTCGCACAACTTGCTTTCATATAGCAACCTTAACCTATCTAGTCCGTATCGATCAGCAGCAACTAGCAGGTGCTGAAACATTGCCGTTTTGCTATCACTGTTATGCTCATCGTCAAGCATAGAGTCTGTATACACGAAGTGAAGGATCGGAGGGCCTGGAAGATTGTAGGCTCGATGCCATCAACCTTGATGCTTTGTGTTCCCTTCTCCTTCATTGGACCAAACAGCGCAGCCTTGAAAACCAGAGATCTTGTGGCCAGCAAACATCTATGAGCATGGAACAACTGGCCAGACACATTGAAGGTCACATCTGCTCCTTCTCCATCTTTTAACATTTGTAGCAGATGGTCTTGGAGATTCGGCTGGGGAGCCTCCAAAAGATTCCTCTTGACCTCCGTACGAGGTTCTTTGATCACGGTGAGAATGCACCTTATTGTCAAGAAATCACCATTGCTGTCCAGCCACGATTTTAGGTCCGAATTCATAGCGAACATTGAACTGCCCCAGTTATCACTTGCCAGCGAAAAGGTGTGTTTGATCACGCCAAAGCCGCTGCATACTTGTTCTTTCCTATCTTTCCCCCGCATATGTAAGGTGAACCTTGTCATCACATCTTTTGCTGGGCTGAGATGACACAAACGCACCCCTGTCCAGCCAGGCAGGTGTGTCCTGTATCCGTCCGGGTAGAACCATATATTCCAGTCATGGCCACCGACACGGAACGTGCTCGAGCGAACGAAATTGCCGACGCCCATGCCCTCCAGCAGGGGGTAACTGGTCAGCTCGAAATCATGCATACCAGTGGCGCTCTCTGCCACGCATCTCGACGACGTCTTGGATACGCCTTGGCCATGGGTAACTACAGAATTGGAGTTCTCGGCCATGGCGAAGAAACAAGGCAACGCAAGTTGTAAGCTTGCAGGGTATAGTATACAGAATTTCTTCTACTGGAGTGAGCCAACTTATAGAGCTTCGCGAAGTGCAAGCGGGAGACGTACGTAGCCATGGCCCATGGAAATGGGAGTTGGAAGACGTTTTAGTTTCACGGTCAACGCACGCATGGGGACTTGGAAGATGAAGACGTTTGGTTTCCCGGTGAGCAGAGCATTAACTTAGAAGGCTTGCCGTCGCTGTGGGAACAGAAAGGAAGTTGAAACGATTGACGAACTGTACTTCATGTTCGCATGCATCAGTTGTTCGTGCACACGATCGACGTCACTGTGACACGATCTGTACGTGAAAAATACATACACCCGCTGGCTACTTTCTAGGCTCGGTCGATGTTGCGGAAGCCTTCTTGCGAATTTCTGAGTGTATCTAGCACTTTTCAAAGAACATCGCCAGTTTGACTAATAATTTTATGCAGCTTACTGCTAGGGTAGATGGATAATTGTTCATAAATAATAAATTCAATAATGCGGACAAAACCTGAATACACTGAAGAATCGAACACTGCATAGACTACAGAGTACTGTTATATTCGAATTTATAATGCCAACGGATGAACCAAGCTCTATCATGAGGGGGGCGGGGGGGAATGAATGAGCTAGACAAAAAAAATTGCCATGTATAACTAAGAATGATTCTGTAAATATACCATAAAAATGCATGCACGATGGATAATAATATCACGGTTACAGAATAGAAGTTGCAATTTTAGATGAGATTCGTCCTATGAAGGGGACAAGTCACTATGGGACACCTTGTCCAATATCTCCTTCATGAGCAAAGGACAACTAGCTACCAGATGCTTGAATCCATCCGTTGCCATTACAGCTTGTAGCTTATTCCGTGGAGCCATGAACTCAACACATGCTTCTTGGAGATCTTGCAATGGTGTTGCTCTGCTAAAACCAGTGTTGTTGCCACAGTCTTCACGTCCATTCCCTCACACAGCTTGTGTTCACAAATCACCCTTAACTTGTGCAAACCGTACCGATCCGCAGCAACTAGCAAATGCTGCAGATTTGCCGTTCTCCCTTCTTGTGAATGCTCATCATCCGGTATAGTGTCTGTGTACACAAAGTGAAGAATCTCTTTGAAGATCTGGGGCTCTATATCTTCAACCTTGAGGCTTTGTCTTCTCTTTCATCGGGCCAAATAGTTCAAGCAGAAGAACAGAATACAGTGCTCGAGTTCTATTGATCAGATTGGATCGATACATATACAGGGAGGAGAGACGTGGGTGCAGAGCACTCCGCACGTCGTGCAACGGATCCGTTGGATCCGGTCTACGCCTAGCCTATCGGGAGAGGTTACAAAGAGCACTAACGTTACATGTGTTACACAATATACATCATACATTCAACACCCCCCCGCAGTCGGAACTACGCTAGAGACGATGTTCAGACTGGAGCGAAAATCCTGAAACACAGCAGTCGGCAGCCCTTTGGTGAATATATCAGCGAATTGGCTGCTGGTAGGTACATGAAGTACTCGAGCTTCTCCAAGCGCCACACGATCCCGGATGAAATGCAAGTCAATCTCCACATGCTTAGTTCTTTGGTGCTGCACCGGGTTGGAAGACATGTACATAGCGCTGATGTTATCACAATATACCACGGTTGCTTTTGTTGGCGAATGATGAAGCTCCTGAAGCAATTGCCGCAGCCAGCAAGACTCAGCAATACAGTTGGCAACAGCACGGTATTCAGCCTCGGCACTAGAGCGGGAAACAGTCTGTTGTCGTCGAGATGACCATGAGACCAAATTGTCGCCGAGGAACACACAGAACCCTGAAGTGGATTTCCGAGTGTCGGGGCATCCCGCCCAATCAGCATCAGAATAGGCAATAAGGTCCAAAGAGGAAGACTTGTACAGCTGCAACCCGTAGTGAGATGTACCCTTGATGTAGCGCAATATCCTCTTGATCAAGTTGTAGTGAGGCTCCCTCGGATCATGCATAAATAGGCACACTTGTTGGACGGCATAAGAGATGTCCGGGCGTGTGAGAGTGAGGTATTGGAGGGCTCCCGCAAGGCTTCTATACAAGCTCGGATCGGAATATGGGTGACCAGCTCGAGATGACATTTTTGAGTGTGTGTCGATGGGGGTGGCAATGGGGTTGCAATTAAGCATCCGAGCTCTCTCTAAAATCTCTAAGGCATACTGTTGTTGAGAGAGAAAGAGACCCTCACGAGTACGGTGTACATTGATCCCTAGAAAGTGGTGAATGTCTCCTAAATCACTCATGGCAAACTCATGGTGGAGGGATGTAATGATAGAGTGGAGAAGTGAGGTGGTATTGGCGGTGAGAATGATGTCATCTACGTACAACAACAGATATGCAAGTGAAGAACCATGCTTAAGGATGAACAAGGAGGGGTCACTCTTAGAGGCCGAAAAACCAATGGAGGTGATAAAAGTGGTGAAGCGGTGAAACCAAGTGCGGGGAGCCTGTTTGAGCCCATAAAGAGACTTGCGCAAGTGACACACATGTGAAGAATGAGTGGGATCAATAAAACCAGAGGGTTGCTCACAATATACCGTCTCTTGAAGATGACCATGAAGAAATGCATTTTTGACGTCCAGCTGATGAATGGGCCATGACTGCATAGTGGCAAGACTGAGAACAACTCGAATAGTAGCTGGCTTGACCACGGGACTGAAAGTCTCACTATAATCCACACCGTGTTGCTGCGTGAATCCACGAACAACCCATCGAGCCTTGTACCGAGCAAGAGAGCCATCTGAATGAAATTTATGGCGAAAGATCCATTTGCCGGTCACCACATTGACACCTGCAGGACGAGCAACTAAAGACCAAGTGTCATTCCGCATTAAAGCATTATATTCATCAAGCATAGCAGCGTGCCAGTTAGGGTCTTTAAGGGCAGAACGATAATTAGAGGGTATGGGAGAAAATTTTGGAGTTGTGGTGACAAGGGAAATGTTTTGTTTTGGCATGAAATAACCGGATTTTGCCCTGGTGACCATTTTGTGTGGATTGTGGGGTGGATCTACCCGAACTACTCTCGGTGGGATGGGTGGCGTGGTCCGATTGGCTGGGACAGGAGAGGTTGGTGGTGGGGACGGCGCGGAGGACGAGGGAGATTCGGTCGTGGGGCTAACGGTGAGAGGGGATTGGGTGGGTGGGTTGTCCGTGCGGGGCGTGGCAGGCGAGGTGGATTGAGGTGGGCCGGGTGCAGACGGGGGCGAGTTTGTCGGGTGAGCGGGCGGAGCTGGGTTGGTGGAGGGGTACGAGGTAGCTGCGGTAGGTGGGATCCGGGTGGGAATCTGCATGGCAGGTGGGATCCGGGTGGGATTTTCTGCGCCGTGTGTGCTGCTATCACCAGGAGAAAAATAGGGAAAGTTAGATTCATCAAATATCACGTTACGGGAAATAATTACACGTCGCGAGGTTAGATCTAGACAACGATATCCTTTGTGTTCTCGAGGGTAACCTATGAAGACGCATCTAGCGGAGCGAGGGGCAAGTTTGTGGTCTTTGGTGGCATATAAATTCGGATAGCACAAGCAACCGAACACACGTAAGTGATCATAGGAGGGATGGACGCCATACAAAAAATAATGAGGTGTGGAGAACTGAATGGCACGGCTAGGGCGTAGGTTGAGGAGGTGGGTGGCAGTGTGGAGGGCTTCGGCCCAAAATGGAGGAGGGAGAGAGGCTTGGAGGAGGAGAGAGCGTATGATGTCGTTAGTGGTACGTATGAGTCGTTCGGCTTTTCCGTTTTGAGGGGAAGTGTGAGGGCAAGAGAGGCGAAAGCAAGTGCCACGTTGAGAGAAGAACTCACGGAGAGCATTAGTGAGGAATTCACCACGATTATCACATTGCAAGCATTTAATTGAAGTGTTAAATTGTGTGAGCACGAAATTAAAAAATCGTTGAAGGGTGACACAAGTATCAGATTTATTTCGTAAGGGGAAAGTCCAAGAAAAATGTGAGTAATCATCAAGAACAACTAGGTAGTATTTATAACCAGAAAAACTAACAATGGGAGATGTCCACAAATCGCAATGAATAAGTTGAAAAGCAGCGGTGGTGTAGGAGGTCGAGGTGGGGTAAGACAAACGAGCTTGCCGGCCTAGTTGACAAGCTTCACAAATGGGTGAGCGAGAAGAGGTGCTAGACACATTATTATTACAAGTGTTGAGAAAATCTAGAGACAGATGCGATATGGTGGCATTGCTAGGGTGGCCAAGGCGTCGGTGCCACAGATCGTTGGTGGTGATGGAGAAAGCCGTCGATGGTGGTGTCTTGGAACCGAAGAAGGGGTACAGATCCCCGGAGCTATTGGAGCGGAGGAGGGTAGTCTTGGTGGCTAGGTCCTTCACAGAAAAACCAAAAGGATCAAACTCAATGGATACATAATTATCACAGGTAAATTGGCGAACAGAAATCAGGTTTTTAATTATGGTGGGGGAAACAAGAACATTTTGTAATTGGAAAGGGAGAGATGAGATTTTAGCGGTGCCTACAGCAATGATAGGAAGTCTAGACCCATTACCAACAGTGATATGTTGAGAATTATGCCATAAAGGGGAATGAGAAGTGGTCAAGTTACCCATGTTGCCGGTGATGTGGGACGAAGCTCCGGAGTCCATGATCCACTCGGGCTGCTGCTGGTACGAGGAATTGCTGACGGCACCATGGATCATGGCGGCGTGGTCGAAGGAGTATGGTGGCGTGGACGCGTGCTGCTGGTACGGCGAGGGCTGGTAGTACTCCCCCCCCCCCCCTGAATACATCACGGGGTAGGCCTGAGTGGGTGCGCCAGGGGCCGGGCCAAGAATGCTGGCGGAGTTGGGAGGCACCCATGGTGCACGCGGCGAAGGGAACGGCACGGACATGGGCGCAAAGACGCCGACCCAGGGCTCACGATGTCCGCCGTTGTAGCCTCCTCGGCCGCCACGGCCACCGCCGTGGCCTCCGTGCTGGCCGCCGTTGTAGCCGCCGCGCTGGCCGCCATTGTGGCCGCCGCGCTGGCCGTTGCCGTTGTAGCCACCGCGCTGGCCACCGTTGTAGCCGCCGCGCTGGCCACCGTTGTAGCCGCCATGCGGGTAGCCATTGTAGCCACCGCTGTTGCCGTTGTAGCCGCCACGCTGGCCGCCGCCGTTGTAGCTGCCGCGCTGGCCGCCGCCACGGCCGCCACGATCTGCGTGAGCACCGCGGTCGCCACTCTGGGCAACCATGGCGTGAGAGCCCTCGTCTTGTTGCTGATGCTCGATGGTTTCTTCCGCGATCTGAAGGCGCGAACAGGCGTCGGGGAAGGAGGGGAGCACGCCCGCCTGCATGATCTGCACTTGCAGCGAGAACTTCTTGCCGGCGCCGTCGAGGAACTGTTGGGTGAGCGCCCGATCGTCCACGGGATCACCGACGTCGGCGAGGTCGTCGGCGATCGACTGAAGTTCGCTCGCGTAGGACGCGATGGACTTGTCGCCGCGGGAGCTGGACCAGAACTTGCGGCGAAGATGGGCGGAGCGCGTCGTCTGGTGGCCGTGGAAGAAGCGATGCAGGCGCGTCCAGGTGGCGCAGGCGTTTGGGCCTGCGACGAGACGATGGAGATCGTCGTTGAGGGTGGCCAAGAACCATAAGGAGATGTGGATGTCGATCTTGCGCCAGGCGGCGTCTGGGTTGGGAGGAGCGGCACCCTCCGTGATGTGGTCAAAGGCACAGTACATGGTGAAGAGAAGAATCATGGTCTGACGCCATTTGTTGAAGTTGGTTCCAGAAATTGAGACTTTGAAGGTGATGAAGTCGGAGATGCGAAGCTCGTCGATGGTGAGGGGGCGGGGAGCAGCGGGGCCGGGCATGGTCAGAACCCGAGAAGAAGTTTCTGCGGCGGTGGGAAGATCTGTGGAGAAGGAGAGCCTGTCAATGGGAGTAGGAGGTGCACGAGGCATAGCAGGGATGCGAGCTGAGAGAGGGGTTTGGGGATCGGCGTCGAGAGGGTTGAGGTTGGATGGCATGGTTGCCTGAGAGGAAGAAGAAGAAGTGTAGGCCATGGATTTTGCTCTGATACCAAGCAGAACAGAATACAGTGCTCGAGTTCTATTGATCAGATTGGATCGATACATATACAGGGAGGAGAGACGTGGGTGCAGAGCACTCCGCACGTCGTACAACGGATCCGTTGGATCCGGTCTACGCCTAGCCTATCGGGAGAGGTTACAGAGAGCACTAACGTTACATGTGTTACACAATATACATCATACATTCAACAGTTCAGCCTCAAAAACAGGAGATCTTGCAGCCAGCAACAATCTGTGAGCACGGAACAATTGGCCACAAATACTGAACGTCACATCTGCTCCTTTTCCCTCCATCAACATGTGCTGGAGATGATCTTGCAAACTCGGTTGCGGAGCCATGACAAGGTTTCTCCTGACCTCAGTGCGGGGCTCTTCTATCACCGTGAGAACGCACCGTACGATGAAGCTCACATCATTGGCAGACAACGGTAATTTCAGCCTCGATTTCTCGACGAACTTAGGATATCCCCAATAAAAGCATTTCGGAGTGAAGGTATACTCGAGCACGTCGTAGGTGGTTACCTGTGCTCAGTGGCGGAGCCAGCGGGTGTGCCAGGCCAGAGTTTGTGTGAATTTTTTAGGAGCAGTTCAGCACTTGATAATCTGTCACGTAACAGCCATTAAAAAAATGAAAAATCGACTGAAAAGGAAAGGAAAAGTCCACAGACTCCACCCCGTGCGTTCGCTCTCGCATCTGGTCGAAACAGGCACACACACGCGCTAGCCCTCGATCCCCAAATTCGTCCGCCTTCCACTCGGCTGTCGGCGGCGGGAGCAAATCCATGGCGCAGCGGAGGAAATCAGGCAATCCCGTGCGCCGGCGTTGAGATCCGGCAACTCCGTGACCGTGGGTCGCCGCTGCATGCCTGCATCGAGCAGACAAGCACCTGGGCGAGCGGCACTGGGCACCGCCGCAACACACTCCAGCCTCCAGGAATCCGTGGACGCCGGGATGATCAGCTGAGCAGGAGCAGCAACAAACCGGCGATTTGGCAGGCAAGCCTCACGGTAATTCCCCTGTTTCATAGTTCCATAGACTGCGTACTGCACTAGATTCTGTTTGGATTTTAGCCAGTCAGCTATTTTTCTTGTCAATCCAAGACATCCAGTACAACATTAGGCTCTGCTTTTTATGTCAATACACTAGTTTTGATCTGGTTTGTTATTATTTCTGTCAATACGTCCATGGCTACTTTTGTTACCTTCAAACATATTTGGTGAGCTTTAATATTGTGAGACTTCGACTTATTTACATTGTTCTTTCCGTACAATCGTGGATTACATGTGTTGTCAAAAAAAATCGCCTGTGGCACACCCTTTGATAGTTTCCTAGCTCCGCCACTGCCTGTGCTTCACCTTCTTTCTCCAGCAAGTTCCGGGTAAACTTGCCCTCACGTCCTTCTTGGGGCGGAGGCAATCCAGGAATGCAGCCGTGCTGCCGGCACAGCCATGGTTGACGCCATCCGGGAAGAAGTTGACCATCCAAGCGAAGCCGCCGACGTTGAAGACGCTGGAGCTGACCTTCTTGTCGCGGCCTATGCCCTCAAGCAGCGGGTAACTGGTCAGCTCGAAATCGTGCGTGGCGGTCACGCTCGGGGTGAGGCACCTTGACGAGGTCTTGGATAGGCACCATTGGCCATGGTGAACTACAGAGGTGGTGTTGTTGGCCATGGCAAAAGAAAATGGAGCGGGCGTTGTAGATGATTAACCTTGCTCTGCTCGTGCGCTTACTTATAGAGCTTTTCTTACCGAGGGAATTAAGTGTGCGAGCGCATGGGGAATTCGAAGAGGAAGACGTTTAGTTTCCCGGTGAGCACGTACGACATTATGAGGAAGCCAAAGAGAGAAGGCGTAGTAATGGTTTTCGCCGGATTTTCCCTCATCACTTGGGCAACTCTCTCCTTATTAATTTACAAAATTGGAAAATCTATTGCCTCGTTTCAAATAAAAAGAGATGGTATGTTCCCTCGAAAAGTAGAACTGGCTCATACTTGTATTTTTCTAAAAAGGTTAACCCCCCAATACATTCATTCTCCATGACTTTAATTTTATCTATTGTACTCTATAAAACATGTCACGCATCAAAATGAAGAAATCTCTCAAAATTAAAAAAACGAACAAATAGACCTAAAAAAGTTGAAAACAAAAGCCGTGTTCATCATCATGGAAATTAGCCTTGTGAGTTGTGACTGTCATCATTTTGATCATCTACTGCAATCCTATTGCTACGTATCAAAATCCACCGGCAGGACAACAAACAAATCACTAGAGACCAACGTATACTATATGTCAAGAGATTCAACAACGAACTAAATGTTCGTTTTTCGATATTGCCTATTCCAAGGAACAAAACCATGTTGTGTCTTACGAGAACTTCGAGCAGACACCTTCAACAAGGTACAACATATGTAGAAGAAAACACATACTTCTCGCTGAATCTGCATCAGCCACCATCTTTATTGGTCATCACATGTTCACCTCGAACACAACGTTAGCTCGCAGCCATCACGACAACGGTGTTCCACGATATCCCAAATGAGAAAGCCAATAAATTGTTTTTTACATCGCCTCGGTGTTTCAAATTATATAAGTTTAGCTTAGTTTCATATACAGTCTACATTGTTGCAAGTCCTAGCATGACAAGAAAGGGTTTAGATAAAATGAAAAACCACCTTTTAATATTTTTAATTTCTACTTTTATTCCAAATGAAATGGATAGAAGGATTACAAGTCAAATTCTAAATGAACTAATTAAATGAGGGTCGATAGGATCAATGTGAGCAAAAATGCTAATATATGAAGAATTACGGAAATCAATTTGAGAGATGTAAGTTATTGTTTTTTTTTTGGATGGCTGATATGTCTTTTGACTCTATATAATACATGGATTGTACTCGTTGTAAACATTTGATAATAATGTAAAAAAGGACCATATGCATGGATCCATTCACAGCCCGGAGCTTACCATTTTCGAAAAAAAAGTTGCCATTACATATATGCATATAAATTGTATAAAATGTGCATAGCATGTGCATTGTTTAAATACAAATATTGGACTTTGATTTGAGAAGGAAGAACTTAACTTGTATCATAACCTTACAGCTCCATTTGAGTTTCAAGTTTGATTTACTTTCTGTCTACCTATACTTTATGCTCAACGACCTCCTCAAAAACCAAGGGGCAACTCGCCTTGAGGTGCTTGTACCCGTCGGTTGCCAATACGGTGCCTAGTACTTCTCGCGAGGACATAATATATGCAAGGCATGCATCCTTGAGCCGGGCACAATAGTGTTGCTCCGCCAATGCCAATGTCGTGGTGACGGTCTTCACATCAATGCCGTTACACAATTTAGCTTCGCACATCACCTTGAGCTTTTCTAGCCCGTACCTATCTGCCGCGACTAGCAAATGCTGCAATGCCGGCATGGTGTAACCTTCATCGCCCGGCAGGGAGCCCGTGTAGATGAAGTGAAGGAGCATCTCAAAGATTGAGAGCTCCATGTCGACGACCTCTATGTGATTCATATCTTTCTCCATCATCAGGCCGAAGAGCTCCGCCCGGAAGACTGATGACCTTGCAGCCAGCATAAACTTGTGTGCACCGAACACCCGGGAGCCAACCTGGAGCGTGGCATCGGTGCCTCTCCCATCCTTGAGTGCACGTTCGAGGTCGCCAACAAGCTCCGACGGTTCAACCGCCTTTGCCGTTGTATCTTTCGCCGGAAGCGGTCTGATGACGGTGAGAACACACCTGATCGTCAGGCAGTCGTTATGGAGACACCTCGAGAACCTCAACAAGGGCTTCCAGAAGAAGCGGCGGAGGCCCCATGCCGGATTTGATAGAACGCTATAGGTACCACTTGAAGATATTTTGTGGGCACGCCGTACAAAGGACGCCTTGCCGTCCCTATCCACCAGGCTTAAGGCGCACCTGACCTGAACATCCTCCTCCAGCCCGCTGCAGAGGCGCAGAAACACCGACGTGGCCATGGATTGACCGCAGCAATTCTCGGTGGACCCCTCCGGATAGAACTGTATACTCCAGTGGTAGCCGCCGACGTTGAAGGGGACGGAGCTGACGAACTGGCCGCTGCCGATGTGGCCGGCGAGCAGCGAGTAGTTGGTCACCACGAAGTCGTGCGTTCCCGTCGCGCTCTCCGTCACGCACCTCGACGACATGTGAGCCGAGACGCCAGACATGGTGAGCAAGTTCGTGGGATCAAGTGACGGAATAGAGGGGCTATTCTTTGAGGAACCTCGCTCGTCTAGAGGGCAACGGTGGGAGACGGTATCATCGCGACGTACAGTAGTATACTCCTATGCGGGTTCTATGCAGTAGCAAAAGTCCGACTCCGAGCACTAGTGTACTCCTAGTCTCCTATACTACTACAGTACGTGATTAGTTTCTGTAATCCGTACCGTACTGGAGTAGTAGTGTATTAGGTCTTCTTTTTTCAGGGGAATACTAGTTGTACTAGTATTAGGAACTGGAGTTGGGACGACCTCGATGCATCACCGGCTTTGCCCGTTCCAACAGTCAGGGGAACACTAGCTACTTTGGTAAACGGACCTAGGCTCCTTCACCACTAGAAATTAAAACATGTTGTTGAGTATTGTCTTGTTTGCCGACTGTCGAGACACGGATACGCTAAAGAAAACAGTGGCCTAAAGTTGTGCGACGAAATATAAAACCACATACAGTGATATGAGATTGACTTTCTGCGGCGTCGGATTTCCTTACAATTTCTGTTGTTTAGAGGAACCGTGATTGGCAGTTTGGCACTAGCTACGGTGCGAATGGACAGGTCTTGGGCGTCTCTATTCATCTCACCTTACATTCCTACAAGAGGTATATACACCAGAGATTTTTTTTTTAAACAAGGAGAAGGACCCCGAAGGTGCAAATATATACAACAACTAGTAGACCGTGGTCAGCTAGTACAAAATCTTGTTATACCGGTGCAAAACTGGTCCAAATCATCGTGAAGCAGACACACGTGGTGGTGCTATTTTTTCGAAAACGCCCCCGCATATTTTTTGTCTGCACACTTGCCTTACTTTTACTTTACCTATACGGGTTCACATGTCAGGGAGGCTGATAAAACAATTAGAGTAACCAAAATTATGTAATGATATTGAAAGTCGAACCACGATCCTTATGTTCCCACCACCGCAAGCTAAACACTGGGGACGACATACCATCTTATTTCACTGAACAACATTACTTTCTTATACAATAAGTGGTGTCGTCTCTAGTGGTCAATTTACGCGAGCGGTCACATTAAGGAGTTTGAATCCCACCTCGCTTACATTTGGTTCTAGTAAGTTCATTTCTTTTCTCAGGTGGGCCTGTATCACCGTATGGGTAAAGCCAAACTAAGGCCAAATGTATCAGCCAAAAATATGCGGGGCGTTTTCAAAAAAATAGCTCCGCCATATGTCCGCGCCACGTTGATTGACCAGTTCTGCATCTGTATAACAAGTTTTTATACCAGCTGACCACAGTTTACAAATTGTTATACGGTTTTGCTATTTCTCACTCGAGTGAGAATTAAGTTAGATCTTACTCAACTCTAATCCCGTTAGATTTACATCATGATTCGTGCGTGATGTGAGTTGCACATGGTTGCACATGAGTTGCAATTGCGATTTTTCCAGTTGCAGATGAGTTACAACTAAAATTTCTTAGTTGCACATGGATTACAAATGAGGACGCAATCGGCATTTATTGTTATAACTATTTATGGAGCTACTCAATAGAACTGGGGTCAGCTGACCCCAATGAACATGTGATAATCCTTCACTAATTACTAATAAGTCATGATTATTTACAGAGGTTGACCCTAGTGTCATAGAGTGCATATAGATATGACCACATTGTCATTTATTGCCACCTTCGTCCCCTGATTGTAAGTTGTTGTACGTCAATGTACATACCTCTTCTTACAACCATGCACCACTAGGAGGGCGCAGTAGCCTATTTTCAGGTTACAAACTCTCTCGGCTTCACTCCTTGAGCAAGCTCTGGATCTCTGCGGCGAACCTGTCCATGGCCACCCTCGGCAGTGCGAGCTGCACGGCTACCGCGTCCTCCCCGACCCTGTTCTTGACCGCCACCAAGAAGGCGCTTCCGAACCTGACGTGAAAGGGCCCGCCGTAAACCGGCTCACCCCACCCGAAATCCACGCGATGGAACCCGACGCGCCGGAGGTCAGACAGGAGCAACATGCTTGCCCTCGCGAGAGGCGGCCGCTCGTGCAGCACCAGATGGTCGGCCATGGATCGCACGTACTCGGCGGTCACCGACGCCTTCGCCGCACGCAACCGCTCCACCACGTCCGCCATCGAGCAACCGAGCAGCGTCCCGGCGGGCATCAACACCGTGGCGTTGACGCAGGCGCAGCCATAGTAGCCGGAGGGCAGGCGCAAGTCGCTGTGCCTCTTCACGCTGACAACCGTTACGAACCGCGTCTCTTCGTCCGGCCGGAGCGCCAGCGCCACGGTGCGGGCGCGCCATAGGACCGCCGCGAACACCTCGTAGCTCGTCGCCCTGTCCCGGAGATGGGGCGGGAGGCCATTCTTCATCCGAGTGACGTCCGCAGGGCTGAACAAGAAGGAGCGCTTTATCATGTCGTCGTCGGTGTGCGTCGGCGGCAGTGGATCATACTCGCGGTGCGGGAATGCGGGCGTCGGGGGGCTTCGTGCCTCGAGCAACTCACGAGACCATGCAGGCGCAACGGTCGGCGCAGGGAGACCTCGAACGAGCTCGGCGACGGCGTTCATGAACTGGACGACCCCCAAGGCATCACACATGGTGTGGTTGAAACGATGCAACATGATGAAGCCCAGGGGCGGAGCCAGCTCCCGGCGACCCCGGGCGGCTGCCCGGGCTCGTCCGGCGAGTGCCCACTGATTATTAGCTTAAGTATGGCAATTCGTGCTGATGTATGCTGGGGCAAAGGATTGGCCACCATCGCGTGCACTGGCTTTGCCCAGGCTCCATTAGCTGGCTAGCTCCGCCACTGATGAAGCCGCCGCAGAGGAGCCGCGTCACCTAGTGATCGACAACAGAACAGCAAGTCGATCGCCATCTCAAACTCATGAATTAATGCTGAACTGGATTAGCAAAACAGATGTAAGAAATACTACGTACCTGAACAAGCACCAAGGGGCAGTTGAGCACACCGCTGGGCCCTTCCGCCTCGAAGCCAAGCTGTTCGATCCACGGGAATGGCGGCACCAGACCGGGCCCGTCGGCCACGAGATCCTCCAGCCGGACGTCGGCGTCCGCTTCCACGAACGTCATCCCTTCGCCGGTGCAATCAACGACCAGTTTCCGTGTCTCGACAGTCGGCAAACAAGATGGTCAAATAGGAGGTCTTATCCCGAATCTAGTTGAGGGGGGACTATCAATACTACAATATGCGGACGATACGATCCTTTTTATGGAACACGACTTAGCTAAGGCAGTGAACATGAAACTAATACTCTGCATTTTTGAACAACTATCGGGTCTCAAAATAAATTTTCATAAGAGTGAAATATTTTGTTTTCGGAAGGCTTAAGAGGAGGAGACACAGTATAAACAAATCTTCGGATGCGAGTCTGGGTCTCTACCTTTTAAATATCTTGGAATTCCGATTCATTATCGGAGACTACGGAATTCTGAATGGTATCCCGTGGAGAGCCGTTTCGATGGCAAACTCGGGTGCTGGAAAGGAAAATTGCTGTCCTATGGAGACCGCTTAGTTTTGGTAAATGCGGTCTTAACTAGCCTACCGATGTTTATGTTGTCTTTTCTAGAAATACCTAAGGGGGTAAGGAAAAGACTTGATTTCTATAGATCACGTTTCTTTTGGCAGAGTGATGAGAATAAAAGGAAATACATATTAACTAGATGGAACATTATTTGTCGCCCTAAAGACCAGGGCGGTCTGGGGGTAGAGGTGCTCGAGCTAAAGAATAAATGTTTACTCAGCAAGTAGCTGTTTAAACTTTTAAATGAGGAGGGGGTGTGGCAGGAGCTTCTGCGTAACAAGTACCTCTCTTCAAAGACGTTAGCTCAAGTGGAAATACAACCCACAGATTCGCCCTTTTGGAAGGGTCTCATGAGGGTCAAAGAGAGCTTCTTCGACAGAGGCTATTTTAAAATAGGTAACAGAGAAACCACGAGGTTCTGGGAGGACACTTCGTTGGGTAACTCTCCCCTGAAATATCAATATCCTCTTCTTTACAACATTGTGTAGCACAAAGATGTATCGATCCATCATGTGCTACATAATGCGCCCCCAATGAATATGAGTTTCAGGCGGGCACTTACTGGAAATAAATGGGAAATGTGGTCTCATTTAGTTCATAGCTTGATGGATATTACTTTGAATGATGTTCCTGATTCTTTCCATTGGAAACTTACAAACAATGGTGTGTTCACTGTCAAATCCATGTATGAAGATTTAATGAATGGTCATACAAGGTTTTTGCGGACTAACTTATGGAAGTTAAAAATACCGCTTAAAATTAAAATATTTATGTGGTTCCTTAATCGAAAGGTCTTGCTCACAAAGGATAACCTTGCAAAGAGGAATTGACAAGGTAGTACTCATTGCGCCTTTTGTGGGTGTGCTGAATCGATAGAGCACTTGTTTCTCTCTTGCCCTTTTGCAAAGCTTGTTTGGCGTGTAATGTTTTGTACTTACAATATTCCTCCACCCACCAATGTTTCGAATATGTTTGGAAATTGGCTAAACGGGGTGGATAATAAGACCAAGGTTAGGATTCGTATCGGTGTTTCAGCTATTTGTTGGTCTATTTGGAATTGTAGGAACAATCTTGTTTTTAACAGGAAAGATACTTTTCATGTCTTACAGGTTATTCATATGGCGGTGCACTGGATCAAGTTATGGGCTTTCCTGTTACCTTCGGACCAACGGGAGCTTATGGAGGCTGGATGCACGAGACTTTTGAGGGTGGCACAGGAGTTTTTCTCCCGGCATACGTGGCAGCATATTAGTCGACTTTTGTAGTTGTGCTTCACCCTTTTGCATTTGATTATTGAGGCTTGTCTCAATCTTTGTGATTCTGAGATGTAAACTTATACCGTACGATCAAACTTTGTAATAATGTGGCTGTGTGCATCACTCGATGCAGAGGCTAGGATTAGTAAAATTCCCTTTTCAAAAAAAAAAAAAAATCCGTCCCAGCATGACACCAAGGGAAGAAACTCAAAACTCTGAAAAAACCTAGTACTACGAAAACACACGAACGAGAATCAAAGCTCACACGCACTTGTGTTTTAACCCCACCTACGATGGTGATCGTCAAGTCATGATAATACGTGATATGATACTTGCTTCCATCGATTGACGTGCCATCGTCAGTTATTGATAACATTGCCTGACACCGTGGCCCCGACCACCCCAACATTAGTTTTATTTTAAGAAAGGGCCCTTTGTTGAACTAAAAAAGGTTGACTCAAATCGATAGAATATACATTTTGATCCTGCATATTAGTGTTGAACTAAAAATTCGCCTCAAATCGATAGAGTTTACACTTTGATCATGCATATTTATGATTCACATAAATACAAAGGAGAAATACAAAATAATATGGGATTTGACTAAATCATAGTCGACCTAGATTTACCTAATTCATAGTCGGCTGCATACAATTGCATCTCACGTGCAACTCTAAGTTTAGCACAACTCACGACGCAACTCTAACCGCTAAGAAGTCGACTTAAATTTAACTAACATCAGTCAGTTACACACAATTGCATCCCATTGAAACTTTGAAAGTAGCACAAATCATGAACCAAATTTAATGGCTAAAGAGTGGACTAAGAATTAATTACATCTCAGTCAATTGCACACAGTTCTTAAAAAAATCTTATGTCCCGGTCAAGAGGGCAGATGATTATCTTTTTTATTGGGGTTTTCAGCAATTGTGTAGTTAAAAAAAAGACATAACACTCCCTATTTTTTTAGATTGTATGATTTTCTTAGCACGTTTATTAACACCACTTTTCTCCATGTTCTTGTACAGGCATGGTAGACGTTGTTTTTTGTGGCCACACTTAATCTGATGTTCGCGGTTGTAGCAGCTCTATTGTCATGTATTTGGGTCATGGGGTCACTTCGGTGATGATACACAATCGGCTTAAGCTGATATAAAAGGCCGATTCAGTTAAAATTTAAGCACAGTGCGAACAAAATTAATATTATTTGTACTAAACTTTTATACTTCTCTACATCTTATTTTTAGTAAGTTACAAAATTATAAATATAATTATCTATTTGTTCGCATAGTTTAATCACATAACAAGCAATATTACTAAATATCAGCTATTTTTGTTCGTAATGAATATCAATGAAAGATATTAAATTGTATTTCGTAACAAAAGTCATTTCTAAACTATTTTTTGTACATTACGTAACATATATTTATACACTGTTATGGTAAACATCTATAAAGAGTATGATCTAAGAAATATTTCAATAACGGTTTCTAGTGTATCCTTAAGTAATAATATTTATAGAAAATTCTAGAGTGCAAACTGAACCAATGACAACTTTTGTCGTGGTAAAAAGTTTCTAGCAAATCATATAATTTAATAAAGAATGCATGTTGTGTACAAGTGAAAATAAATGGTGTGGATTGATTTAGTATGTTCGCATATCTAAATTTTTATTATTCAGTATGCTCTTACGCAATGTACTTGTTATCATCTACTGTACAAAAAATTCCTACCATTGTATTTTGAAAACTGCAAACAAATCTATTGAAATTGTATATTTTTTCATATTTATCGGTTTTATTGGTATAATGAATTATTGCGCAAATATGTGCGCAATCTACATGGAATGTTTCTTATGAAATGGTTGTGGTACCACAAGAACCGTAATGAAATGAAAGAAAAACTTTGCGCAAATATAAAAAAAAATCAAAAGTCGGGCACTCGGTTTAAAAGATATGACCAATACAATATTGACAATAAAACTAAAAAGAATGGGTGGGTTGACATTAGAAATTGACCACAAGTTGAAACACAACGAGACTCAATCCAGTAATATATGTGATATTTGTGGTTTGGTAGACCAAAGTGAAGTATGTTTGTTTAACTTGTGCCCAGGTTTCGATAAATCTCTAGATCCGCCACTGGTTCGACGGCGCCTCCTATGATGCCACCATCGCGGCTCACGACGATTACTGGAACCTGCTAGCACTGTCCGTCCAGTTCGACCGTGCCGTCAAGACCATGACGATACCATCATCGGACTTGGCCGACGATCTCAGGAACCGATCGGGCTCCAAGCGAACCGCGGAGTTTACAGCGGTGAGCGCTGGAACAATCTACCTAGATCTTGCCAGGAGATGCAGATGGCGACGTTCATAAGCACGTACATGGCGATCAGCAAGAACGGCCGGGTCATCAGGATGCTCTTCCACTCTCTGGATTCTACCCCTTTCCTGCCGTCTAACGTCGTTATGAAGTGGTGGGATCACTTCAAGAACACCGGCAAGTACTGTCGTCCGCACATCGGGGTTTTCGGCGTGAATCTGCGACTAGCCCAGACTTCAGCTTGGGGGAAAGTTCCCAAGTCCCTGTATGAAGGCTTCGACGGGTTCTTCGTCGAGCAGACATCCCGGGCTGTCCGAACAGCCGGATTGCAGCGAAACGACCTGATTATTCAGTGCAACGGGAAAGATGTTGCGACGAGTCTGCAGCTGTTCGAGATATTGGCCGAGAACGTTGGGGCAACGGTGGAAGTTAGGTTTGTCAAGGCCGAGGACGGCAAGACGCGCTAGGTACTACTTCCTGTGTAGGAGACACTGGGCAGAAACTTCCACTGGTGGCCAATCTCACAGTACAATATTTAATACTCCCTCCGTTCCAAATTACTTGACTTACATATATTCACATATGGATGTATGTACACACTAAAATATGTCTATATACATCCGTATGTAGACAAATGAAAGTCATCTATTTTAGAACGGAGGGAGTACTTGGCAAATTTTAGAGCTAGTTGACGTTTTCTTAGTAATTCAGTTAGTTGCTAGGCTGTATCGTTTCGTCAGAGTAGACGTGTGGTATGTTAATGTGTTCAGAGAGACGGTAAAACAAGTGTTAAGAGAGTGCACAAAGACTGAAAGATGTACATGTGACGTGTGCTGTGGGTGTACTACTCCACTCTGCTAATTTAAAGAACGATGCACAGAAACAAATATCTACGAGTTCAGGTCTTCAGGAGTGGCATCTCACCAGCCATCTGATCAAATCCATGCGTCACAAAAGAGTCTGGAGTTCATTCCATCAATTACTAGTAGTTCAACCATAGATTCATACACAGTGGAGTCTGGAGTTCATTCCATCAATTACTAGTAGTTCAACCACTCACTGTCACTGCAGCTAAAGAACAAATCTGATCAAATATGTGCGACTCAAATTCTAGTACTGCCACTAGCTTTGCTTAGGTTTGTTTACTCCGCCACCACGCTTCCCAGCAGCATGTGGGGTAACAACGTGCTCCTGGCTGCCGCGCCGGCGCCGGCGGCAGGATAACATCTTTGTGAGGCTTGTTAAGCTCTTGCTCCTTGTTCCACAACCACAACAACAGCAGCATAATTCAGACAAATGAAGCAAGCGACGACAAGCGGCAGGCTGCTCAATAATTACATGCGTACCTGATCAGCTCGTGACAAGACTCCGTTTAAGACCTCGAACAGGGCAGTTACAGTCGCGCGCATTATAAAGAGCAGAGCCCTGGTCAATCAAGCAGAAGAAAAACATCCCGTTGTTACTCAGCACGTACGCAAAGATGGATGGATCGAGCCCAAAAATGTACACTCGGCAGGCAAGGCACAGCATGATAACAAGGAAGATCGAGCGAGCGACGGAAGATATATCGGATCGGAGTGAGTGCCTCACCGTTCATCCAAGGATGCGTCCTCATCCCTACTTTCATCCTTGCCGGTGGCGCTGGCAGTGGAGTAAATGGCACCCGCGGTCACTGAACTCGTCGCTCGGGTGCACTTAAGTCACTCAACTCCAGATTCTTGTGAACCCGTCACTGAAGTCGACAATCGTGTGCACGCGTGGTCACTCGGCCGTTTGTTGACCGGTTTTTTACCAGAATCGTCACGTGCGTCTCATGTGTAGATGCCGCGGGCCGTAAATCTTGCAAATAAACCCTCGTCTTTCTTTCTTTCTTTCAGATCGGTCTAGTTGGACATTTTCGTGCGGACCTTTCCTTTTTCTCGCGATGGAGGATCCCAGCAGGTAAATAAAGAGTTTAAATCACCAAAATTCAACAAAAATTCAACAAATCACAGGGAGTGGCCGAGCAGGTAAATAAAGAGTTTAACATATAGTCTAGTGCATGATCCAAAATAAACAGGGAGTTCCAGCTACTTAGTACATGGTCCAAAATATTGAGGCCACATAATGCCAGCTACTTAGTACATGATCGACAGTACATAAACACTAGAAATGGCATGGTATCTAGCCCAAATCTGCTTGGACCTGATTTGCTTTCTTCTTTGAACCAAACAGTAACCACGCGAGTCTTCCTTGATCATCTTCTGTACTGGTGCTTGATGCTCCTCTTCCTGCTGCTCCTCCCGTACTGCCTCTTCCTCTGCCTATGCCTCTTCCTGCTGTACTGGTGCTTGCTGCGCCTCTTCCTGCTGCTCCTCCCCTACTGCCTCTTCCTCTTGCTCTTGGTGCTGTGCCAATTGCTCTGCCAGATGAGTTCACAAGTGGGCCCCTTGCATCTGGTATGTGTGCTCTATGTTCAGCAACAAAAGCACTCTCCTAGCACATGGTCAACAAACTGAACCCTTTTTGCAGGCCTCTATTTTACAAAAAACACATAGTGAGATAATTGACTTAAAAACAGTAATAGAAAGCATTTCCCAAGTAATAGAAAGCATTTCCAATTACCTCATGTCCTAATATGTGAACCATGCTATCCTTTTGATGTTCAGGGTCCAGTTGAGGAGGAATTGGGTTGGTACTAATGTGCTATGGTCAGAAAAGCAGTAAATTTTAGTGAAATGCAGTACAAAATTACTAAACACATCATAATTGACTTAAAAACAGTAGACAACACACACTTACAGTTCTAATAACAGGGTAATCAATGTCACCATTTTCATCAATAACCTGCTTGGATTTCTTTCTCCTTGCCATCTCCATAAGATGCTCCACATGTTCCCTCATCTTGCTAGTCGGTTTTCTCTTTCTCCCTCTTGAGCTTTTACTTTCTTGCATTTCAGGGGCTGTGCCTTTTCCTTTGTTGCTTTTATTTGGTTGCATTGAGGGCTCCTGTACACCTTGCGGAGCATGTGTACCCTCTTGGTGTGCATCTTGTTGGGCATGCATTTCCTCTTGCTCTGCATCCTCTTGTGCCTGCATTTCCTCTTCTTCGGCCACCTCCTTTTCCCTAGCTAGTGCCTCTAGGTACTTCTCACATTTTCCCCTACGATGGCCTGTCTGTCTGCAATATCCACAATGCATTATAGCACCATGTCTGCTAAGCCTTGTGCCATCTGCACTCTCCTCTGGATGTTTCCTTCTGTTCTTTTTCCTCCTTCCAACACTTTTTTCATACAGTGGTGGCAATATTGGAGCTGCTAGCACATGCTCCCATTCATCCTTGTCTCTCAAAGGAAAAATTTGTCCTCCATATGCTTGCATGTATGTTTTCAGAGTGTAACAGCTGGACACCATGCTCTCAGGTTTTTTCCTATCAGCTCTCAAGCAAGCAATTGCATGGCTGCAAGGGATACCTGTCAACTGCCATCTTCTACAGGAACATGCTTTCATATTCAGCTCCACAACATAATCTTTACCAAATGCAGACACGGCAAATACACCATACCCTGATGATGCAGTTATCTCTGTAAATGCTGCAAGTTCAGTATTTTTCCTAAGTTTGTCTCTGATTTTTGGGGTTATATGTCCTGTCCATTTCTCACTTGCTTCCTTTCTCTTCGAGTGATGTCTATGCATTAGTTGTGTATGAATTTTCTGGAACATTGACATGACAGGTAGTTCTCTTGCATCCAATATGTACCTACAGTTTGACAACAATTTCAGTTTAGAAGCAGTTCGACGCGACGATATCGACATTTCTCTAAAATCACCAAAATTCAACAAAAATTCAATAAATTACAGGGAGTGGCCACATACATCTACATTAACAAATGCAATTATATTACCTGTTGAACACTCACAGGTGTTGTTTATAAGCAGGTCACACTTGGGAATTCACTAAAAAATGCCCTGCACCATGTGTTTGGAGCCATCTCGTCCACAAAAGCGTGTGCTCCCGGGTTATCCTCCTTGAGTTTGGCCATGTTTCTGTCAAATGCTTGAACAGTTGTTGATTTGGCACATGCCCAAACCTGCTGCCTGACAGTCTCTCCTTTGTGAACCTGCTGGATGTTCTGATAAAGATGCCTAACACAGAACCTATGTTCAGCATCAGGAAACTGCTCCTGCACACCCTTGATAAGGCCCTTTTTTTGTCACTAATGATTGTGAAAGGAGCTGTGTTAACTATGTTCAAATCTTGCTTCAATGTTGCAAGGAACCAGGACCAAGAGCTGTAGCACTCAGTCTCCACCACTGCCATTGCAATTGGATAAATAGCATCATTGCCGTCAATGCCAACAGCAGTTAGTAACTGACCACCATATTTTGTCTTGATAAAAGTTCCATCAATACATATGACTGGCCTACATCCCTTCAGCCAACCTATCTTGCAAGCAGCTAGACAAATATAACATATGCTGAACAAACCATGCTCCAAATGTAAATAGAAAGAGGATCTTGGATTTCTAGCAATAATTTCCTTCCCATACTCCCAAAGCAAGGAAAATTGCTTGATTTCATCCCCATGTACTACTGCCAATGCTTCTTTCCTAGCTCGGCCAAGCTTGTATCTGCTCACCTCCATGTTGAATTTCTTCATAACTTTTCTAGCAAATGTTTTCAGTGACATATTTTCATTGTCTCTGAACATCTCAAGAAATTGTTGTGCCAAGAAAGGGGCCGTAAGATCTTTTATATCCCACACTCCCTCACATGTGTGCTCTAAGCACAAATTCTTGATAATAAAGCCAGTTATCCTGCAATCTTTCCCTCCAATTAATTTCCAGGTGCACCCATCTTCACAGTGTGCCTCAAACCTTTTTAGGTTGTTTCTCTTCTTGCGGATTTGAACTCTATTCTTCACTGCATAACTGGAAACTGCTTTCCTCAGCTGCTCCACAGACTCAAACACCATGCCTAATTTAAATTGAGGATTAGCCATGTCAGTGGTCGGTTTAAATGGTGTGTAATTGTATGGAGTCTTGTTCTTTTGGTTCTTCTTCTTATGTTCCTCATCATCAGAGTCACTCTTGTATCTCTTCTCACTGTCATCTTGCTCTGGTAACTGAAGATCTTCTTGTTTAATATCATCAGAGCCAGGCACATAGGCACACTGGCTGCCTTTCTTTTTCCCCTTCTCAAACAACTCATCTTCCTCTGATTCATCACATTCTGTTCATATAGTTCATCATCTTTTGCTAAATCATAATCACTGTCATACCAAGCAGGGTCCCCTACTGAGTCACACTCGGAATTGTATTCTTCATCTGATGTTTCAGAGCCATCAGACTCCTGCTTCTTAACTGCACTCACTGCTGTTTTGGAAGCAACACCTCCTGTGGCTGCTTTTCTTTCCCGTGATCAAGAAAATAACAAGAACTTTGCTTTCCACAGAAGCTGCGGCCATTTTGTCAACATGATGGGCAAAAGTAATTTCAACCAGCTGGTCAATTGATTTCCCAGGTGCACACCAGAACACAAGATGTAAACCAGTAGCATATCCTAACTGACTAATCATGTAATCTATGATAGCATTGCAGAAGCTTTTCCTGTCCAAATTATCGAACCACGCAACTTTCTCATCCAAATATCGAACATTCAGTCCAGAACCTACGAAAAATCCTCCATGATGAATTTCAAGACTGAACTTTGTTGAATCAAGACCTACATTGCAAAATTCAGACATATTCAGAACTGACGGCATTGTAGTTTCAAAACTTGACAATAAAACCTAGTTCAGAAAATTAATGAGAAAAAGATCAGAAAATCCACAATCAACTCCCCACACACGCACCACGCCAGAGAGCACACCACACCACCCATGCGTACCTGTGTGGCTGTGTTCACGCACACAGCACACCACCCACGCACAGGGACGCACACAGGACACGGGTACGCACACAGCACACCACCCACGCACGCGCAGACTCGATCCCATCCGACGCCACACCCCTGCTCTGCTCTCTCCCGAGGTTGGACAGGTCCAGCGTAGCGAGGCTCGCCATCTTCTCCCAGCCCGACCGCATCAGGGTGCCTCCGAGCGGGTTGTTGGACAGCAGCAGGTCCTGCAGCGACGCCATGCCAAGCACGGACTCCGGCAGCCCGCCGTTGAGGCTGTTGTTCCGGAGGTCGAGCAACGTGAGGCTCTCGAGCCCGGCGAGCTCCGGCGGGATGCTCCCTTCCAAAAGATTGTTCCTCAGGTCCATCTTGACTCTCTCCCCATCTCCAGCTCGAAGATGTGCTCCACCGCCGCCGCCCGAGATCCCGCCGCCGCCACGCATCAGGAAAATCCGACGGCGGCAGGAACCCTAGATCTACGGGTGTGGAGGGAAAAGGAACATACCGTGGACAGGGGTCTCGAGCGGCTCGAGCCTAACCACAGGAAAATCTTTGTTCCGCACCATCTGCACCGATGGCAGGGCCGCCGAGCTCGCCTTTGCCGCACCGCCGTCGGGTGCCTCCACCGCCTCCGCCTCCTCCATCGCGAGAAAAAGGAAAGCTCCGCAAGAAAATATTCAACTGGACCGATCTGAAAGAAAGAAAGAAAGATGAGGTTTTATGTGTAAGATTTACGGCCCGCGGCATCTACACGTGAGACGCACGTGACGATTCTGGTCAAAAACCGGTCAACAAACGGCCGAGTGACCAAGCGTGCACACGATTGTCGACTTCAGTGACGGGTTCACAAGAATCTGGAGTTGAGTGACTTAAGTGCACCTGAGCGACGAGTTCAGTGACTGCGGGTGCCATTTACTCCTGGCAGTGCGAACCGCCTGCTCGTACTTGCTGTTGAACTCGCGGTAGAAGCACAGCATCTCTCGAGCGTCGCTCCTGTGCAGCCTCCCCTCGAGTGTCTGCAGGTCGTCCTAGACCGACCGGTGGAAGAACTAATTAACCTTCGGAACTGGGGGATTAGTGCCATGCCAGCGCTCATTAACGATTTTCTAGCCTTTGCAGAAGCGCGGTCTTGAATTCAGGGACTCCACGGCCACGGGAGGTCGGGTCGAGCCGTCCGGCCTTCTCCAAGCCGTGCAAGCGGCCTAGAGCAGAGGATCCAGAAAAGCAGTTAAGATGATGGATGGATTCACCCGATCGACACTAAATAATTCTAGAAAAACACTAGATAATTCTAGGTGCTAGCAGCTACTGGTGGTACGAGATTGGAGAGGAGATGGATTACAGAGGTAGGCGACACGCGGGTTCAAGGCCTCGACTTCGCTGGCGGCCAACATGAAGGAGCTGATCCCGCGGAAGAGCCAGGGGGGCACGCCGTCGACCTCGTCGCCCTCCCCCATACTGCCAATTGCCCTGGGTTTGGCCGGCCGGCGAGGTGCTGGTGCGGCGGAGGGGAAAAGTTGCAGTAACCAGTGGCACTGTGATGATGCACGGAGCTGAGGCGGGTGTGGACTGTGGAATAAAGGTTTTGTATGGGTTTTCTTTGGGGATTTAAGATCAGGCTCCTACGCTTCTGCCACTGCAAGCCGGGGTGCTGTGCAAGTTCTGCACAAAGACTGAGGGTAAACATGCCATTGCGCTGCTGTGACGGTAAGGCCGCAGGTGGGCAAGCCCTGCTCCGCCGACCGCCGTTTGCAGCAATGTTTCTGCGGCCCGCGTGCGAGCGAGAGCGAGGGCACGTTTAGTGGCAGCTTCGCCTTGCCATTTCTGTATATTTCACACTATAGGTAAAAAGGGTATGAATTAAAGGAGATATATCTCTCCTCAATGCTGCACCATGTGCCATGTCGGTGCTGCGCAGATGTTTTAGATTTTTCTTTTTTGGCTTTTTATTTTACAATGTTTAATGAAGGTGTGGACTGCGCAGATGGATCATGTGATTATGACAATTGCTCGTCATCCACTCATTCGGTTTCAGTTACATGCCAAATTCGAGAAAGAAGGCCTACAGTTATGCACGTCAGTGTATTTTCGGCTGTAATTTAATTTCTCGGAGGACGGTAAAAAATTGTGTTCACGTGTATGTGTGCCTAAAAGGAGTTAACGTGACTACTCCACTGTTAAATATAGAGAAAAATGCACACAATTGAATATACATGTATTCAGAACTGAGAATCCCAGCGGCCAAACAAACATCTGATCAAATCCATGCGCCAAAAAGGCAAATCCAGAGTGTTCCTTGACTGAACGTGCCCGTCACAGCCCTCTTAGTGGAATACAAGCACACATGAAGCACAACAACAGTTTACACAATGAGTCGCCCAAATCAGCTTAATAAGAACGATAGCAACCGGAGCTTACAGTGTGTGTATGCGACCGTAATCTAGTTTTTCTATCTCTGAGATGAAATGCACACGGCAAAGATCTAATTACAGTGGAATCTTCTCTATGGTCAAAACTACCACCAAAACCACTTGTTTTTCAGCGCTTCCTTTTGGCTGCTGAGCTTCGTTTCGCCGAGGAACTGGATTTGCTTGCTGCCGCAGAACCTCGTCTAGCTCCAGCAGAACCTTCCTTCTTGACTGCACCTTTCTTCTTGAACTTGCGGAAACCCTTGCCACTTTCCTGCAAGGAACATGCAGTTAGATACTAAGATAGCAGTACCACAATGAAGTAAAAGGGAATAAAGTTGTTTCCGTTGGATCCATTAGCATCATGCTGATCGAGGAAATCTAACAATTTTATCACTTGGAGAAAATATTCTGGCATTGATTTCGTTTAAGTAATGGTCTCTGAGAAATAAATTTCTACCAACAAAGGATGGACATGATCATGTCAAGTACTCAAGTTCCTTTGAGAATTCCTAATCAATCTCAAATAACCCGCACACCACTGTCGGTACATATATATGGTTCGTTTGGATCTCAAGCTAGGAAATTTTAGCCTTCCTTAGCAAGGAGAGTAGCCTGGAACAATTCTACTCTCTAAAGAACACTGGGTTATTCATGTGGGGAGATCAAGGAACAAGTCTTTCATCCATATTAAACTGTATGTGGCATAGGATTCAAGGGTGGCAGGAAAGGCTTCTCTCACGTGCTGGGAAAGAAGTTATGATAAAAGAAGTGCCCAAGCTATTCCCACCTTTACTATGCCGTGTTTTGATTTCACAGATTATGTGTGAACAGATGAGCACCTTTATTGGGAGATACTGGTGTAGCCAACTAGAGAAGACAAACAAAATACATAGGCTCAGTTGGGACAATTTGAAAAAAATTAAGAGGAAGGGAGGTCTGGTGTTCCGAGTGATCTACGGTTTCAACATAGCTTTGTTGGCAGGCAAGGATGGCGAATTCTGCAAAATACGAAGTCCCTGTGTGCAAGGATCCTGGCAGCATAAATACTTTCCACATGGTAGGTTGGAAGGAAACGAGGACGGGTATGATGTCCTATTACTTGGAGAAGCATATTAAAAGGGGTTCAGCTGATTAAGAAGAGCATGGTCTGGCTTGCGTATCAGGGGTGAACCGGTGGAGAGAAGGTGTGGATGCATGGACTGATTCATGGCTGCTGAGAGACACTACCAGATTGACATCTACTCCTCAAGGGCAACACCAATTAGCAAGGTGTAAGACATTTTCCTCCCGGGGTCTACTTGCAATGCAGAAGCAGAGCTAATTCAGAACCTATTGGATGAAGAGGGTCCTAAATGCAACCTAGCTACCAACTCATGGGGAGTATGAGGATACGCCAGCATGGCATATTGATAAAAAAGGGGATCTTCTCCGTAAATCATGTACAAAGTGTTTACCGATGATAGGAAGCTGAAAAGTAACACAGGAATCCCAAGCTCAGTTCATGGCAACCAAGGGGAGACAGTTTTGGCGTGCTGTTTGCAAAATGCCGGTGCCTAACAAGGTGAAATACTTCTGCTGAAGAGTGGCACACAATACTGTTTCAAACTGTGTTTCTCTGCGCAAGAAGGGGATGGATATCAGTCCTAATGCCCAATTTGCTTCCGAGACTATGAGGATGGTGGCCACCTTTTCTTCAAGTGTAAAGCAGCTGTGGAGAGTGAGATCTGTAGGGAGTAAGGATCAACCTGGCTGGGATATGCTCCACCTTTGAATTTATGGAAGAGTTAACGAAGCTGCCTTAAAGTCAAAGAGGTGTTGGTGCTACCTTGCTGTGGACTTGGTGGTGTGAAAGAAATAGAGTGAAAGATGAGATGTGGCTTGTTCTGCTGAAAAACTGAGCTGGACTGTCAGGCATCAGGCTGCAGAGTAGCTCAATATTGTACGCCAAATGCAGACCAGCAATGGCGGACACTGGACGAGGGACGTATCCAAGTCAACACTGGTGGCTCTTACGTGGCAGAGGGGAATTTTGGAGGTTCGGTGCAGTTTTCAGAGATAGCAATGGAAGTGTTCCCGCATCAAGTGCAGGGTGGCTGGGCAACATTCAGAGTGTTTTACAAGCTGAAGCAGAAAATGTCCGGCAAGCGCTGGCCACTCAGGGCTGCTGTTTCCCTGGGCATCCGAAGCAGTGATCTGGAGATGGATTACTGGCGTTAAAATCCCCTATTGAGAACAATGCTGAAGACATGTCGCCGCTGTTTGTGATCCTGAGGGAGATAAAAGAGCTTTTGGCTGATAAATTCTCCAATGTTAAAGTGATGTACTGTCCTCGGAGCTGTAATTTCTTAGCTCATTCCATTGCTGCAGCAGGGCGTCTTAGACCTGACGAACCTGAACTGCTGATTAACGGTTTAATACCAGGCGTGACAGTTGTTGTGGCGAGCCTCTCAGCTTCGCTCGCTAGTTAATGCAAAATTATGCATTCTCAAAGCAAAAAAAGAAGGACCACTAGCTTTCCTAAGCTAGCTTCTTCAATGCTCATATGACAGAACTGGCCAAAACTCATTGTGTGGAAAGGAGAGCTAAATCAGATGTCGGCAAGGGAGCAAAGTAATCTAGATGGCTTCAATCAAAAAGATAAGAAAGTAAAGAAGAAACTAATCTCCATTGAATTTTGTTTTTGTCTTATGCTATAGAGCAAAGGAACCAAACAAGCAGAGCCCAGCCGCATGGGGCTGCAGCAAGGCAGAAAAACTGAGTTTATTTCTACTAGCTTACCTGGGTGAAGCTACCTATAGAGATCCAACAAACCCCCTAATAACTAAATTTTTTTTAACTGAGACCACTAATAACTATTGGATATTAAGGTTGAGATCAAGCATTTTAAACGGTTTCCATATATGAGCACAGAATAAACCAGGAGGAAGTAGATGCATCTTTGCTATTCAGAAGGGATAAGCTTTTCACCTTCTTATACTGTCGATAGGCATCACGGCCGCTTAACTCCTGTCCATTCTTGGAAACATAGACCTGCAACACAAATTCAGTTAAGTAAAATGATTGCACAGTGCACACAACTAACCAGAAGTGATAAAAAAGTCCTGTTCTGTCAAAACTTAGAAATAATTAATTGGAACTCTGAAATAGGCTCAAAACTTAGAAATAATTGATTGGAACTCTGAACTAGGCGTTTGGATTTACCTTTCTGCCATCCTCCCCGGTGAACCAATGGCCAGAGCCAGACTGAGTTCCACCGGCATGTACCCTTCTTTTGCCAAAATCTGTTGGGAATGATGTCGTTTTATTAGGGGTCACCCACCGACCATTAGCATCACCACTCTGGCCAAAGTGGTTCCTATTTTAAGAAAGTAACAGTCATTAGCAGAGGAGATTAGCAGAATGAATAACGCAATGATTGTGATGTCTGTTACCTGTAGTTCAGATTCTCTTCTACGCCGCACTCATTTCCCTGGGAAGTTTCTGCCCCAATGGGAACAAAATGCTGCAATCTTTCACGGACTAGCTTCTGTACCATTTGATCATGATGGAAGAAGTAATGCATGGCAGGAGGATGGCTGTCAGTCAGATTCTCTTCTAGTACAACTCGACTTGAACTGCTCTCACGCTGGAAATGTTGCCCAATTTCATTAACAGAGCTGTAGGGTCTAAGAACTTTGGAACCAGAAAAACTGTTGACTTCTTTCTGCTGAGACGGCCTTGAGTCTTGCACAGATGTAAAATACTCGCTGCAGAAGTCATCAAGGGCAGGTGTCGCCCAACTGGAGCTCATATTATCTGTGTTCTTCTGCACAACACTGCTCCCTTGAGATTTACTGTTTTGCTGCAAGGTATGCTTCTTCTGCCCATACTCGCTGCAGAAGTCATGAGGGGCAGGTGTCGCCCAACTCTCGTTCATGTTACCTTTGTTCTTCTGCACAACAGTGCTCCCTTGAGATTTACTGTTTTGCTGCAAGGTATGCTTTCTCTGCACATACTCGCTGCAGAAGTCATCAAGGGCAGGTGTCGCCCAACTGTCCTTCATGTTATATTTGTTATTCTGCACAACACTGCTCCCTTCAGACTTACTGTTTTGCTGCATGGTATGCTTCTTCTGCACATATTTGTCCATGGACTCTTGCCTCTTTTTAATAGGACTCACAGGCTTCTTTGCTTTATTCCGACTCTTGTTATCATCTGAATCAGTGTCCGAATCCAGAAAATGGATTTTCCTCAGTGGACTTATTGTTATCTTAGGAAGTAGCTTCTTCGTGCAGCTTTCTTCTAAAGGTTTTGAAACAACAGAACTTGATGATGGTGTAAATTTTGTTATCTTTGCTTTCCTTGTTG
The DNA here is from genome assembly GCA_947311845.1 of Poa pratensis. Taxonomy (NCBI): domain Eukaryota; kingdom Viridiplantae; phylum Streptophyta; class Magnoliopsida; order Poales; family Poaceae; genus Poa; species Poa pratensis. The sequence goes on along the minus strand of CAMZMU010000128.1, from coordinate 99,184,347 downwards.
ATTGAGTCGTCAACACACTCTGACTCAGCAGCGAAAATTTCGAATTGCTAGAAGTCCTGCAGCTACCAACTGATGGTGGCATGCCTGCAGGCAAAGAAGAGAAGTTGATCTACACAAAGAAATGCAGATGATTCTAGAAACAAATGCGTAGGAACTACTCTGTTGTAGATTGTGTCAATGCATTAACAAATAAACGGGGAGCTACAGGTAAAGCATTATGAAGGACAATATATGTCTAAAAAGTAAACATATCCAAAGAAAAAATCAGAAATCAAGTGCTTTTGTTAGTTCAGGTGCCCTAGAAGAGCTGAAGTCCCAAGATAAGGGAATAATATTATGTGTTAATGCTCATCCAGTTCTATCAACTTGTTTATTGGTATTCAATTTTTATACCAATATAAAAATTGAACACATTTGCAGCTTCAGTTGAATATAGCTACATTCAACTGAAGCTGCAAATGTGTTCAATTTTTATATTGGTATTTTCTAAATAAGAAGGTGTCATGTTTGCTTAACAGTGCTACTTCAGATGCTCAGTTGTTACATATTTACTTGTATTTACGTTACAACAGAGTAAATGAACCACTTTATTTTCATATGCTCCCCTAAGTCCATTTAACAGTATAAACATTTGCATCATGTTTAATTGTTTCATGTGGCGCATTTTGAAGGTGTACTGTTTAATTTCTTGCAGCTCATAATCTGTCCATCAACCACTGAACTGAAGATTCCAACTCATAGTGGCCACAGAAAACTGTCAATTGCTTCCTCTCCGTATGAAAATGTGTTCATGTATAAACATGAAAGCAGTAAAAGCCAAGCAGTGAAATGTACTTTGTATGTGTTTGAAATTATATTGTACTCCGCTGGTCACGGTTGTGTCGCTCTGATGGGTTGATTATATTTATAGATGCAGCAACAAGTTCTAAATCCTTATATTGATGTTATTAATTAGTTTTCATATCCAGTTGATTAACAAGAACTATGGTACGGCACCTGCTTGTTAGGTGGGCAGCAGCAGCAGTGGGCAGGCGGACTCCCGCGTATTAGCATGCCTGATAAGCAGGTTGCCGTAGAATGGCCACCTAAGTGTGGGACTATGCGGGCATAAGCAGGCCCCCCACAGGCAGTTCCACCTGCACCCTTATATACCTCTACAAAAACATACTGAGTTACCACAAAATTGCACAAATAAGGTCTCAGCAGTTCCAATGTTCGTTCCATTTTCTTTTTCAAATACTAGATTGCATAACGAATCAACTTGCATATTTGTACAGAAGATATCAATTAATAGATTCATTGATTTACGCAGGCATGTGGAGATATTAGATTGCAATTGCATGACCAGTAACAAACACCTTTAAGTAAGAGAACTTGCAGAAATAAGGACCAGCGTTTCCCTCACCTCGCGGTCGCTCCTCGTCAGTGGAACATTCGATCGCATCCTCGATGCTCCCAATATCCCCCCAAGACGCAGTCCCAGGAGATACTTCCGTTGCCAGGGGCGCTGGTGCACTAGGAGGAGGAGGCGCCATCGGCCGCGGCGCAGGACCCCTCCGCAACCTCTTCAATCGAGATGTCTCCGGCTGCACCTGGTCTGGGTGTGGGGCTTCGCCTCGTGCTCGATCTGGACGCCGGCCGCCGGAAAGGAGGAACTCCTCGTCCTCATCGTCAAGGCAAGACAGATCCGCGGGCGGCACGTGGGGTCGCTGTTGCTCGTCACGCCGTCCGCCGGCAACGAAGTCGTCCTCGTCGTCGAAGCCAAGGGAGAACGAGGGGGCGTCGGGCGCCTCGTAACGCCTCGGCTGCTCCTCCTGCCGGCTTCCGGCGGGGAGGTGGGGCTCGCCGCCGTCGTCGTCGTCGTCGAAGCCGAGGGAGAACGAGGGTGGGTCAGGCGCCTCGTAACGCCGCGCCTGCTCCTCCCGGCGCCCACCAGCGGGGAACTGGGGCTCGCCCGCGCCGCCGTCGTCATCTTCGTCGTCGTCGTCGAAGCCGAGGGAGAACGAGGGAGCGTCAGGCGCCTCATATCCCCGCGTCTGCTCCTCTCGGCGGCCCCCGGTGGGGAACTGTGGCTCGTCGGCGCCGTCGCCCTCGAAATCGAGGCCGAGAGAGAAGGAAGGCGGGTCGGGCGCCGCGTACCCCCGCGCCTGCCGACGCTGGTCCCTTCCGGCGGCGGGGGCGGGAGGCGGGTCGTCGAAGTCGATGCCGAGGGAGAATGAAGGGGCCGTGAAGTCCATGGCCACAGCGGAGCGTTGGCGGGGGAGGGGGAGCGGCCTGGGAGGAGGAACGGCGGCGACAGCGCCGGCGATGCTAGGGTTAGGGAATCTGACGAGGTTGGATTTGGGGAGATTAGAAGAGACGAGTCCCGGACGTCTCCCTTTCTCTCTCGCACAGTGTAAGGCGACTTTTGAGCCCCCCGTCAGATCCACCTCGCCGCCGGCGAATCGCCGGTTTCCTCCGCCTCCGCCGGCCGCTCCGGCGGCGGGAGGTTGGGGAAACCCCGATTCCCGGCGTGTACATAGTGTAGCTTCTGGTAGGGTTGCAGTTGGCGGCGCCATGGAGGTGAAGGTGTCGGCAGCCAAGTTTCTGCAGGTGGTGCTCGTCACCTCCGGCGGTGAGGCTCGGTGGAGCGTCACGGCGGAGCATCCCTGTGCTCGTGCTCGCGGTCCTATGCGGCCGGTGTGCGTGGCTTCCCCCATTCCGGAGTCCGGTGCGGCGGATCTGGATCTTGTTGTTCTTGAAGCTGTAGGGATTGGAGCGTGGTGGTGCTGCCGGCGGTGCGAGATGGAGGCTCCCCGGAGTTCGAGCATCGAAGACTTCCCGTGCGCATGGGGGCTTCTTCCATTCCAGGATCTGAGCGAAGAAGTTGCGGCGGCGCGTCATCGATACGTCTTGTTCGTCGACGGTGACACCCTGATGCAGAAGGACTGGGTTGTAATTTCCATCTTTGTTGGGTTCTTTTCTGTATTATCTGTGCTGTAATTCCTGCGGTTTCCCGCAAAAAAAAAAGGATTTGGGGAGATTAGGGGGAATGGAGGGGAGGGAGAGAGCACGAGGGATTTGACGTTTCGGAGCAGGGGAGGATGGCTGAGGACCACAGGATGGAGATCTGACGGTGGGAAGATCGATCGGGAGCGCTACTCGTTGGCGGGAGAGTTTGCTTCGTAAATTTTGTGGAGGGAATCGTGCAAATTCGAATGGTTTGATCTTCTTCACTTTTTTTCTTTCTTTGCAAGCGTTTCGTCTGCACTTGTTATGTGTTCTGAAATTTCGGTCTCGACTTGTAGATTGTAATCACTTTTAATACGAAGCTCAAGTCGAGATGCTTGTACATGCGATTTGGTGAGCGTTTTCTGATTCCTTAGTTCGATGGTGACGTGTTATGAAAAACATGGGCGAAATGGTGTTTTAACACATTTATCGGACCCCAACGAATTGTGGTGAACACAGAATTTCCCTTGTTAAGCAATACATCTTGATGTGCACCAATTTACATAACCTAGTTGAGATGTACAAAGATGATCAAATATTCAATCGAGCTCGTGATATAATTGAGTTGAGCCATTCAACCACAAGATGAGCAAACCAGAAGAACCGATGCAAATCAAAAAGTTTATCGGTTGGATTTGTGGTGTACGCTAACCATCATCTGATGAAACTGCCGCCCGTCGCAGGGGATCCTGAGCACGCCCCGTTGTCCGTACCCGAACTGCTGCGCGGCCATCTCGAGCAGCCCCGCCACACACGGCTCCTTGAGCATGGCAACATGCACCAGGACCCTCTCCTCGCCCTGCCCATCGTCGCCGACCAGCGCCAACGGGACGTACCCCTTCGGCGTTGTCCTCCCGACGTCGCCGGTGGCAGTGGCGGCGAAGATGACGTACATCGGGTTATTCTCGATGGTGAATGATTCGTCCGTTGTTGCCTCCTTCCTTCTCCAGGTAGCCAGAGCCATGGCCGTGGGTCTGTCTGGTAGCTAGTACGATGAGGTTTATGGCTTGATGATGGTCACCCGGTCATGTGATGTGATGATGTCCTGTAATGCTTAAGGGAGGCATGCGATGGATGCTTTTATAGTGTGAGATTAAGAGGAATATTAGGCAGGCGCTGCTTGGTTTGGGAGACGACAAGAGGAGTTTGGGACAGGGTTCAGATTAACTGAGAGACGTAGACTGTGTGACAAGGTGTGGTGATAGTGACTGGGTACGTGGACGATGGGGTCTGATCGCGGAACCAGATCTTAGTCAAATCCTTCCGAGAGGCCAGGTCCCTGTCAGGGAAAACAGTGTAGAGTACGGGTTAATTTGCTTACGGGATCAGCACGGTTTTTGTTTTTGAGAAGAAGCGAGAGACAATGAAGTGAATGGATATTTTATTGATTGAGACTGTAGACTATTTATACTAGCCGAACAGACGTGGTACATGCCGGTTTACATCTTTCCGTCGCTTCGGAAGAGACACAACAACGGTTCGCTATAGACATCGGTTGGACAAACGCTAGATTCTAACTGCTAGGCTGAATATTCCATAGAATATTTCTATACAATTATAACTGCCTAGTTAGCCCTATACTAATGCTAAAGGTTCCTATCAGTTTTCTAAAAGATGGGGAGAGCTCTGTGTACTCTAAGATCACGCACGGCCAACTCACTGCTGCGAAAGGATGTCAAAAAAAAAAAAAAACTCACTGCTGCGAAAAGCCCCGGAGCATTTCTTTGCCTTTGACGACTCCGTCATTAGCACGGGCAACTACCTGTCAGCACGCGTCCAGCGGTAGTCCGTCCCAGATCAAGCAGCGCATCCAACCCTGCGATGGTCGCGTCCTCGCTGATTTAGTGAGTACATACTTTTGGTACTACATCCTCTGTTGTATATAGACATATTTTGGTGCGTATGTTCACTTATTTCAATCCGTGTGTAGCCCACCTTAAAATATGCAAAACAACTTATAATTCCGTACAGAGGGAGTATCAGATGGTGCATGCTCCTGTCCTTCTAAGAGGTGAACACTGGCCGGTGCACACTCGATTCATGCAAGAAAGTGCTAGCAGAAATAGCGCCCGTAGACACCGGAAATCCATTTTGGCTCCAGGGAGCACATGCTCCCGGTATGTTCAAAAAAATTGAATAATTTGAAAACTTTTTAAAAAAATCCGAAAAAAATCATGCACATACCTGGCGATGTCACGCACGACCGTGTCAAATTTCGCACAGGGCGCATACGATGTCGTTTCGGTGTGAAATTTGACACGGTCGTGCGTGACATCGCCAGGTACGTGCATGATTTTTTTCGGAATTTTTTGAAAAGTTTTCAAATTGTTCAATTTTTGTAAACATACCGGGAGCATGTGCTCCCGGGAGCCAAAACGGCTTCCTCCCGTAGACACTCGCTTTGAATTTTGACATGCAACAGCGGACTATGGCACCGCAGGATTTTTACACAAGCAAAATAAATAGTCCAGCCAGCTTATGTAAACAGACCAAATCTGAAACCTCCAACAAAACAACTAGGTAAATGTTGTAGTAGTAGACCAGTACAAGAGGTGGGCACTATCGTCATTTCTGGCTGGTAACAACAAAGAATCGCGCCGGTACAGAAACAAAGATGAGAACCTGTGGTAGGATGGCTAGGAGGGTGGTTGTACCAGCCCATCAGAGTTCAAACCTCAGGTTTGACGCTGGTGTTTCTCATTTAGACTAAATATTCTTCAGTGGGAGGCGACGTTCCCGTCGACAGCGAGGCGCCCGTGGTGACTTCATCAATCTCAAGACCTGATCCGCCGACTCAGTCTCTCGGAGGTGCTCATAGGGGTAGGGTGTGCGTGTGTGCGTTCATAGGGGTGAGTGTATGCGCGTGTATGTGAGCGTCTGCGGTGTACTGTGTTTCGCAAAAAAGAAACAGAAACAAAGATCGAATCAATCGCATAGAAAAGACATACACATTACACAACTTGGCAATCCTTGTGTTTTCCTCAAATTAAGCCTTCTTCTTTTAATGCTGCCTTTTTTTTCCTACAGCCTGCCGATCCTTTGAACTGACATGTTAAAGAAACACACCCGTACGAATGAGATGAAATCGTGTGCGATCTTACAGAAACACACCCGATTTATCAATTCAATCCGTCTGAAAATACCAAGACATCACTGATGGTCCCGAAGAGCAAGGCTTGATACCTGCAAAAGTAAACGGGATTAGGTTGAGACTCCAAGTGCAGAGTGTATAGTAAGTGGAAGACAGTTTTCCCCACGAGGGGTGACTCGAGGGTTTAATATCGAACTCTCGGGGAATCTGAAGTGGTAGATTTATCTTCTTATCCTTCTTTTGGTTACCTACAAAACAAGGTTAGATGTTTTGGTCCTCAACCTCACCTGTGGTTGTCAAGCACAAGGTGTAAGAATGATATCAGGATAGTTATGCAATGCAAACAAGAAATAAATATGCAATGATGGTGGATGCAATGATAAATGATATTTTTGGGTTTTTGAATGATGTATGCAAGATGAAAAGTATTTTTGTATTTTCGGATTTAATGATGGCTGAAAATAGAAAAGTGGTATATGGTGTTGGAAAGGTGTTTCTTATGATTAAAAATGGACTGGGGTTCATGGTTTCACAAATGCACTCTCTCTTTATAAAGTGGTAGACAATGGAACACACAGTTAACATATGAGATTGCAACACAGGGTTTGATAACAAGTTACTTAGATATATGGGCATCACGTCCTAACATAGAGATCTTTTGGTTATTAACCTCTCTTATACTCCACCAAGATGCGAACTAAATCATAACACCTCAGTAATTAAGATAACTCAGAGTATAGCATTAAGTATCATGACATGAAGTGAAAATAAGAACATGCTAGATCTAGTCATGGAGTAGTGGCAATGGTCACGCCCACATCCCCGGTAGCATGGTATTTTAGTTTATCCCTAGTGAGGTAACAAAGTAAGGTAAAGATACCAAAGTGGATCGCAGAACTTTCTCTCACGTTCACTGCACTAGCCACCCCCCGTTACTCCAACTAATGCACACGTTCCCCCACACACGCTCTCATAAACATGCTTGATCAAAACAAGTAGACAAGAACGGGGTACATAATATGCATCTATACTCATAACTGAAACAAACATTGCAATCTCAAACATATATTAACTCATAAAGATCCACCACAAAGGTATTACAACGGTGACCGTAATCATGTTCAGCAGCTCATACGGTGCTAATTAGTGAAGCTCAAGAGAGGAGAGATACATAAGTTACTTCCACAAACCCATAGTCCAGAGGTGGACTACTCCCTCTTCATCATGGAGACGGTGGAGAAGTCGATGGAGAAGATGGAGACCACGCCGGCAGCGCCCCGCCGGAGTTTTCCCCCTCCAATCTGCAGCTCCTGATCTCCGTTTCGGTGTTTCTGTGTTTGTGCGGCGCTCCTTCCAGAGAACGTCGGGGGACCTTTTTTATAGGCGTTTTTAGGTCAAGACGATGTCGGTGGAGAAGATCGACGGCAACGGAGCCACGAGGCCAAACGGTGGGCCCCACGCGGCCACAGTACCTGGCCGCGTGGGCCACCCCGTTTGGCCTCGGCCTCCGTTTGTTCGCTTCCTTCGCCCACAGGTCTTCTTCCTTCCAAATATTGACGCCCGTAAATTTCCAGGTGATTTCGTTGACGTTTGGGTCCCTGAAACATTAAAATAAGAAAACGGGTTTTCTGCCTGTGCAGGGTTAATTCCATAAAAATAGGAAATAAATGAATATTCCCAAAATCATTATAAAACATTGATATAACCCTTATATGATGCAAATATGATTGGAATATAAGCAATTAAAGTGCAAAGTTCATGTATGCATTTTACATGCATCAACATCCCCAAGCTTAATCCATGCTCGTCCTCGAGTATGAAGATGATAAAACTAACATGGACTTTGCAATTTAATACTTAACAATGAATATCAAAGATGATTACTATTGCTACATATAGTCAAATGATTCATTCTTCAAAGGAGTAGCAATATGCAAATAGTTTATGAAGTGATATCAAGTATTCAAGACAAGGATGTTCATTGATAGTTCACAAAGTGTAACATGGTAGCAAGTAATATGGAACACATGTATGCATAATGATAAGTAGAACATCCTACAATGGTCATAGAGTGTAGATGAAAATCTGAATATGATAGGTGTACACTTTGGAAAGATGTATATGTGAGTAGAGGTAAAGCATGCATAAGTTTCATCCAACTTCCAAACTCTTCTACTTAAGTTAATGATTGCAATAAGGTATTCATTGGTGTCAAGCTCTCATTGCCCCTATCATAGCATCTTGAATGATTAAGGTTAAAGTGAAAGCAAATATGAGTAGTGTGCTTGATAAAGAATGGGTTGAATGTCTCATGCCCCTTGAATACAAGTACTTACACCATGTGTTACTCAACTTGGGAAACAAAGCAAGTTCAATTAAATATCATTGTAAGCATAATAGTATCATCAAGAGCGTCAACTGGGGTACCTCTTGTCCCAAGATATGGAACAAGCCCATATCAAAATGACAAGACAAACAAACAAAATGAACAATCTCAACACCCTTTTTATTTACCATTTGGAATAGTTTTTTATTGCAAGGTGTATCACAGAAGGTTCACCATAGTATGTAAGTAAATTTCCACCATGAATGATGCATGGCTTAGATTAGCGGCCCAGGCGTCTCTCTAACCATTTACACAAACTCATTTAAACTCACTCTATTTCCACATTTATTTCAACATGATAAGCATCCATAGACAAAAGCACATGATATCAACTAAATGAGATGAAGAGCGTGTTGAAAGCTTGCCATGTGACAGCACATATGGGCTAACTTCCAACCCAAAACATTCATCAAGCCACAAACATCATAATCTTAATCACAATGGGTCAAGTTTTATTATGCAAATAAAAGAACATTGTGCATCAAGTTCGTGAGAGCTATATAACCAATTTTTTCCATTGCAATCAATAACATAAACATTTTCATTCAGAGGTAAGATAACACAAACAACATGTTAAACATACTCGGAATAGCATAAAGCCAATAGGTAGATATGGTGGACTCACTGGAATAACTTTGGTTGAAGGTGTTGGAAACAAGTTTTTGCTTGTTGGAGTTTTTGGGCTAGCAAAAGGGAGAAAGTTGACCATCTAGATGCATGCATGAGTGTCCATAGAACTAACTAATCCATGTTAAACCAAGTAAATAACAATCAGCACCAAAACATGAATAAGTGATAGCTCTACAAAAAGAATTTGCAAACTATTACTCATAAACAAGCTCATGAATCATGCAACTATATGTATCATTAAAAATCAAGTCAAACATCCCTTTTCCCAATCTTATAAAAGCATCCAACATATTTCAACCCATATTTCCAGTAGCTCTCTCATATATAATTGATAGTGTGGTGGTCTCTCAAGACTCAAACAAAAACAAAAACGACGCTCCAAGTTTATGCGATAAAGTGTTTCGATCGAAAAACAGAAGTTGGACGTGTGCAAACCGAGAGTGTGTAGGTCCAGCGGGGTTGTCTTCACATCCCCAAGCTTATGGTCTTCACCATCCTTGGATAGCTCTTGGTGCATCTCCTCCAATCCCTGTGAAAAAACTTCAAAACACCGTTTCTCCCATCTCTTTTCTGTGGGGTGCATTAATAGTGATAAACAAATAGGTTCCTTGCTGCATATAATCCTTGAACAAAAATTCATATGACATGTCCAGAAAGTGTATAATGTTGTATGCCTACTCATAAACTCAATTGGATCAAAAAGATTCAACTTAAAAGCTCAAAGCATGCATCAAACAAAATGGGACAGAATCTGTCCAGAAAAACAGCAGCAGCAAAACGTATTTTTCTACCCTACCAAACTTTCTCGAAAAATTCCGAAAAATTCATGCATACAGAGGATGAAAAGTTGCAACTACAGTTCAAATATGAGCTCATTCGGAGTTACAGAATAAGAATTAAAAATCATACCGTGCACTGACTCGTGCAGGAATAAAATCTCCGAACGCTATAAGCAACTTTTTCAAACCAAAAAGGGTAAAACTTGGCACTTTATTAAAACTCCAGAACCTAAACTAAAACAAATCTCTTGTTACAGCAAGAGGACACAAAGAAAATCACACATAAAAATAACCGGGTTGCCTCCCGCAAAGCGCTTTCTTTATAGCCATATAGCTAGGCTTCTTACTTGTTGTTTTATTGTGGACGAAGCTCATGAGGGAGCTTGAACTTTGGTGGTTCCCTCTTCCTTGGAAAGTGTTCCATGCACTTCTTGTGTGGAAACTGAAACTTTACATTCCCTTCCTTTGAATCAATGATAGCACCTGTGGTACGAAGAAAAGGTCTTCCAAGAATAATAGGACTAGAGGTTTTATCCCCATGTCCATGATTAGAAAATCCACAGGCACAAAAGTCATATGTAACTCTACCATAACATCACTTACTTTTCCCAAAGCATGTTTAATAGAGTCATCAGCAAGTGCTAGTTCAATAGAGCATTTTTCAAGATTTTTCAATTCAAGCACTTCATATAGTTCTTTAGATAAAACAGAGACACTAGATCCTAGATCAAGTATGGCATGGTGTGTCTCTTTTCCAATAGTTACTAGTACCTTAGGTATCCACATATCCCCAAGCTTAGGTGGTATCATAGCCTCTTGGTTGTACCTAGCAATCTTTTCTTTCAAGACATGATTAGCAATATAAGAACCAAAACCTGCTTGGTTAGTGTTGATGGAAGGATCACTTGCAAATTTTTGTAAGATAGATATTAATTCATGCAAGCTACAATTTTCTAAGTCAAGCAAAGGATCCTTGACTTCATTAAGCATTTTAACTTCCTCAACTTTCTTTTCCCTATTGTATAGGTTGAATATTTCATAACGGTCATCAAAGACATCTTCAGGTACTTGGGCTTTTTCTAAACTTTCTTTAATTTTCACTTCCAAAAGCAAGCCATCAAGTAGAATGTAAGCATCAGCAATAGTAACATTTATGAAAGAACCCTTACATTCCTTATCCAAAAAGAGTTTAGAGGTTTCAGACAATCCTCTATAAAATATATGCATGAGCATCCAATCTCTCATGCCATGTTCCATTCCATAAGCTATACCTCTAAACCTTTCCCATGCTTTTACCATAGGTTCATCCTCTTTTTGTTTAAAGGTGATAACTATTTGTCTAATATTGTAAACCATTTCTGAAAAACAAAACCTTTCAATGAATGAAGCTTTTAGGTTAAACCAATTGCTAAAATTTTAGGTGGCCATTTTAATATCCAATCTAAAGCTTTTCCAGCTAAGGAATAAGGAAAAAGCTTTACTTTGATCACATTAGCATTGGCATGAGTCAAGTTTAACACTTTGCATCTTTCATTAAATTTGTTAAGATGGAGTAGAGCATTTTCTTTCGGTTTCCCAGAAAAACGGTGTTCATAAATCATTTTAGTGACATTAGGATCTACCTCAAATTCTCCAACTGGAATATTCATATCTTGAGGAAAGTTCCTAACACTAAATGGCCAAAAGGTTCTTTTTTCCATTATAGCAAGTTTTTTTTGGTATTTTTAATTTTTTATGCAAAACTGAAATAAATATGATATGATATGCAATGACACTAACAAAACAAATAAATTGCTTTGTAAGTAAAGATGGATAAGATGGTGCTCACGTAGGTGCAACCTCCCCAAGCTTAGGTGTTAGCACAAGTTGGTGACGTTGACTTTGTTGTGAGATGAATGCGATGATGCACACCCTTGGATAAATCTCTCAGCTACGATTCCCCGGCAACGGCGCCAGAAAACGTCTTGATGGTCCCGAAGAGCAAGGCTTGATACCTGCAAAAGTAAACGGGATTAGGTTGAGACTCCAAGTGCAGAGTGTATAGTAAGTGGAAGACAGTTTTCCCCACGAGGGGTGACTCGAGGGTTTAATATCGAACTCTCGGGGAATCTGAAGTGGTAGATTTATCTTCTTATCCTTCTTTTGGTTACCTACAAAACAAGGTTAGATGTTTTGGTCCTCAACCTCACCTGTGGTTGTCAAGCACAAGGTGTAAGAATGATATCAGGATAGTTATGCAATGCAAACAAGAAATAAATATGCAATGATGGTGGATGCAATGATAAATGATATTTTTGGGTTTTTGAATGATGTATGCAAGATGAAAAGTATTTTTGTATTTTCGGATTTAATGATGGCTGAAAATAGAAAAGTGGTATATGGTGTTGGAAAGGTGTTTCTTATGATTAAAAATGGACTGGGGTTCATGGTTTCACAAATGCACTCTCTCTTTATAAAGTGGTAGACAATGGAACACACACAGTTAACATATGAGATTGCAACACAGGGTTTGATAACAAGTTACTTAGATATATGGGCATCACGTCCTAACATAGAGATCTTTTGGTTATTAACCTCTCTTATACTCCACCAAGATGCGAACTAAATCATAACACCTCAGTAATTAAGATAACTCAGAGTATAGCATTAAGTATCATGACATGAAGTGAAAATAAGAACATGCTAGATCTAGTCATGGAGTAGTGGCAATGGTCACGCCCACATCCCCGGTAGCATGGTATTTTAGTTTATCCCTAGTGAGGCAACAAAGTAAGGTAAAGATACCAAAGTGGATCGCAGAACTTTCTCTCACGTTCACTGCACTAGCCACCCCCCGTTACTCCAACTAATGCACACGTTCCCCCACACACGCTCTCATAAACATGCTTGATCAAAACAAGTAGACAAGAACGGGGTACATAATATGCATCTATACTCATAACTGAAACAAACATTGCAATCTCAAACATATATTAACTCATAAAGATCCACCACAAAGGTATTACAACGGTGACCGTAATCATGTTCAGCAGCTCATACGGTGCTAATTAGTGAAGCTCAAGAGAGGAGAGATACATAAGTTACTTCCACAAACCCATAGTCCAGAGGTGGACTACTCCCTCTTCATCATGGAGACGGTGGAGAAGTCGATGGGAGACCACGCCGGCAGCGCCCCGCCGGAGTTTTCCCCCTCCAATCTGCAGCTCCTGATCTCCGTTTCGGTGTTTCTGTGTTTGTGCGGCGCTCCTTCCAGAGAACGTCGGGGGACCTTTTTTATAGGCGTTTTTAGGTCAAGACGATGTCGGTGGAGAAATCGAAGGCAACGGAGCCACGAGGGCCAAACGGTGGGCCCCACGCGGCCACAGTACCTGGCCGCGTGGGCCACCCCCGTTTGGTCCTCGGACCTCCGTTTGTTCGCTTCCTTCGCCCACAGGTCTTCTTCCTTCCAAATATTGACGCCCGTAAATTTCCAGGTGATTTCGTTGACGTTTGGGTCCCTGAAACATTAAAATAAGAAAACGGGGTTTTCTGCCTGTGCAGGGTTAATTCCATAAAAATAGGAAATAAATGAATATTCCCAAAAATCATTATAAAACATTGATATAACCCTTATATGCAAATATGATTGGAATATAAGCAATTAAAGTGCAAAGTTCATGTATGCATTTTACATGCATCAATCACACACGGTCAAATAATTTAACGTGTGCGGAGTTGACTCCGTCATACATGATTTTAGGAATCGTGTGTGATGGGCGATCACATCGCCCACCCATTGATAGCAACGTAATCAAGTGCGATGGGCAATTTCAACCGTGTGTAATTACCAATTTGTACTAGTATGTGTTTTCATTCTCATAACTTTCAAATTGCAAAACAGAAAGGTCAAATATCTATTGGAGGGCGTATTAGGTGCGCAGTCGGAAGGCACCCCCCGTACGCGGTGCCTCGCGTAGACGCCTCAATAGAACTTGTCCGGCGCTATTGCCGGACAACCTATAGGGGGCGCAACTGGAGATGATTTTAGTCGTTTGCGCTAGTTATTCTCACGGACCACGACTCTCGTTTGTACAACTACTTGCTAAGTCCTTTTAGAGCCAATTTTTAGCCGAATTATCTCTACAAAGCTCTATTAGGATATTTATACACTTATAGTGTAAAACATCTACTAAAGATACTAAAATAGGACAGACACATTACGATAAATTGAACTATCATGCATTATATCATAGATGAATGTGAATTTTTGTTTACTTGGATATAGGTAAATTTATTTTGTAAAATATGAAAAAATATAAAATAACAATCGGAGAAAATGGAGTTACTCCACCATCTAATTTTTTATAGTACATTGCTACGTAAAACAATGGTTAAGTTTTTTATTAAATTGTGTATCCATAAAAACTATTTAAAATAGTCAAATACGATATAGAATAAGGTAAAAATTAATAGTATAAACAAATAATACGTAAACTTTTTTATTAATTGAGTGAACTTAGGTGCAGTTCTCCTCAAGCTCGTCTACCTCAGAGCTATTTTGGATACGGGCCTTCCGTTGAGAAGACACAAAAAGGGCCTAGGCGGAGGGAATGAGTCACATGGGAGGATTCAGGATGGGAATGGGCCGAACCGGACCTGGCCTTGGACTTAGCCCCGTCAGCCCCGAGGCCAATTAGCGAGGCCACGGGTCGACCCATTCAAAAAAAAGTCAAAGGCCTCGCCCACCCAATGGGTATCTCAGGTCGACCCAAATTTTAACTATTTTACATATTTTTCTAATATCTTACCCGTAAAACATTCTTTAAAATGTACTGATAACTGAAATAAATAAGGTTTACAAAGTATCCAGTTCGGTCTTTTTCACATCCAGTTTAGGAAGGCATGCAAATTGTTCTTATGAAGTTAGAAAGCGTCGAACCTAATAGCACTGTTAGCTGATGGTTGTTCAGGAAGCTAGCTGATGGTATCTCCTAGATAAGCTAGCTGGATGGATCGCTACACTGTGGTCGAAGTTTTTTTTACATAACACAGTGAGCCCGTCGAAGTAACAGCAGCGCGCTCG